>CM057007.1:39555193-39737693 GCA_029891345.1 Dryococelus australis | reverse complement strand
AGTGGCGCTGCGATCAGATTCAGGAGAATTTCGTAACTTTGTGTTGTTATTGTGTTAAAATAACGGTCCAGATTGTTACAACTTATTAAAAAAAGTTTGAAATTTTCGGATTTAAAACATATGTACAGGACAACGTCTGTCGGGTCCGCTAGTTATCTTATAATTATTTTTATAGATGTGTATCAGAAGATGTGAAAACAGGAAGTGGTCAGGTTTCTTTATAAACATGAAGTTGGTTAACACTTGTACTGTCAATCTTTTTTGCTGTTGTGAGCAATTATTTCTAAATTCTTCAGTTTCCCATGACACGCCTGGTTATCAATTATTCTTTCAGTCATTGCCATCATTTACAGCGAGGTTATCAATGCTGTTTGACCTCTTGTTTGGTTGCACATTGCTGTTTTTCTCAACATTCATCCGTGGAAGTTGTTTTTGTCGCCATTAAAGACCCATTGTGGACAGTTTACATTCTATAGCTGCTACTGAACATGATCTTTGCATGTTTTCTCGTTTCAAAATATTATTGTTCAGGAAGAATAAATGTATATGTATGTGAATTATCACAATCATGATGAAATTTTTTAGGTCAGAGTTCTTGGGTGTCCTACATCCAACTGATCATGAAAATGGTGGTATACATCTTTTCGCAGTGCTCCATAGGGCATCCAGCTAGAGATTGCGTGACCACACGACATTGACACACATTTCATACCGCTGCTGGTATTGTTAGAGCAGACCTCTGGGCCGTGTTGCTGATGCCGTTTAATTTGGCTGCAAGTTAGTTGTAACTGCAGTAGTCGGATTTGCTCTTCAGGCTGAAGTTTCAGCAGCTCTGGAGGGACGATTCATTCCATATCTTCGTTTGGTGTAGCATCTTCTCTTGAACTAAGCTGTTGGGACAAGGTGCCGGGCAGGTCGTTCTGAGTCCTGTGGCAATACTGTACTTCGAAGTCAAACTCTGATAGCAGGAGGTCCCATCGTCGTAGCTTAGCCTTGTTGTGCTGGATTGGATTCCCTTAGCCTCTGGAGTGCCTTACTATCCGTTCGGAGAATGAAGTGGTTTCCCTCCAGATGGTAGCGGAACTTCCTGATTGCCCAGACGACTGTAAGACATTCTTGTTTGTTTATATGGTATTTTTGTTCTGTCCGGTTGAACCGAAAGCTCACGTAGGCAATAACCAGGGGTCTGCTTTCAGGATCTTCCTGGTATAAGACAGCTCCCAATCCATTCTTACAAGCGTCCATCTGCAGGATGAGGGGTCCCTTTCCCTGACGGCGATGTAGGCGGTCAATGTGTTGGAAACTGCTTTTGAGAGCTTCAAAGACTGCTCGGTGTTCCAATGTCCATTTCCACCTGACGTCTTTCCCTAGCAGCGGGTGAGGGGGTACCATTATCTCTGCAATATTCAGAACAAAATCCCTGAGCCAGTTGCAGTTGCAAAAATCGTTGAAGCTGCTTCTTTGTGTGGGGTTCCTCGGCTTCCTGAATGACTCTTAGCAATCTGTATTGCGGGCAATTGTCCTCCATGGACACAACATGGTCTAGATATTCAATGGAAATGACTCTTGGAGAGTTTGGCCATGAACCCATGCAGTTCCAATCGTTCCAGTACTTTCTGTAGATGGGAGAGGTGCTCATCCTAGGTCGTGCAGTAGTTTGTGATGTCATCTAGATAGGCAAAACACAACTGGCCTACGTAACCGGTTAAAACCTCTGAAGACATTAAGCGCTGGAACATAGCCGGTGCGTACTTAGTCCAAAAGGCCCTGAACTGCAAAGTTTCTCCATCTGGTGATGTGAAGGTGGTGTAGGGTCGGCTATTCGGATGTACAGCTATTTGCCAATAACCCGACTGCATGTCAAGGGTGCTAGAGATTCAGGCTTCGCCTATGTTGTGCAGCATGTGTGAGAGGTTGAGAGCCGGTGGAGGAGTGGGCAGGGCGGCATCATTCAGTGCTTTTTAGTTCACGCAAAAGCGTAACTGCCCATCTTTTTTTGGCACGAGTACCACATGAGAATTGTACGGGAGAAGTTGAAGGTGCGACAGTCCCTTGCCGCTTCAGTTATTCTGTCTGCTCCATTATCAACTTCCGACGTCTCGCTGAGACTTTGAATAGCCAGTTGTAGATAGGCATAGTCATTTAGTAGGATCTAACGCTGTACAGTTAGTGTTTGGCGTAAGTTTCCACCAGTTCCGAAGGCGGCCGCGTACTCATCCAGAACCTCCTTCAATGACTGAAATTGTACTTCCGTCAGGTCATGGATGTCTTGAGCAATGAGGGTGATAGCTTCTTGCCGTTCTGCAAGATATTCCCAGTGTAGCGTGACTCGTCGTCTGTCGCCCAGGTATACCTTGCGCTTCCCATGAGTCATAATGCATTACTGCTCGTGGAGCCATGGATGTCCAAGGATAACGTCCTCTTCAATATCTAGAGTGACAACAAAGTCGGCATGAGCCGTCAGGCTGTGGAGTTCGAATGGCAGGGAAATGCATCTATCCACGGCGAAGGTGCATTCGGGCTTGCCATCCTTACTGCTTCGGTTTGAAGTTCCAATTCTTTAAGCTGGTGTGTTTGGAGCAAGCCACTGCAAACGAAGTTCCCAGATGCTGTAGAATCCAATAGGGCTAAGGCATTTCTGCTGTTAATTCTGATTTTGATGCAGGGAGCCACAGGTGCTTCTGCCTCCTCATCTGGGAACTTGACAGTTGGTTCTGTTTGGCCGACGGAATCACTCACTTCTTTCCGCCGACATTGCAGTTTTCCGTCAACTGTTTATATTCTGTGGGGTCACTTCGACCTGGGTATTTTGTGGCATCCGGGTTACATACCGCGATTCCGTGCATTTTGGCAGTTGCTCTGGTTTCTGTGGGCAGTCCCTATTAGAAGCGATTCCCTGGACAGTACCAGCATTTTGGGCAATCATAGGGTCTGTGGATGAGGAGTTGGGGGCAGCTTGGTGCGTTGTTTCCCTGTCTTCCCTTCGTCGACGGGCTTGCCAGGCTTTGGTTGGTCGAGCAGAGCTTGTGCTTGGAAATTCCTTTCGGCTTACTTTGGCGTAGGTACCAGTCTTTGTTCCCACCAGGAAATATCCGTCGGTACATCTGTACTTTTCTTCTTATAAAGATTTCGACCTCATCCCCAGGTTTCTAATGGTGGTTGTAGAATTCAGTCGTTAGGTGGGCGACTACTTCTCCAGCAAAACGCTGTGCCAGGCGGGCGCCGAGCTGTTTCCAGTCCGTCACAAATTCTCCGCAGACGTTCCACCAATCGACTGCGTTACCTTTTAACTTGAGCCGGGTGCAAGAAACTCAGTGTTTCACAGGGATCTCATGGATGCGGAATTCCCATTCACATTCGTGGATGAACGTGCAGGGGTCCTCGTGCAGTCTTGCAGAAAACTCAGGGAGCTGCGTTTCTCCTATGCATCTGACTTGGCTGTGCATTGAAGTAGGGTTGGGGTTTGAGGGTCTGTATTCTACAGCTTGTTTACAAACTTCACACTGATAAACTAAGCTTGGCCTGTTTACCAGCTCGTCGGGCCATCCAATACAGGCATGATGAAAAGTCTTGCCGCTGAGTATACAATGGACTGTAAGAATCCCTCGTCAAGGGCAAATTACCCAGCTGCAGTATACGGTTTGCCTGGTACAACAATCCTCGCCCATCCGAGGCAGGTATAATGGTGCCAGAGGCGGCAGTGGGCACATTGAATGTGGTGGATTCCTGTTCTGGGACAGCCTGGTCGCGAACAGCGGCCGAGTTGGCCTCAAGCTTGGCCTCACTAATGATGGCGACCGACATGATGCTATTGATATGAGCACCACGAGGTGTTTCTTGAGACTCCCAGAAGTCTGATGGTGTCTGGGCTCCGTATATACGTGGAGTTGGTGGTCGTGGCTGGCTTGTTTGTTCTACCTTGTGCAACTTCGACAGTCATGCCCCATGTTGGATTACAGAAAAAGGTCTTTGTTAGACTCCTACTTGACGTATGAAGTACCGGGAATAAATACTCACTTGTCTGAGGCAGTAGGCGGTGTCCACCATTTTGGCTAGGAACTAAGCCAGGTGCTCCTATTTTACTGGGGGTTTCAGTCCTGATGGGGCATTGGAGCCTTTCCATTATATAGAACTGGCCGGGTCGCTTTGCGGCAGGACACAAAGTCAGGTGTGGGTAGAACAATTCTACGTTTGGGTGCCACTGGTTACTTGGCGATACCTGGACGACATGTTGCAGGAGTAGCGTCTGTTCTAAAGTAGCAGGTGAAGGTGCAATGGAGAAGGTTGGTCTGAACTGCAGCAATGGGCGAGGTGTAGGAAGCAGTACCAAGCATGAACCAAGTAGGCAATGACTGGCGTAGGAGGTCGGTCAGGCTGTTTCAAGTGTTCTGCAGGGTATTCAGTCAAGCAGTGGCTCACTAGTGCATTGAACAGATCTCTGGGCACGCCTAGTTACACTGGGCTTGAGCTCGTGGTTCTAAGCTAGCTATGTATGACACCAGGTTAGGCTTAAACTCGTGCAGATGAACAGAAACCAAGAGAATCTGTTGAACTTTCTCTTTCAGTCCCCTCTGCTTGGAATAGGACATCAGGATGTGGACCTACCTTTCTACTACTGCTCCAAGATGGCAGGTTCCTTGTGCACAACTTACTAATGTAACATTAAATTCCGAGTGGCTAGCACTGGAAGCAAACCCTGTCGGTAAGCGGAGCTTAAACGATGGATGAGTGGTCAAAACCAGAGCGGCTAGCGCTGGGAACGAAGCTTGGACAATCTGGTCAGTTCTGAGGGACTGGCACTAGAAGTTAAGACTGGTCTGGATATGCAGGCTCTTTCCTTTTATACTAATTCGGGCTGCTACCTGACGCTGATTGGCTAGTGCCACTAAGGCAAGGGGTTGTCTCAGAGCGTGGGGTAGCAAATACATGGCTTGCCTATCTGACATCACCGGCAGGCTGGAAGGGAAGAAAAGCAAAGACAAACGATAATCCTACTACTAGTGCTATCTATCAGGCAGTAAAAGAACTCGTTGCCTTTAAGCATTGTTACGGTGGGCCATGAATTAAACAATCTACATGGCAGACAGTACAATCTCATCTTACATCAGGACAAATGAAAATGCAAACTTCCATCTCCTACGCAAACTGAACTAAGGATGGAGAGGAAGTCTTCTAATCTCCATTGTTGAAAAAATACGTGTTTCATAAAAAACAATTTAGGTAATTTTACTCTATGTGAATAAACGTCCCCTTCATGGCTATTGCCTGGGCTTATACCCCTACTCTAAAATACAATTTATTTTCTATGCTTCTACTTGTAACTGCAAACTCACACCAGACCTGTGGTATAAAATATACAGTAATGCAATGTCGGTCATAAGGTGTTCCCAGAATATAAAATTTTTATCACATTTGTAAGATTTAAGTGTTTCGCGATGTAGAAATTTAATGTAAATAGTCGAAAGTCAGTTTTTTCCCCACACTTCTGAATATAAAATGTAAAAAACCAGCTTAGTTTTGACATTTAGTAGTTGTGATATATGTAGGGCAGGTTATATTTTGGGAACAAAGGAGAAAACGACAAACACAGTACTAGATGTATTGATGCATATTTAATATGGACTGAATATAATACAGTATATACAGTAGTGTAATATATTTTTTTATTGTAAATCAATTTTTTAATGTAATGAAGATCTTTACCTTACTAAAAATAGGTGCAGTGTTTTTGCACAAAATATACTGAACTTAATAAGTGTGTAGAAAGACTACAATTAGGATGGACACCAATGTTATATACATTTGGCACAAAAGAAGTATTGATTACGGCCCACTTTGTGGTAAATTAATAGTTTACACGTATGACGAGTTTGTGCTATTTATTTATGTGAAAATAAAAGGTAGGTGTGTGTGTGTGCGCGCGCACGTGTGTATATATATATATATATATATATATATATTTATATATATATATATATTTATATATATTCTCTGAAAGTGAATTAGACTGTCTTCAGTGGAAGTCCATATCATGAAGATTCCCACATGCTGTAACAGAAAAAGCCACACGTGGGAACCATACAAAACTAATCAAGCTTAGCAAACTGTGGATGGAAGCCTTGAAAATCGGCCTCTTACCTACCACCTTGTGTCCCAAGAAACCACCACCACAACACCCCCTATTTGGCCAGAAACCCTGTCTCACTTCAACCTTCCTACACCAACACATACCACACCATCTCTGCCTAAACTATTCCCATGCATAACCACAAAATAGGAACAACCACCTCATAAAAGCAAATCACACCTACTGAACACGTCCAACCATAACCTCACTGCTTCTGAGGAAAATATTCTACAAAAAAGGACTCTCCTTCTCCCCTTCCAAAAAGTTTGACCATTTTGCCACTGTAGAAGATGTCCTAAGCTTCATACGCAATCTCAGACTGGAAAACTTTTTTGACAACCTCCCCACACCTGAACGTTGATCCATCCCTCACCAAGTTTGCACCCCCATCCACTTGGGACCTTCCCCCTTACCAACATCACATCCCCTCGAACAGTTCATCACATACATTCTGGTCAACATTGCAGACCCTTGAATTTACCACCTCATTACCTAACAATAGCAACATAACCTGTTCAGAAATAACAGCCATCAAAAACCTCCAAAACAACTCTCAGACATAATGATACTACCAGCTGACAACCACAGTGATTCTCAACAAAACAAACTACATTCTAGAAGCAGAAAAACAACTCAAGGATACATCCATCTACAAACGTCTAAGAAAAGACCCAACCACCAGATTGTGCGACCACATTAATCAATTCCTTGTGTCCTACAGCCCCCTCCAAGACCTATCCGAGGTTTCAATAAAACTGCTCACCCCAAATAAACTCATCACACCAGTTCTCTACCTGCTTCCCAAGATACACAATGAACAATGCCCACCCCCAGGACGCCCCATTGTATTAGGGATTTGCAGCCCCATTGAGAGAATCTCAGCCCTTGTAGATGCCTTGGGTATAGCAGCTACGTCGAAGAAACTGGCCACTTTCTGGAACACTTGAGATACCTGGGTCACATTTACCTGGATGCATACATGGTCATAGATCTTACATCTCTCCATACCAACTTCCCCCACTCAGCTGGACTGTCGGCCATAGAATACTACCTCAAACAAAGACCACCACACTAAACCCACTGCATTCCTTGTTGAACTCGCTAGGTTAACCCTCAGCAACAACTTCAGATTTCAAGACACACACTACCTCCAGGTCAACAGCACAGCAATGGGCACACGTATGGCCCCATCCTATGCCAATCTGCTTATGGGCCGGTTAGAAGAAAATTTCCTCAGTCACTAACCAACCCAACCACACTGCTGGATGCTTTCATCAACGACATCTTCATAATATGAACTTCCACTGACGACAGCATAATTCACTTTCTAACCTATTTAAACGCATACAGTACACTCAAGTTCAACTGGTCATACTCCAAAACACATGCCATATTCCTAGATGTTGAACTCTCTCTCCACATTGGCACAATTCAAACTGCTGTACATAACACAATCCAATAACAACCTCCAGTACTTACATTTCGATAGCTACCACCCATACTTGCCAAAAAAATTCCTACCCTACAGTCTTGCCACAAGAGCCAAACGTATCTGCTCCACCAACAGAGATCTCGACAAACAATGTGAACAAATAGCTGAGCATTCCTCGACAAAGGATACCCCATGCACCTCATCCACAAACAAATACAGCAAGCCATCTCAAATGCCAGAACACAAACCAAGGTCAACCATTCTGATATTCCCCTGGTAGTCCCATATCATGAAGGCCTAAATAAACTCAGAAACATTATCCACTATGGATACAAAATTCTAGCTTCTATACCACAAACACAAGACCAGCTCTTCAAACCACCCAAATTGGTCTTCAAAGGGCCACCTAACCTCCGCATCAAACTGGTTTGTCCAAAGCTGCAGCCCACCACAAATGCCTATCAAACCATCAACCCAAAAGGATCTCACCCTGCAATAGCTCTCGCTGTGGCACCTGCACCATTCACCAACCCTCAACTTCTTTTAACAGCAGACTCACTAACCATACACACCCCATCCAAGGCAACTATAACTGTGCAACACAAAATCTGATTTATCAGCTACAGTGGCAACACTGTAATGCAGAATACATTGGCCTCACCACCAACACACTCAGGCAAGGAATGATTGGCCACAGAGCAGACACCAAACAAGCCATAACTGGTAACATCAATAACCTACAGGACAAACAAGTTGCAGCACATGCAGCATCACACAACAAAGATTTTGATTCCTGCTACAGTACCAGAGTTGTGAGAGCACTACCACCTTCAAGCAATAGCTCAGAACTCAAGATGCTGGGAATTAGCTCACCACTTTATAACAAAATCCAGGCAGCCACCAGGCCTCGATATAAGATAATCACAGCTCCTTACCACACTGATCTGATATACCTGCAATTCTTCAATTTTCCCGCCCACCCCAATTCGCCACCTAGCCGCTAGGTTTACTTCTAACAGTGCCCTTCCACCATACTGCATTGTTCTACAACTCGCCGCCTGATGAAGCTGGCTTAGCCAGCAAAACATCGCGATCGCACAACCGCGTGAAAAATGTGTCATGGTACTTTTTGTATGTGTGTGCCTATTGACAAGTACTCGACTGTGAGTACTTGGATCCCTGTCCTTTTATATATTTTAAAATGGTAACTTAAATAACTTGTGTACAATGTGTCAGTACGACAAAGACATTTTCCTGCACCTTTGTGGATGCTGTGTCACCATTGGTTGGCATATTGCTATGTGACATTGCAGTATTGGAAGAGGGCTTCACAAAAGCAACAAGTAAACGACGTCATAATGTGTCTTCTAATACATACTCCGTGTCTTCGCCTTGTTATAACTGTAAATGCAAAAACCAAAAAGATTTTTTATCAGAAATTTTAAAATTTTCTTTGACTCCCATGTTGATAATTGTAGCGAGGACCTGCATAATTTGATGGTCAGGCTATTTGCCTGCCACCAAGGCTAATTGGGTTTGATTACTGACGGGGTCGCTTCCGGATTTTCGCATGTGGGAATCGTGTCGGACAATGTTGCATGCTTACGGGTTTTCTCAGGAATCTCCCAATTCTCCCACCCTTGCATTCCAGTGTTGCTCCATGCTCGCTTTATTTCACCCTCATCGGCTCTCAAGACCTCTATGTTAAGAGCAGCCGAAATCTCTACACTCCACCTGCATCATTAGGCATTGCGACTTAAAATATAGTCTATTCGCTATTTATTCACATTTTTTGGATCCAACCTTTGAAACGTGTCTGGCTATTTTCTAAATATGCTATGTATCACAAGAGTTTTATACTTCTGTTAATGTAAACGTAGGCTACCTTCTTTTTGGTTCAATTAAAATTTTAAACTTCCGTGAATGGACTATACGCACTATGAAACTAGTTGGGTTGTACTCCTGTAGACACACAGATTTTCTGATATGCTGTAGTAGGCATGTTGTGATGTTGCAGCCGTCGGAGGAGCACAAGCCTGACCCAGGTGATGAAGCGCTTCTGTTCCCGAGGAAGACGGGCGTGAGGGAGGCGACCCTTCTGCTGCTGAAGGAGAAGGGAGGACGGTACACACTCATCAGGGTATGCAGTGCTACTTGCTCTACGCTTAGTCCAGAAACAACGGTGTAGTATTGGGAGCCAGAAGCAAAACAATTGTTTTATAGGCTGTTCATGGTAAAGTGAGCACTTTTGAAGCCCTAGTTACTTTTTTCATTCAACTAATTTATATCCTTCCAACACTTGTTAATGTAAAATGTGCCATGTGAGCAATAAAAACACAGTGTATGTATTCATCATACCGAAAACCAAAAGTCCAAGGCCACAATGAAATGTATTTATTGGTTATAATGTCTAATGGAACCGCTTCAAAAAGTGCTCACTTTGCCGTGAATGGCCTATATGAAAATAACTAGTACGTGTTTTAACCTGACTATTCAAAGTAAAAAAATTGTAGGTGTATCTTATAACATAAGCCAGTTTTATGATAAACATTTGAAGATTTGATATTCCCTTATTGGTTCGTATAGGCTCCCATTTTTTACCACAAGTGTAGTTTTTAATACGAGGTATAACGTATATAGAATGCATAATTAATGCATGCTAGATGAATGAATTCATGCAATATGAATGCATGCAAGATAAATGAATCTATGTATGCATGCATGAAATAGATAAATGCCTGGATGTATGCATGAATGAATGAATCAATGGATGCATTATTGATTGCATGAATGAATGCATATAAGTATGAGAGAAAAAATGCATGTGTTCCTGTACACATTAATTCATGCATTCGTTGGGCATTCTTCGGCATACATACCTTCATTCATGCAGGAATGAATGCATTCATGCTTTTATTCACTCTGCATGAATGAATCTATTCAAGCATGGATGAAGGTATTCATGAATGCAGAGGAATGCATGTATTTTTATACATTCTATGCATCCATTAATTTTTTGCATGCATGAATGAATGCTGGAAGAATGATAGAATATGTGCATTATATAATGCATGAATGCATTTATTCATGCCGAATTAATGCATGCATTCCGTACATTAATGTATTCACACATGCATGCATTCACTCGTGAATGCAAGTATACATTATGTACACAAATTCATTCATTAGGCATTCATATATTACATTGTGCATTCATCCCTACACTCATGCATGCATAAATGCTGGAATGAATGCATTCATTTATGCAAGAATGTGTGTAAGAATAAATCCATAAATGCATAAATAATTCAATGAACGTGTGCATGACTAAATCCATTATGAATAAATTATTGCATGCATGAATTAATGAATGGATAGTCAATCATGAATGAATGGATGCATCCAATACATTCATTATTGCATGAATGAATTCTAGAATGAATGCATTAATGAACGTATGAATACCTGAATGAATGCATGCATTCTGTGCAAGCATACATTAAATCCATCATTTATTCAAGCATTCATACTTTCATTGTGCATGCATATATTCATTCTACATTTATGTTTTCATACATGCAAGAATGATTGCAATACATGCCGAATGAATCTATGCATGCTATTATGAATCCATGCATGAGAGAATACACGAATGACTGTGTGAAAGTATGAATGCATGTTTGAACGAATGCATGAATTAATGCTGGAAGAGAGGATGCATGATCAAAACAGAATTAATTTTAATGATGTGTGCATTTATTCTGCATGTATTCATTCTCTATTTCAAGCAAAAATTAGATTGAATAAATGTATGAATGAATGCATATTGCACGATTTCTATCATGCTACATTCATTCATGAATTACGAATAAACTGATGACAATACAAGCGTGAATGAATGCATTCTTCATGCATTCATTTTGCATGCATTCATGCACCAATGAATGACTGCATAAGATCATGTATTCATTCGTCCATGCTTTGATTAATGCTTGCACTCAGGCATGCATCCAATTTCTCATGCATGCATTCAACACGAATGAATGCATGAATATATGTGTGCATTATTGCATGAGTGCATTCATGAATACACACATTCATGCATGGAAGAATGCATGATTGAATGAATACATAAACACATTCATTAATGAATGCCTTCCTTTGGGTATGCATTCACTCCTACATTCATTCTTTCCAGCATTCATTCGTGCATGCATGAACTAATGAATGCATGCCCAAATTCATGAATGGAGGCATGCATGCAGGAATGAATTCATGCATGTACTCAAGCAAGCATTCATCGACTCGTGCATGCATTAATTCATGAATGGAATCACGAATGAATGCATGTATATGAGCATGAAGGAATGTAGGCTCAAATGAATGCAAGAATTGACTGCCAGAAAAATGCTGGAATGAATGCAGGAATGAATGCATGCAAGATATAATAAATGTATTCATTCATGAATGCATTCATTCCCACCAGAATTCATACATTCATGCAAGTATTGATTCAGCATTCATTCTAGAAAACATGCACTCGTGCAACCATTCATTGTCTAAGGTCTAAGACTTAATCCTAATGCCTAAGCCTTAATCCTAAGGCCTACAACTTAAGCCTAAGACCTAAAAATTAAGCCTTAACCCTAAGGCTAAGGACTACGAATTGAGCCTAATGCCTAAAAATTAATCCTAAGGCCTTAGGCTTAAGTCTTACACCTTAAGATTAATTTAAGGCCTAAGACTAAAGCTTAAGTCATAGACCTAAAAATTAAGCCTAAGGTATAAGACTTAAGCCTTAACCCTAAGAGTTAAGACTTAGGCCTAAAACTAAGCCTAAGACTTATGCCTGAGGCCCAGAGTTTATCATAAGGCTTAGACTTAAGCCTAAGGCCTAAGACTTATGAAAGGTCTAACTGCTCACGGAGTGAGGGCGGGGCACAGAAAGGCAAGCCTCCCCCCAAATTCTAAGGAAATTGGTTGAAAAATGTGCCGCCAAGTCAATTTGAAGGCGAAAAACAACCCCCTGGTAAATGCAGCTCCTCCCTGAAGAGATGTGAGGGGGGGGGGGGATACCGACAGCCAAAGGTCCAGTGTGGTGCATTTTGAAGACACCATTCCTTTCCCCCGAGGAAGGGGCGGGGGAGGGGCACTGCGCACCATCAAAAAATTTTTGTTTTTTTACCAATGGTATCTTACATGCTTGAATGAATGCATGAATACATGCGTGCATTCATACATACATTCATGCATTAATGAAATTAGGAATGAGTGCATGAATGAATTTTGAACAACATATTTCAGAAAATTATGTATGATGCTCATAAGTTTAGTTAACTTCATAAAAATATGTTTGTTTTTTATGATTAGTAATTGAATTTTTAAGATGATAGATGTCAACTGCATCTTGCCTTGTATAGGCTGTTAACGGTAAAATTAGTACTTTTTAAGGCCCTTCAAAATTTTTCCTTTCATCCAATTCCCATCTTCCTGCTGCGTTTTAATATAAACATTGCAATATCACCAATAAACTCAGTGCATACATTTCCCCACCCTTAAAATTTAATGCCTCAAGCTGCAATAAAATATATTTATTATTGGTTGATGTCTGTTAGAAGGGCCTTAAAAGTGCTCACTTTACAGTACACTATACACATGTTACAATCTTCTGAACTGGTGAGTATTGTTGCAGGAGCCACTGTACTTGGACAAATGCATTGTGTGCTGTGAGGCAGACTGGGAGGATTATTTTGAGGTCCAAGAGTTGGCTTCCAAGGACACATTCATTTTCAAGGTATGCACCTCAGTGAGATGTTAGGTAGCTTGTTCGCTTCCTACTATGCTATTCAAATCAATGCTTTGAAAATTATGTTTGATGTGTGTGACTGGTCTTATAATACTTAAAAGTATTTTTATTGCCCAACCAAGATACCTCCAGCCTGAGGAACCGAACACTGCCAAAGTAGCACTTGCCTGGGGAAATCATCAAGGAAAATGTAGTGCCTGTCTGGGGAACCCAACATTGCCAAAGTCATATCAGTCGGATGAACAACTTTTGCCAATATTATTTTTCTCTAGGGACCCAACATTACCAAGGATATTTTTGTCTAGGGATGCCAACTTTTTCAACATTATATACATCTAGGGAACCCAACTTTTTCCAATGTTAATCTAGGGAACCCAACTTTTTCCAATGTTAATCTAGGGAACCCAACTTTTTCCAATGTTAATCAAGGGAACCCAACTTTTTCATCATATTTTTAATCAAGGGAACCCAACTTTTTCATCATATTTTTAATCTAGGGAACCCAACTTTTTCATCATATTTTTAATCTAGGGAACCCAACTTTTTCATCATATTGTTAATCTAGGGAACCCAACTTTTTCATCATATTGTTAATCTAGGGAACCCAACTTTTTCATCATATTGTTAATCTAGGGAACCCAACTTTTTCATCATATTGTTAATCTAGGGAACCCAACTTTCCCATCATATTGTTAATCTAGGGAACCCAACTTTCCCATCATATTGTTAATCTAGGGAACCCAACTTTCCCATCATTTTGTTAATCTAGGGAACCCAACTTTTTCATCATATTGCAAATCCAGGGAACCCAACTTTTTCCATCATTGTGTTAATCTAAGGAACCCAACTTTTTCATCACTGTGTTAATCTAAGGAACCCAACTTTTTCATCATTGTGTTAATCTAAGGAACCCAACTTTTTCATCATTGTGTTAATCTAAGGAACCCAACTTTTTCATCATTGTGTTAATCTAAGGAACCCAACTTTTTCATCATATTGCAAATCTAGGGAACCCAACTTTTTCATCATATTGCAAATCTAGGGAACCCAACTTTATCAACACAACCTCCATCTAGGGAACCCAACTTTATCAACACAACCTCCATCTAGGGAACCCAACTTTATCAACACAACCTCCATCTAGGAAACCCAACTTTATCAACACAATGTCCATCTAGGGAACCCAGCATTTTCAACACTACATCCATCTAGGGAACCCAACATTTTCAACACTACATCCATCTAGGGAACCCAACATTTCCAACACTACATCCATCTAGGGAACCCAACATTTCCAACATTACTTCCATCTAGGGAACCCAACTTTTCCAACCCAATGATTTCAACACTACATCCATCTAGGGAACCCAACTTTACCAACATTACATCCATCTAGGAAATCCAACCTTTTCAACACTACATACATCTGGGGAACCCAACGTTTTCAACATTACATCCATCTGGGGAACCAAATTAGGGTTACCATGGATTCAAACCCAAACGTTGTGGCCCAGTTTTTGTCATCGTAATGATGGTAATAACTTAAAAGGAAACTACAATACTGTAATGTGAAAAGGGAGTCCTGCATGATGAGTATGTCTTTTTCTGTACACAGGCTGAAGATGGGGAGCGAACAAAGGCTTGGTTCAGACAGCTGCAATACCATGCGCAGGGCCTGGGTGCATGGAGGAAGAGACGCAATGCCCTCGCCAATATCATGATAAACGGCATGCTGACACGCAACTAGCGCTCACTGCTGTGCAGTGGGGCAAGCCAGTTACCAACGAATATTGAAACATATCATGTATGCCTGCCAGACTCAGTGGAGTGCATGTTCATGCGCTAGTGATCTCCACAAACCCCACAAACATATGCACATTCGCTTGTACCAAGCATCAAACTTACACACAAAATATACCATGAAGGGGTAGGATGGGGCAGGCAGCAGGTTTACCAACTGTACAGACAATGTGCTAGGAATTCTGACTACTGACTAGTATTATGTTAATAGAAGATTAATATTTAATTCTAATTTTTTTATAGAAGAATATAGAGAGATTATTATTTAATTATTCTTTGTGTCAAAGTTTTCACATTAGTAGTTTATAAAAAAAAACAGATTTTTTTGTTAGTTTGGCATTCTAAATGCAAAAATTGTGTTAACATACCATCACATTTTTATTTGGCTAGAACTGTAGATTTACACAAATTGTTAACAAATTTGGCATGAAAAGGTTGAGCAAAATTATCTTATTTTAGGTTTAACATGTTAATTATGATAAACAGTTTCTCTCTAGATGTACATCACGTGACTTTGATATTTCACCAATGTCTGCAAGATATTTAAATAGTAACATCTACGCAGTTACAAATGATTCAAAATGTTAATATTAAAGTGTTTTGGTAGTTGGAGTTTCAAAAGCTATGAAACAATACCTGGGTCATGCCAAATAGTTGTATTTTTATTAAGTGTTTACTGATATCCACCAACACACATGGGATTATGTAAAACTAAAGTGACCTTAGTAAAAAATGTAATTTACTTGAATTTTTTGACAGATTAAACATTAACTAGTGCTGTTATGTTTGGGAACTAATTACAAGGAAATATATTCTGATATTATTGTATAAGCACACGTGATATTAGCAAACCTATGAATGAGTGTACATGCATGAGTGAAGTATAAAATTCTTATTTATATTAACATCTAGTTTATTGTTTTTTAATTTTAAGTCCGCACTCGAAACTGATCAAGGTGCGATATGAACTCCATTATGGATGGTATTTTAAGAAACACTAGTTGTGTGTGGGGTCCCGCAATCCTTTGCGACACTAGCGTTTCTGTTCTGGGAGAGTGTGTGAAGTGAAAATGTTTGAAGAACACTTGTGTGGTTTAAAATCCTTTTGGTATATTGGATTATGCATGCCTGCCAGGTTGTCTCATTTTTCTGGCTCAGTGTATGAAACTATCTATTCAAACATCCTCATGCCAGAAAACAGTTCTCCAAATATGACATCTTTTAAAAGATGAAAATATAAATATACTATTTTGAGAGCACAATTTTGATGTATGTGTATGCTTTCCATTAGCTATATTTTTTCACCATAATATTCCTACTCTTTTGATACTGTTTACTCTTACACGTCGTTATGCATGTGTATTCATCACAAAGCGCACAAATCTTGTGAGTATCGGCAACAGAGTTGCATGTTCACAGGAACTTGGTGCATGTGTACTGTGATATATTTGTAACCAGTTTCTACCCAAAACATTTTTCATTGTAAATTTGTTGTATAATCACCTACAGTGACTTATATATTGTAATGTGATGTACGTCTTGCAAGGTTATTTAGTACAGATAGTGTTAATAATATGTACAGGATATGTAAAAAAATGATTATAGCTTTAACTTGTTTATTATTGATTTGGCCTCTGTAAAAAAACAGCAGTTAAATAAATGATACTATACATCATTGTTTCTTTAATGTATGTGTCACTCAGTGGCTGTTGTGATCTCTCACATTCATAATATTTATTAACCTGACCAGGTGCACGTTGTACTGCACTGGCCCAAAGACCACTATTCAAGACACAAAATAACCAATACCTTCAAAATAATGTCTGTTGATTACAGAACGACTGTGGTAAACCTACCTGTAAACTATGCCAGTATTTCAACACACACAATTGACAGCAAAATCATGTGTGATTGCACCCTAGGTTGTGGAAAGCATTGTGGAATGTTTCACAATCTTTCAATCATAGCTTTCTTCGACATACATTATTTGCTTAGTCACTTCCGATATTTCTTCGTGCTACCGACCATAAATTATCTTCTTAGGACAGGCAGCTTCTAGCTGCACGAGACTGAGCAAGAACAGGTCTGTGATGCCCTTAGATGTTCTGTGCTGCACACACGCTACACTGAAGGAATCAGCGTGTCCTCCTAGCCTGTAAGGGCTAGGTAACCCTTTGAACATCCTTTGTGCTAGGGGTTGAGACTTGCAATTGTTCCCCATTAATAAGGAATTCCCAGTAAGCGCGAGTCATAAGCTCGCATTGATTATGTTCCTGTATGTTGTATACACCGCCTGTCGCTACTACCAATTAAATGATTTTGTGATGTTTTCAGACGTGGGTGATGGCTCGCATACTGAGCCATTGATGTTGCTGGAAAAATGACTACACTTGATCATTTAGAGGAAGTAAAAGTTGTAACACGGTTTCGGTCAGAAACCTGCAGAAGGACCATTACTGTTGTGGATGGCACAAAAGCACACATTCTGAACGTGGTTGCTCCTCGGAGATATGCTGGGCGACTCTGCGAGGCCAATGCATGTAAAGTTGAGATGGCCCTGGATTGCAGCACCACTGTGCAGTTCATTTGGGAGTGGGCACATTGTGGTCTTCCAACATGTCAAAATGAATAGGGACTCACAGTGATGACTAACCAAGTTAATTGATATGTCCAACTACTGCTGTTCGAGATGCTCCATCTGATAGTGTAATACCTACTCAATTGTCTTCCCCCCTCCCTATTCCCCTATTTGTTGTACGTGGTTAGGAATTATTGAACTGTTGGGAAACTTCCCTAATGGTGGTGTTCGGATTGTCTCCATAGCAGTATTTCACAAGTAGTATACTGCTGCAACACATTAGGGTGCAGTAAGATTTTGGCCAGACAGAAAATAATGCAAAAATAAATACAGAACAGGCAGTGTCCGATTCGAGACCAATCTGACAGATATCAAAGCATTTCATATTAATTTCTGCATTTCCTTGTCAATAATTAGACTGATAGATCAGTCGCAAGTCTCGTATTGATAGTAAAATTAATTTTTACAATCTCATCTTTCGGTTGTCTGAATTCATACGTAATTGATTTCCGGTTCTAGTAAAACTGTACATTCCTAAGGCAGGATTTACGACAACCCGTTGCTTCCATTCGTCCTTCAGTCACGTGATCAACAACCAATCAGAGATGTCCATTATTCTATCTGTCCATCTGGCAAAATTTTAGCAAACTTTAAATTCAGACAGATGAGAGAAATTACAGTCTTCTAAACTTTTTTATTTTAATACCCTTTTATTCAGAGTACATTAGAAGGCTGTGTAGTAGGCGGTGTTATGTTTAGCACTTTCTTTGTTTTCATATGCTTGTTTGAGTAGCTGTAAATGGCAATACAGTGGAGCCAAGTATTACACCCTAAGATTTTACACTTTCCTGCAATTAACATACACTTTTTTGATACCAATGCCTATACAGCATAAGTTTCCCCCCCCCCCCCCCCCACTGTATTGTTACATTTTCCCCCAAGAAAGGTTGATAATCATGTCAGGAACACGAGTTCCTTTTGTGCAATAGCAAACGTAATAAAATCATTATGCTACTAAAAAAAGACTATTATTTGTTGTTTACTTGTACTTGCATTTTCTCAATTTACGTGCACAATACTGCAGATTATTTTCACTTTCTAATAAAGAATTTTTACCCACTTCTGAACAGTATTATTTGTGCTTGTTAGCAGCATGGAACTGACTGACGGATGTACACAACGTAAATCCATCTGTAAGCCAACTGTATGAGTCTATTTGTAATTTAGTGGAGACCAGTAATACTTTCTTAATGTTTCAACTCAAACTAAATTATTTAAAGATGGATGGATGGATGGATGGATGGAAACCATAACATTTGTATTGAAGAATAAATTATTTCTTGTTCAACCTAGGAGTAAGACAGGGAATATAAAGTGTAATTTATGTGCTTAGCAAAAAAAAATTATTTATTTGTAATACGTACAATGTAATGTTAAGTCTACTGGTAAGAAAAAGTCTTGCTGGTTTTTAGAAATGTCTGATTCAGAATATTAGGAAAAGAGACAAACATTGAATTTACTAAAAAAATATCTTATATCTATTTGGAACACTTGCTATTACAAACTCCAGAATGTCAGGTCCCTTGATATTGTATTAAAGAAGTTTTAAAGATACTGACCCTGCAGTAGGAGAAAGTAATATTTGAATGCACACAATGTGCAGTTCACACATTTCTTCCCAAGCAACCTGGTACAGCATGAATGTGTAAGTTTAGCACAGTTGAAACTTAGTTTTAGTCTATCTCCTAGAGAAACTCATGCTGGGTCCACATTATTCAAAGTATATTTGGTTAGACAAGCTAAGTATGTTGATTATACAGAAACCAAGTCGGCAGTGAACTTTAACCAAGAGCATGTGCTCGCTAATAATTGCTTTACTGCTGGTGTAACTGCTAGTGATGCACAGGCTGTAATTACTGTAATTTCACTCCTCCTGCTGTTGTGTTTGTAAAGAAGTATATACGCTTGGAGGAAGGTGAAAAGATATGTTTGGTTGTTAGATCTACTAACTTGAAGCCTTTTAAATTGGACATGAAAATAATATGAAACTCACCCTACCACACCTTCAGTCCCAACATCCAAGTGAGTGCACACATCACAAATCTGGTCTCTGGATAGTTGTGGTTGTTGGCAGCAGAACGGCAGCCATCCAACTTGAATACTGACTGTCAACTACCCTGTTGTTACCTGCAACTTTGACATTGTGAGACAACAGTTCTAAGTATAAGTGATAGATTATCACTTCTGCAACGTGTGTTCTTACATATGTTACCAAAAGAAAAATGATTAAATTAGGTTAGTTTTTGGCAAAATCGATGAACGTTGATTAAAGTTTTATCTGGTAAAGATACTAGGAACTCTACTTCTAGATGGAGCAAGCAAGCGACCAGGTGTAATAACAGTACGAACCATAGTGTAGGACTACATATCACCATTGGGTATCTGTATGTCAACACACACACCACTTTCGACGGCCGCCCATTCTGTGCACCCAGGTGTACAGAAAGGTAACGCCAACCAATCAGGAGCAGGGCAGCCACCTCAGGTTGTATCACTGACTGGAGCACCACACGTGCTGACAGGGGTATTTGCCTGGAACTGGAGTGCCTGACTGTTGCTGGAACTCACCCCGACAGTAGTAGGAATACGGACCACATAACCTATCGCTCATGGTTAGCGCCGTCAACTGCTGTTGGGCTTTACACTTAGTAGGGATATCATAGATTGCTCACACCAACAGAACGTAAGTTAAGTGTCAATACAGCTTCTATGCCATTTGGGCTAAGGCACAGTACTCAAAGGGAGGAGGAGTTCTTTACTGCTAAGTGAGTGGCACCAATCACCTATCCACACTTGGTGGAGACATCCCACAGGAACGTGCTCAGTCTGCCTATCACCTAGAGGGGCAGTCCTCTTCTGCCCGCACCCCAGTTTACTTCCCCTCACACATCAGATATGACACAGAGCCACATCCTGCAGTATGTGTCTTGATCATTGGGAGTGACACAAGGTTGAGCATAGCCAACTCGTTCTTCGGAAGCAGTGCAGCTGTCGCCTGGAGCCAGAGATATCTCGCCTCTCCGTACGGCACCTCATCACATCAACTAGCACCACTCGGGCAACTGTCGGCCTACCTCTACACCGGAACCCAGGAGATCGGTGAGTGAGTACCCCTCAACGGTGAGTGAGTACCCCTTCTCTCTCCATTACCCAGTACTCTATCAACTGGGTATAACACACTTCTAGGGATGTTAGAAGAGACCAGTAATGGGCAAACTGTCTTCTAGAGGGGAACGCAGCATGCGTCAACAGATATATTTCATTAATCAATCATAGGGTGGATATTGATCATTCAGATACATTTTGATGTGACTGAGAATGAAACAATTACATTTCAATTTGATGTGTGGTGGTTCGAGTGCGTAACACAGCACACTACCTAAGGGGTTCTGTTGTGTTCGGTCAGAGAACACTAGACTTGACTTGTGTACTCTTAAGCACCACAAGTGCTGACTGCTTGCCTCCCTAGATGCCCATGCTTGGGCCTGCCAGCATGGCTCAGCTGACGATAGTTGGTATCAGTGATGGCCCGGCTGTGTACAAACTGTTACAAAAATATTCGGCATGCACCAGTAAATGCACAACTGATCCTACAGAGACTAATATTTTTAACACAGCATCAGGCTGCAGGCACAAGATACTCTCCCTTCACGCTCCTCACCCCGCTTCCGTAAATTCACCTGCAAGAAGTTGTCTAACAGTACAATATATATGTGTAAAGTGAGCATGTGGTAATGTTTACATTTATCCACTGTGGAAAACTGGCTGAAAATATAAATTAAGCAATGCTTTCAGAAGTGCTCACTTTACTGTAAATAGCCTGTAACAATATTTCACTTTAAAAATACCATACAAGATACAGTGTGCTAACTTAAGCAACTGTTTTGACATATCAAATCTATCAGCTCATTGAGCTTGAAGTTACCGACTCGATCAACTTCAGTATATTGTGCAATAAAACCTCAGATTATTTTTCTTATTTTTTAAAAATGCCATTAGACATGTCATTTTTTTCTAGAAACTGTAAATTTAATATTTATTTAACGATTTTATGCACTGAGGAAAACAGGTTTCTCTACTGCCTAGTCCTTCACGACTTGGCATTGATGACTTCGAGTTCTGCAGGCTGTGCTGAAAGGCCAGCCGCCTGGCGCCGAAGGTCCCGTCCACCTACCAGTAGTATGGTGGCAAACACCAGCACTCCGCACAGGGTGAGGTTGGTCACAATGTCCCCGTATGATGCAAGCAGGGTGCCTAAGAGCAGCGTCAGCGCCACGCCAAAGATCTCTGACGTCAAGATAAGTATGCCTGACGACATGCCCTCTGGCATTGGGTATGTCAGTTCTGCCGCAAACTCCAAACCAATGGGTTGCTCTCCAAGAAGAACCTGCAAATATTTTGTTTGTGATGATGCTTGTAGTATTTTATTTTATTTTAAATGGAAATACTATACGTATCTAGGAGAAAATACAGAACTCTATTCTGCCAGATAGATTAATTGCATATTAAGTCGTGTAAAAAAGAAAATTACTATGGAGAGGAAACTAGTTTTAAATTCCCTTGCTACAGACACTACACAATTTTTAATATTATTTGATGTGTGACATGTACTGGCATAATAATCATTTATGATCCCGCCTTGTCTTCATGTGATGTCACGTCACCCTGTGCGGGGTTTGAACCCAAGCCGAATCAGAATCTTTTCTGTCCAATGTGAAGGGGCAAAATTATTTATGCTGGAGTACCACAGGGTAGCATTCTTGGCCCTGTATTATTTAATATTTATATACATGATTTTCCAGAGCAAGATAACCGTCTGGTACAATTCGGTTGCGATGTACAGGACACTGTCATCTTCAGTTGCTCCCACGACCTTGGCTTAGCAATACGAAGGCAACAAACTGCTTGAACAGGCTTTCAAGAATATTACATGAAATGGCGGATTAAAATTAATGTCGGGAAAAGCGAGGTAATTGTTTTCACACACAGGGCTCTACCTCAAGCTGCCAATCACCTGCAAATTACACTTTTTGGGGAACCTATACCTCATACAGATGGTGTAAAACATCTACATGTACATATGGACAGAAAACTTGCCTGGAAAGCACATATAGACACCAAATGTGTACGTGAATATGCCAGGCTTTCCACTCTCTATTCCATCCTCCTTAATACACAAAGTGCTATTACACGAACTACAGCTGTACTGCTCTATACAATGCTTATACAGCCTGTTATTACCAATGCTGTGCCCACATGGGCACATGCAGCTAAATCTCATTTAAAGAGCCTGCAGATTGTGCAAAATTAATACCTGCAAATTGCAGCAGATGCAGCTAGGTACAGCCCTATTACAGATCTGCATAATGAACTAAAATTGAAAAATGAAATGAGCACTTTGTTAAAATGGTGCAAAAATTCTACAGTGATTGTGCTACAAATGCCAACCAAAAATATCTAGTCTCTGTGACTATAACCCTGATGAGACTCGGAAATATTTGTGGCCATGGTACCAGACAGCCCTGCTATAGCCACGATGCATGCATCCATTTTAATATAATAAACCCAACCTCGTGTATAAGGCTTGTCTGAGACACATCCCATTCTCCAACTGCTTAAGCTACTAACATGCTTGCCGGAGGGCACACAGTACTGTAAAGGTGCTCACGCTGGCGTAGTGGGTTTTGGAGGCTCACCAGAAAAAAAATCCCAAAACGGCAGTTGTATACTCGGCAGCTCCACCTCGTGTGCTGAAGCACTCTGCCTACCGCTTTCCTCACGAGAGATCAACCAGCCATACAGAAGTCATCCAGACCTGCATCCAGTGACCCCCGTAGAAGTTTTTGCCCCCCCCCCCACACTCACAACTACTTTTGGTAGTGAACCTAGAGTCCCTTCTGAACAACAGCAGAGATTAGTTAAGGTCAGTTACCTAGCTACCTAGAAAATTTCTGCTATAAGTTAGTTTTGCCCCAGGTCCACTTCACCTAGTTTACCGTAGTCTACTTGTAGCATTGCAGCTAGATATATATAATTTGTATATTCGAGAAGTATTTAAATTGTCTATATTTCAGACAAGGATAGTAATTCATGTGATATTTGAAAGGTCGTGGCAATGACAACTTGTTTGTATTCTATATATTTTCGTGTTTCCAAATTTGTTATTTTTCTTTCCTCATTTCATCAGCAGTAACAGATGTAAACAACAGACGTCATAGGACGATGGCGACGCATCTTTTCCTTTTCACTGGATTAGTAAACTAAAAACATAGCCACTGCAAGGCACGACACAGTGAAACAAGGAAAATAACAGAGGTCACCTTTAGCTGACGTGACCGACTGCTCGAAAACAACACATTTTCAATGAGGAAACTTTCTACCAATATATAAGGAAGCGCGACCTTTCTCAGGCATCACAATAGTTAGTCGCAGCATGATCGTTTGTCAGCTCAATTGGACAGCCTGCAGCGTGTGATCATGTGACTCACACCGACCAGCGCCCACGATTTTAACATTCTTTTATATTTCGGACATTTCAAATATCTATAAAATTTATTTTCCGTCAGTGCGAGGAGTCAATAGGGCGCCGAGAGAGAAAAGTAACGATTCTCTCTTGTCTTCGTAACTCTCTAAGTGCGAAGTTTTGTTTTGTAAAGGCTGCAATTCTGTCTTTTTTTGGTTGGTCAGCTGCGAGTGTCAATTGTTTTGCTGAGACGACAATAAATCTCCAGTAAACATTTAACTTCCTTTATTTATTGGCAATCCTGGTATCAGGAAACTTTCATTATTACTTAGTTGAAATCTCGAACTCACGCTGAACTAGTCCATTGGTGTTTATTGAGACAACGAGGAAACAGGACAGTAACCTTTTACATACTTCCGTCGGTTTCAGTTCAATTAATAGTTAGGAGATAGCACGGGCCACCGTATCTATTACCCTGGGGAATAAACATGTATTTTTACCTAATCCCGTGTGCTTATTCCAAGGTGATTTGACTTCCAAACCTTGTAGAAGTAAAGTCAACCAAGGAGAAGTAGGAGACTGCATCTTGAAACCACTTTTCCGATACTAGTGTAGAACTGCGGGCTACCCTTAACCGGGCGTATAAACGTCACCAAAATACAAACCAAGTCGATGGCAAACCATACCTTGAACCAAGTACTGCAGTACTTGGGACATTGTGAGGTAGAGCCACATCCACTAGGAACACATGCAACAAAGTGGCTAGACATCCAGATCAGCTAACCCACTCCATCCACTGCATTGAACTTCGCAGGTTGGAGTGATAGGACTGATTCTGGCTGGCCTAACCCCTTCTGGTTACATTCTTAGCCAGGGAACTCGTCGCTTGCTCCTCCTTCGTGTGGTAGACTGTAGTACCCTCCCGTATGCCGTTCACTCATAGAAGCAGTGCAAGGTGGAGAGCTACGAGGGCAGTTGCTGCCTCTAAACAATTGCAGTCTGCCCTCAGCAGTCCCTCCCCATGGGACCGAGCTCACACCGCCCGACAACTGGCAAGGCCTCACTTGCTCATAGTGTGTCTAAGACTGGGACTTCCCGTGCCATTGGGTATTGCCTGCTCCTACTTCAAACCTACTAGGTCCAGCAGCCCACCAGCACCACCGCTGCCCTAGGACAGGGCCCCAGTTCCAGCCAGCAGCCGCCACTGAGCCAGGATCTACCCCGGGTGATGCCCGCTGCAGGTAAGAGTGCCTTTGTCAAAACTGACTGTGCGTAGAGCCATCATCGCCACACCCGACTTTGTGCCGTGTCGAAGGGCTGTACGCACCACCCTACACTGCAGCAGGGTTACCACCAGACGGCAGATAATTCAAACTTGCCCTGAGTGAGTTATAGCCAACAAAATACAAACAACCTAAAAATAAATGTCTTATTCCTGAAATTTAATAAAACCACTAATTTGGGGTGGGAGCAGGAAGGGGTTGGAGGGACCTAATCTAAATTTGGTGGGAAGAGATCACCACATTAATTCACAAGAGACTGGTGTTTTGAATAACAGCAACAATTATATTACAATTTGCACATACACACACATAAATATCTCCTCCTCCAGGTTGGGTCAACATGGATACAGGGAGAGATGTCAGAGTCAGCTACCCCACCTGAGGTGTAACTTGTGAAAAACTATTGTGCCAACTGTCATTCTTCAGTAATAACATCATATCAGTTTCAAATAACAACATTTTAGCACCTACCTAAGTATGACATGTTTGGTACCGGAGAACCAATTCTGACATACACAAACACAGTAGCTGGTTTATCCACACTGTTATTATTGTCTTGTGTGTCTTATTCCTGTTCCCGGTGATGTGTTTATGCATGACTGGACAAGCAAGAGGCAAGGCCCATGACAAACCCAGTAACTCTGCATTCACAACTTTATGATCACGACGGCCCTGATAAAAATAGCCAGAGAACTAAAAATATTTTGAACCAGTAAGGACTGTGTGATATCCACTTTCAATACATGTACTTTCCAAATATGTTATGGTGTGATATACTGCTCTCAAAAAAACACTGAAAATTTTCACAAATTTGCTATGCTTTGATATGCTTTATTGCATATCGCCAACATAGCATATAGCTAATTTTTCATATTGCCATCATCAATATGTCACAATATCGCACAGCCCTGCCAGTAAGGTGCATACTTACCCAAGGAAAGCTGCAGTGATGTAGACTACCATGATGTATCCAGCTTGAAAGAAAATGTTTAGCCAACCATTCCCAGAATGGTCGTGGAACACACGACCAGCGCAGTTTCCCTACAGAGGCAACAAATATAGTCCTGCAGTTTCTCAAATAGCATGTGAAATATTAAGCAACTAAAGACTGAAACATGTCTGACATCTATGCAGTACACTTTTAAGTGCTGCGTGTCTGCACGGACTACGGCAATGTTTCCAGCATATTTACAGCAGTGATAGTCTGCTCAAATTGAAAGTATATCTCGACTCTGTGGTGTTTTTGTCTTCTTTTTTAATGTAGTCTGGGGGCAAGACACTTATATCATCCACGTAAAAGATAATGTAGGTACATCTCTGGCATGGTAAACACGTTCTAATTAATCACTTTGCATTCCAATAAAAAATTATCCATACCAGATATTTAAAGATTTAATTTGAGATATGCCATTTAAATAATTCCCTTCTGAAGACTCTATACTTAACGCAGCTGCCTAATGCAGGACCAGCCGAGTGTGAAACAATGTGGTTTTATTTTTGTGTTAAATGATTTTAGATCATGTTGCAGCCACCTCTTACCGTATCGCTTTCAAACAAAAACATTTTGCCCATCTTTGCCCAGGCCAAATTTTAAAATAAGAGTTTTGTAGAATTTTTAATACCCTGAATAATGCAGGTAAATTAAGATTCATAGACTGAACACAACAGCAAATAAAAACAAACTCCCATTAATTTGTTTCCAATTGCTGTCTTGTAGAACGGTTCACTTCTTTAAGTGCACAAAGCGGTTTTTTTTTTGTTTAAAAGCACATTTACGCATATCTCAACAAATATATGTCTTGGGAATAAGACTTTTACCAGAAAGGATTTTTTAAAAATCAATTATCCAGGCCCATACAGTGCTGATATAATATTAAGTTTATTCTTTGAGAAAAAAAATTTGTGAAAATGGTCAAAAATTACAATTTAAAGCTTGCCTTAATAAGTAGGAGAAAATGAAACAGCAATAGGTGTAGTTTAAAATATATAAGCTTTCACTGCATGTAATACAATCCCACTGTTACAGATCTAATTTGCACAGGAAAACTTAACAGCGGTAGCACTGCATGCAGGTTCAGCGCCTAGCGCGTAGGAGCGACGAGGTACCCGCCACGCATGTTATTCGCCTATATCACTGTGCCTGGAACGCAGGTAAAAAAATAATTTTGAGGCCATGTACACGGCTTACACTGATGTAAACCTTTTATTACAAGTCTTCATCTGAAATGGTGAAGAGTTGCTTTGTAGCATTCAGTTTTATGTAAATGCTGTATGCATATTAACATTTTTAAAAGTCAAATTTGATTTCCAGGAACTGTAAATGTTAGACGGAGTGAGGTGGTGGATAAGAATGATGGCCAATCTGCAATATACGGTACTTCGAAAGAAACTGCCACACAGATTGTAATGCTTGAGCAATTATTTTATTGTAGTGGCATTTTCAAACGACAGTCTCATGCAATGCTGGCATTTTGCTTCCAATTGATTTCTTAAAAATTCAACAAAACATAGCACTGATTTTTAACCTGGTGGATGATATCCACGGTACACAATTTCTGGAACAATTTAAATTTACTGCTGAGGATTTATTGGGCTTTTTTTCTTTATACAGTTCTGGTAAAGAGCAGATGTTCCACTGTGAAAAAATGTTTTGAGGTATGCTGTTGTGATCACTGAACAGACTATAATGGATGACATTTTTAACACATTCTGTAAACATGTTATAGGCTATTCACGTTAAAGTGAGCACTTTTTGAAAATCTCATTTGGAATAATAGTCAATAAATATATTTTATTGCAGCCTTAGATGTTAAATTCTGATTGCTGTGGAACATACACACTGTGTTTATTACTTACATGGCAATATTATTTTTAAAAAGCGGTGGAAGGATAAAAATGGCTGATAGGAAAAAAGTAATTGGGGCCTCAAAAGTGTTAACTTTACCGTGAACAGCCTATACCATACATTAATATGCTTACAGTAATGACTCTGCTTGTTTGTTTTTGGGAACAGTTTGTGTACAATTTACTGCAGAAAGTTTTAGTATTTTTTGTTAAGAGTCCTATGGACTGAAACGTTTTCTGTGAAATTGTTGTTTGTGCGTAAACGCGTATCTTGGTAAATAAACGTTCTGGAAATATGTGTTTTTGTAAGAAAAGATAAAAAATATTTTTCTATGGCCCTACTTTTTTACTTTTGTCATATTAAGTGTATTCTTGGAGAAAAAATTTGTGAAAATAGTCAAATATAGCATTTTTAAAACTTGCCTATGCAGTTTCCTTAAGCTGCAAGATAAAAGTACAAATATACACACGTAGTTTAGTCTGTGGGCTTTCATCGCGTGTAATAAAATCCCCATGTTACAGATCTAACTTGCACAGTACAGCGTTCCGACGGAAAAAAAGTACGCCTTGTGTGTTGGAACGATGAGGTGCTAGGCGGGCGTGTAACTGTCACCAATATCGCTCCCTCACTTCTTGACCTTGGACGCGCAGCTACATAGTCCCTCTTAATTAGAGTTCACTGCTCAATAAACCAGAATCAAATGTTCATAAATCCTAATGATAAAAAATTTGTATGCGATAAAAGGGTCCTGCTAGGTATTTTCATTACAGTGCGAAGTATTACTGAGAATATTGAAGATATCAACACGTGACACATTTATGATGCGCACTCTACATTACGACTTTGCCCCATCTTTGAGCGCAATGTTCATATCGGGGAAGGTTAATTAACAACAGTACTAAAGAGGCAGGACACATGCCTACTGGGTACCACATGGCGCAATGTCAGAAGAGACTACAGACACGTGATCCTAGCTTGTACTGGCCACCCGAACTTCCAAGAAACTGTCACATCGCCCCCTCTGCAAGATTGTAATGGTAGCTGAGCCACCGTTTCCTCCAGCGAAGGTCACGCTAGTGTCAGAGCGTGCCACTGGAGGTAAGCACATATTTTACTAGTGCCTGTGGCCAAGATAACGGATGATAGCGCCACTTCAACATCCTGGAATTCTCAACCCCTGCAGCCGAAGCTATCACTCCCCACACCCCTAACCACCGAGCACCTATATGAGATAAATATCAAATGTCTGGCATGACAAGACTCTTGCAGTCTCAGTTCCTCTATTGCTCACGTATAGGGCTGGAGGTAGCCTTCAGGGTGCGCTACCACTGGCACAGCCGCAGATTCCACCACTCACAAGGGCCAGAATCTCCACCAGTAGGAAGACATTGCCAACCAGAAGTTCAACACTTCTTCAGCAGCTGCTGAAGTCACCATCTGCAGCCACTGCAGATCCCGCAACTTCTGGGAGACTGCACCTACCAGAGACTCCCGAAGACGTTACTCCGCCTTCCTTACCACCTTCTGGTGTTGAATCCAGAACCTACCCCTTGGTATTTAGCTCACGACGACTCCCTTTAGGACCGCCACCCTGCCCTCCAGACGGTGCTTGGCAACTTTGATGCCTCTTCTAGTAGTCATAATCCTGTATCTGTTCCATCAGAACAACCCCCAAAGCAGTCGGGAATTAGTTGTTAAATACTAATTTCACCTAATCATTGAATAATCACATTTAATTATTAGTTTAATCACCAGGCCAACTTCACCTGGATTTGCTTAGGATTTTCTTCAGTTTCAAGCCTAGTTTAGGAGGTAGCACAGAAACACCGTATCTTATTACTATCGCAATAAAATACGTGAACTTAACTATTATGTCATAGAATACCTAAGTAGATTAGACTTTAAAAGTGAAGCCTTTGCAACAAGGCAACCAGCTGGAATACACACACCTTATGAAGTCGATCCTAGTTCTGCTAAACTGGTAGAATTTGATGGAGCTCAAAGCACTAGGAACTCCTCCATCAGGGGTATCAGTGAATTAGATTATACCATACTCCACCACTGCTTAGAATAGGGCCATAAAGGAGCTGGAATAACTCTAACAAACTGACTTCCTATGGATACCACATCTGGGTATTCCGGCAAGGAAGTTATTTGAGTTGCCCAACGTTCTGTCCACCGCTCGCAAGGGCCGGACGAACACGAGGTGTTGTCTCATCATCACAAGACTGGGTATCCAGAAGTGCAAGCTAGATCATCATAAAGCACCGGTTTTACTTTCTTACTCTCTCGTTCGTACCTTGATCTCCCCATGCCTTACAGCCGGAAGGGACGTAAGAGGAGGAGGTTAAGACATGCACTTCATACCTCCGAAACTAGACCCCTTGGTGACCGTCAGTCTTAAGATGCACTTTGCACTTCCTCCCTGGAGCTTCACTCCCCTTCACAGTGAACTGCATTATTCCCTCCGCTAATTAAACTTGAAGGCCCACATCACCCTATTCTAGAGCCTTTCCCCTGGTTGTGCGACCTCAATATTTCAGCACCTGAAGTCAGCAGCACTCTACAAGGTCTGAGCAGCTCAGAGTCAGTGAGTCTTGGAGGTGGCCACCCACCCTCGCCTCAGAAGGGTAAGTCTCTCCAGCCAGCAGCAACACCATTACCTCCGAAGAACATCACTCTCCAAGGTAAATGTGTAACAAAGGGTCAGCCAGCTCGTAGGGCTGTGACAGTGGCTTTGGATTTTGTACCCCTGCTACAGGCCACCAAACCTATCCTTTACACTGGCCACCGGCCAGTATCCAATCAAGACGCTCCAACTTGTGGTTCTGACGTCACAATATAAAAGTGTCCACGTATCTAAGGCATCTTCCATAATAATTAACCGTAGTGTGAAAAAGGACACTATCACATTTAACCTCCAAGGTCTTAGATACTGACTTGATGCAACTAGTCCCTCCAATTAAGTGTAGTTACAATCATACCTCCCCTGGGACATGCGTCAATATGAATAACATAAAACAATGTTTGGAGAATCGTAATTTAATTTCACTTAGTCTCTAATACTTTGCAAAAATAGTGTTTAAAAACTCAATTTTTAAGGAGGGCTTATTGCTCCTTTAATTTTAAGTGTAGGTATAAAGTGTCCTTTAATTTCCCATTTGATTTTGCACAAGGAATAACCTCACAAATTTTGACAGTCAAATTCAGTCGCAACCTGTATACTTTCTTCATCCTTATACCACAAGTGTGACATTACAAAATGAGGCTAAATATATTGGATGTAAATTGCAAACACTGACCAAATGTTTGAAGTTACTATGTAAAACTTAACTGTAGAATGGCTGTTCCCAACCCTCAGGTTTTTTCCAGGAACGTTATTCATAAACACGGTGGTAATGTAAATGCTATTTATTTTTTTCATTTTATGGTACTGATATACTTGTAGATATTTCTCATTATAATACATTACAAACATATAACCACAAATATGTAATGAAATAAAAATAGTTTTCTAACAAGTTTGTCTACAAATGAGTCACTGTCTATACAAGTCAATATCTAAGAGTACTTACAGACATGCATAGTGTGATGATGAAACGTGAAAAGGACAGCAACACATTATCAGTTTAAAAAAATATTATATTGTGATAAATGCTTACTTGAATTTATGAGTCTTGTCCAGGACAATGCCACCAAGCAGCGAGTCACATCATCCTGCTAGAACCATTGAGAATCCAATACGACCACTATCAATTTCGGAGTTCTAACCACAAGGAAGTTATACATTTTGCGTGTATTAATTCATCCACTTTGTATTCTGAGTTGCTTCATTTACAGAACAATTACAAAACCTCCAATAAATATAAAATATTATTTATGTATTTTTAATTGACCTGGAGCATCAGTAGGTATTTGATTAGTGACAACAATCACACCAGAGGGTCTGCCAATGTCGTCAAAGAAGTTGAAGACCCTCTGGAACAGCTGGTGGGATCTCTTTTACACTAATCATATCAGCTCGGCTCGGAGGTGCTCTGAAGGGTGAGGGGAAGCAAGCTCCGCCCTCTTGGGGGTTGGCCTAGTGATGTCACACACGCGCCTGGATTTGTATCTCTGCGGTGCTCGCCATGAGGGCTGCGAGATGATGATGATGATGATGATGTGATCTAGCCAGCCTGTGCATCTCAGAGGCTGTGAGAGCTCCGGCAGGTGGCGCTAAGCTATCCAGCAGCGGGATTAGGAAAGCACCCTGCCATCCTGGTGTAGCGGGCAATTTGAACTGAGCGGAGGGGTGACGCAAATAATGCACGAGAATCGTTGCTTCGCTGGGAGGAGCACGTGTTCGAGACTTAATAAGAGGGCTTGTTCCCAAGGCGCTCAAGCAGACATGTGTCATGTCTTCTCTTCTTCTTTAGTCAGAGATTGCGAAGTAGCCCATAAGGAGTAAGTGCGTTCCAAGATGGGATGCAGTTGCAAGTAGTGTGCGCTACATAAAGGTGCAGAACGCATCATGCCTCACCATAATAAACCTGAACTAAGGTGTGTAGAGCTTGCCTTATAATGGCGTAGCAGTATTTGTGGCCTCACAAGAAAAATTGACAGTCTGAAACTATTATCTCCAACTTGTATCAGTTTTGGTTCTGCAGTAGGGTTCATTAACTAGCTGTAATGACAAACAATGTTAAGTCACTATGAATACATGCCACAAATGTCCAGGGTAGTGATACTTGACAAATCAGCAGCTTACACAAGGTGCAGAGGATAAATAAGCTAAAATATTATCCTATAATTTTGTGGAAGTGAGAAAAAATGTAAGAAAATGGTTTATGGGATAAATAAAAACATTTGTCAGAAAAACTAAGGAAAATATGTAACCCTTGTGGGAAATACTTAGAACCTGGTAACCCTAGCACCTAGAGACTCAGCAATATGCCAATGTGATTGCTGACTTACATACTTTATAATTTATGCAGAATTCTTTAATGAATGGAATAAACTATGATAAAATATACAAGGTACTTTTAAACAACATGTCGAAATATAAACCATGGCATCTATGGGTTAATACAAACAATAAATCCCGGTAGCAAAATGTTCAGAAAATCCATCTAGAATTTTTCAATTGGAAATTAAGTTTGCAAAACCAGCACTGGGACTCTGCAACTTCACGTGCCTGCACGCACAAGTTGCATAACATGAAGGTGAACGGAACATGCGGCAACCACCTGTACATAGACCACCAGAATGAAAATACGTGCAGACTCTACGTAGCCAATACTGCTGTTGGTGTGTTGTTGGGATTAACATGCCATCACTTCTGGCAGCCTTTATTACTCAATTGCTACTCTCCCATTGCTCATGTAATTTGACACACGTGTACTAATAAGCAACCACTAGCGATGTCTATGTACTTCAAGATTATGATGTCCTATGTGCAGGCGCTCTCTACATGGCGCAGCAGTTCCATTCTCCTTTGTGATAAGCAACTTCTTGTTCACGCTGGTATGTGAAGTTGCGGACTTCCGGCGCTGTTTTGCTAACATCAATTTCAATTTAAAAACACAAGATGAATATACCCAAACAATTTGCTGCTTTAATTGTTTATATTAGCCCATAGATGCTATGGTTTGAATTTCAACATGTAGTTTAAAAACACGAATTATATCCAGCTACTATTATCAGGACTGGTAGGAATCTCTCACCACCCCACCACAGGACATCATCATTTTCACGAAAATCCAATGAGCAGATGCTAAATTCACTATTGAGTGGACATGTTCTGTCAGGACTGGGTCAGTAGCTGGTTGCAGCTGCCATTACGTCACTTGGATCTAACACACTGAAATAGTTCCACGGAACAATATGTACATGCAGCCAGAATCCAATTCAACAAACAAGCTTTATAGATTACTTTTTAATATATTTTTTTAAAGGTATAAAGTAATAATTTCATGCCATTAGTTTTGTTTTTCACAAATGTGTTGATGTTCTGTTCAACTGCTACTGTAATGTTTGGAAAGCCAAAGCCCTGGAAAATTCACTTTAATTGCTCTTGTCGTATGTAAATAAAGTTTTCAAAAGTTTAGCACAATGTGATTGAATAGAGGAGCGTCGAACCAAGCCCTTACCTCAAAGTAGTGAAGCAGCACTTGATTCATGGCATTGAAGGAGCCCAGCGTGATGCCATAGCTGGTGATGAGGAACAAGAAGTTCTTGTTGGTGAGCGGACTCTTCAGCGAGTTGAAGAACGATGGCTTTTCTTCCTGTCGCTTTGCACTCGCCTGTGCTTAGCTGGGTGGCAGTGGGAGCACTACCTGGAACACTGCAACAAATGAGAAGAAATAATACACAAACAACTGAGGAATGTATTTTTTCAATAGGATCATAATTATACTAGTCTCCCTCAGCTGATGTATCTAGCAGGATCCCAGGCCCTGGCAGTCGGCAATCTTTCAAGAAGGGAATTCTCATATCTGCACTTTGGCAGACAATGCTTTAATGTGGGGATATTTTTATCTGGATGCTCCCATTTCCTTCCCCAACTTTATTTCACTATTGCTTCACCTTGTCTCATTCCTCAGCTCAGACATTCTTCTGGTGTGTCTCAGGTGGGCAGCTAGTTCCACTTTGAGACGGCCTCCTATCACCTGTTACCCCCTACTTTCTTTTCCGTAAGGGTTACATTTTTCCTTACTTTTCTGAGTTGCATTATTTTTCCTCACGTTAACCGATTTCTTATATTTTTTCTAGCTTCTGCAAAATTATACGACAATCTTTTAAAATTTTCACGAAAATGTGGTTGCATCTACTTCACCTAGACTGCAGTTTCATTTTAACTGTGTTAACTATTTATTGTAATTTGAAATAAACCGTCTTTACTCATAGCTAAAACTTAAATATTTTTAATATAGTAGGTTGGTATCTATAGCTGAACATGTTGTTTAAACTATAGCATTTTTTGTCATGCATACAGCAGTATGGTAGCTTGATAAGTGTTACAATCGGTGTAGTTTAAAATGAGTGACCAAGAAGAAGAGGCAATAGAGCAGGGGTAGCCAACCCATGGCATGTGTGCCACTTGTGGCATGTGGGTGTAGTTTTAGTGGCACATGGTATGGGAAATTTTTGTATTACTTTGACACTGGCTATCAACCAGCGGCGCTAGCGCCCATGACGGCGCTCATGTGTCACATGTACCGCACGTGCGCAAAGAGGCAGACAATTTTGAACTTTCCTCTAAATGTTAATTTCAGGGTAAAATGTGTTATATTGTCTTTATAGTGTTTAATATGTCTTAAAATGTTTTTAAGTGTTTGTACTAATTTTAATTGTTTGGTTATGAATATTCAAAGTGCCTATGGCGCCGAGATTAAGAACACTTAATATTCTGGCATGAACGCCATCACAAAAGAGACATTAAAATAATATTGAAATTCGTAACAAAATTATAGAAATGTAAAACAATGTCTAATTTAATTTGTGCCAATTAATTTTCACTATAAAATATTTCACTCGGAGTGCATAGCACTTCCGCTTATGTGAACCCCGTCTGCCATGATAGGTCCGTACAACGCTTGTATCTGGACAGTCTGTCGAGGAGAGCTGGCGAGGTAAGACACTGTCACGTGCGCACTACAACATTTTGTTCACTGATGTAGGTTTCCATAGTCCATGTAGTTTACTGGTTAATCTTTGCTTGCATACGTTTTTGCCAGACATTTTCCCCAGCATTATGCTCCTGCTTTACTAATTTCTTACGCCCTTGAGGCATTTTAACTTAATCAAGAAGGAGGAGAAAGATGTCGGAGAGGTCACACGACCCACGCATTTTGAATCAGATGTCATCTGTCTATGTTTATGGCATTTCATTGTAACTTCTGCATAATTGCTACACGCAATTTTAAGAGATTTATTTTTCTGTATGTATTTAAGGGTAATTTTCGTGTTTGAATATTTTAAGGCAACATCACGTATAACCACATGGCCGACTGAAGTCAAGTCTTTGTATACACCATCATTGCATTTTAAGAGCTTATTTATATAACATTGTATGTGCAATCATTTAGTTCAGGGTTCTATGAATTTTTCATTAAGGGTTTAATGTATGTTTCATGTAAATTGATGCTTTTTGTACACGACTACGCGGTCAGAGTAATGTTTGATTTCACCACCATCAGGCATGTTACGTGCCTGTAACAACGCTAATCGTAAAGAGAACCATTTGCCAAACACAAATAATATTTTATCTGAATTTAATTTGCTGTTTCCATGCAGGAATATTGCAATTCCACCTGCACCACGTGGTACGCTACGAACTACATCCAGCGGCATCCGCGCCACCTAAGCTTGTTTTCACACGTGTGTGTTTTATTGTGAATATTAATTTTGTGTCCCATCTTATGTCATGTATCATTCAAGGGTCTATGTAATTGTGTAATTAGTGTACGGTGCAATTACTCCCGTCCTAGCCAGCTCTGTGTATGGGCCATCACCACACTAACCACGTGCTGGAGGGCGAGCCCCAACGAGTTTGCGTTAGTGATGCCGAGTAATCACGCATATTAATGTGTATTAAGGGTATTCATTTGTAATTCACAGTGTCCTGTCTTCAGAGAAAAACCATCAGTCCACCCTAGCAGCTGTCGGCCCTCTTCCCTTGTGAAGGCTGTGCTTTCACGCACCTCGGTGAGATCATCCATTTAGGCTTGTGCTAGATTAATGACAGGTTGGAGAGCACAAACGGAATTGGCTAGTCATGACCGAGATAACCATTTCATTGGCACGTTGATGTGTATAAACTATATCAATAAAAACAAGTCTACAGTGAACTCAATTTTTTATTCAGTAGCGACAGTGATTTTATTAAAAGTTTAGTATTGCCTACATGTTTGTAAGTATGCACGGGTGAGACAGACACACAGAACCCACAACATCCCTGAGAACCCTGAGTCTCAATAGTGCGGTGATTGGGAAGCACCGCTGGCGCCCAAATTACCAGTAAGTATTTGTGTCATAGTTCATCTCGTGTCTCACCCGACGGCGTCAACTTTAGCATGTTTTAATAAAAATTACATTAAAAGTAGTGTAGGTATATGTGAGTGACATAGATTGGCAGCATGAAATAGGAAGAGTGTATCAGTGTTGGCGATGAGTCAGCCTGTAAAGATGTCATGAATAAAAGTTAAGTGGATTGCTCGAGACTGTTTTTTATCACACAAACAATACAGTTACTATAAATGTTATAATGATATTAAACAAATACAATTCTGTACTGTTCTATATTAATAAAATATATGTGTACAACAATTTCAGTTATTATTCTTAGAATAGCTAATAAAATAGGCCTATATTTTTGGAGACACCCTTTAAGCAATACACTATAAAGTGTGGCAAATCTTCCAAAAAAAGGTTGGCCAACACTTCACTGCAGTATAAATATCACATATTCTATTGAAACAAAGCACCATAAAAGGTTTACAATTTGATATGAAAAAAATTCCTTTTTCCACCTAACAAAAAACTGACAACTCTACCAGTGGGGGATCCTATGATGTGTTGGGGGGGGGGCACATCTTGGACTCAAAATTATTTTCCTGTAAGTTTAGTTTGTGTTGGATAGGCCTGTGCTATTTTTTCTGCACTTGTTATACAATTATTTTATGGGAATGCGAAGAACTCCTCTATAATTTTGATATGTATTAATTTTTTTATTTGTTCGGAATATTATTAAGAATTCTAAGAATGTGTTACGGAAAAGGTTTTACGATGCATCCAGAAGCTAAGCTGTATGTATTCTACGTTTATCATTATTTCTAAGCTCTTTTTTGCAAGAACATTAACTTATATTTCTTTTGCAAGAATTATTTATGTTTGCATTGTATTCAACTACAGCACAAATTTTTATAGCCAAGATACATTAAGATTGGATAACAGTTGTGTTGCCTTTAATTAAAAAATAATGCACTTCTATCATATTAATTACGTCTCAGTCAATGCTGAATGTGCAAAAATTATATAATTTCGAAATTACCTACCCAAATAAAACATTTTCATTGGTTAAACACACACGTGCTTTTGCTTATAAATGTGAACTTTTCATTGTAAATGCTTGTTACTAGTTTGCAACCAATGCAGCCGCTACAAATGTACCAAATGATAATAAACAAAATCAAATTATTTCTCTGCTATGTTTGAAACAAACACAAGCTTATTTTGATTTCCTTAATTTAATTGTGTCACATCCAATTAAGCACTGAAATAGCACATGTTATTCGAATTCGTTATCAAAATTACTGCAAACATTTAGCTAATTTTTAGTTATAATAAGCTCAATGATTACTGACAAGCATGACTTTGTCAACAAACGCAGAGACAAAAAACACACAATTTCATTAGATTACAAAACAATACAAGTTCATTCAGTAATATTTTCATGATTAGTTATTATAGCAGCATTCAGAAACTGTGGTTTTACAATTAATGTTTTATTGTGGAATCTGCCCTGTTTTATGACATTTAATTACTAACAAATAGACACTAAAATAAATTTAAAAAAAATGGCTATGTGAATTTTGTCATCTAGGGTTCCAAAACATCTATAAAAATGCCATTTTATAAAGTAACAGATAATTTTAATTAATATTCAACTTTGATAGATAACAATAAGTGACACCAAAATAATTGCAGTTCTCATGTATTACATTTGAAATCCACATATCCTATTCTTATATTACTTGAAAATACAGTCTACTAAAAGAATTAAAGTTACAGTATGTTCTATTAATATCAAAGTAATGGAAATATGTATATTTCTACGCCTTATTGCCAGAAATGAAGCTCACACCCCACATTAATGATCACTACAGAAATTACTTTTGAGTTAACTATGTGGCTTGTATAAATCCTTTAAATAATGTTTACAGTTCAAGAATAATTTTATACTGTACTGTATTTACAAAACAAACTTTAGCCTACGATTTCCGCTCATGGCAAATCTATCAATAACCTGGTCAGGGTTTGGTGTAATATCGCGATGAGTTGCCAGTCCTATCAGACGATCTCCATTCATTGTTGTTCTCAAACACGTTTTGATCCTCTTCAGAGTTGAAAAGGTCCTTTCTGCAGTCGCTACACTAAGAAGGCAAAGTTGCTAACACTTGAAGCAGTATATTGATGACGGGGAATACATCCCTGTCACGTTCCGAAAGAAGCTCTATCACTGATTTCTTATTGCTGTCTTCCTCGTTACTTATCCTATCCCATTTCGCAGACCACAAATTGTGTTCGCGGAAAAGTGCTTTGCTGGCGTAAGTTCCATCCATTTTCAAGAGCTCAGAGTATTTGCTTACAATTTTTTTGACGACATCATCATCCATAGGTGGATTGTTCGTTGTTTTTGTTGAACGTGGCATTAATTCAAACAAACTGTAGGCACCTAAAGTATCTTTCTTCTACAATCTTGCAAAAAATGATCAAGGAGTGGAACATACACTGTCTGCCAGAAGAATACCTCTAGACCAGGAGCAGGTGTATTACACGTGCGAACTTGCCTCTTTGCTATGCGTTGAACTTCCAGTTCTGTCTCAAGCTCTACAGCAATATCACGCGCCTCACTGAACAAGCTTCTTGCTCACAGTTACCACGTTCTGCCTTCAAAGTAGTAATCGTGACCCGGAGCATTTCTTCAGCTGTTTTGAGATCCAGTGTTTTTTTTCTGTAATGTCCTACTCAGCTGGAGTGTTGTGATAAGTAAATCAGAAAGACACACCACTGTGACAATGAAGTCACTTTCACCTATTGCACATAGTAGAGATTTCGCCTTTGATGAGCTTGCACCATCTTTCCACATGCTAACACACTCTAGTGCTGCAGCAATTTTGGGGAGAGCTGTACAGAACTGCGAAACACTGTCGTGGCGTTCAACCCATCGTGTTGCACAAAGCCCAACAAGTTGCCTTCCAAGATTTTGACAAAGAACTAAATTTCCTTTGGAGGACGATGAAAAGAAACTTATAACTTCTTTCATAACGCCAACAGCATTTAGAATATTTTGAACTTTACTGCATTTTGACAATGATATTCAATGCATGGTTGTAGCAAGGACATTGTATGGCATTTTGTGCTCCTTTTTGAATTTGGTTTATGGCTCGCTTAGTTTCAGAAACCATAACTGTGGCTATTCCAACACAGTCTGCTGGATTCAAATTGCGATTTTTTTTTTTAAATGTTAGCACCTGAGTTCCTATATTCTCACCAGTTACCGTGGGTTCCGTAACATCCGTTTCTACTTTCTTTTGCTGAGATATTTGGAATCCAACTGCTTCATGGTGTACACCAGATGAATTTCGCAAGTCTATGAAAGCTATGAAATCTTCTCTGATAACTCCCTCACGTAGTACATATCGCAAAGACAATGTTAGCAGGGATGTGTGAGCAGCATCTGTTGTTTCGTCATATATTACACTGTATAGTATTGCACATTTAACTCTTCTGATAATAACTGACATTATTTCATCACCACAGCATGAAATCAAATCATTTTTTAATTATTTTGTTTGTGTAGATTGTCCGGGCTGAAATATTTTTCAAATATTGCTCGAGCTTGTTGTCACCACTGTTGACATGAAAGTGTAAAAGTGCTTGAAAATTTCCTTCGTTGTCACAAAAGCCTCCATTTGAACTACGCACACTGCCATTATCCCTATGGCCACGGAAGGAAATGTTCCGACGCCCCAAAAAAATTACTGTTTCAACAATAGAGACCAAAAATTTCCTATTTTCTTTGACTTGCTCTAGGCATTGTGCATTTACTTCGTTGTCAATTCTTTTCACTGGATCTGATAAGCAATTAAGAAACTGTTTTCCTGCTGCTACTGCATGTTCGTGGTACATTTTTTCTGCATCCATGTTCAAATACCCATCTTTCCCTAACAGCTTACTAAACTGGGTAAGAAGCCTAGTAACCAACTGACTTAACTGGACAGTCTTATTCCATCCTCCGACGTGACCTGGTATGAACAAGGCGTAGTATTTACAAAACAATCCTTGGCTGATATCAGAGAACACAAACCACTAAAACATCTCCAAGTGCTGGTGTGTTGGATGGCGATTCACTTCCTTTCCTTTTAGCTTTTTGATGGTGTACGGAAAAACATGGTCTTCTGGGGGTCTCCAGTGATCTTGTAGCAAATTCCTATTCGTAAAATCATCCACAGTTTTTACAGTGTAAATACCTATGTCATTTGTAGCTCCTTGTTTTTCTGCATTTGATAGTCCACTTATATCTGACATTGCACATACAGAAGATGCACCAGCAGCGCTTAGCAATACAAGACTGCAAAAATCTGAAGATTCAGGAACAAGCGTCAATGAATTTGTGAACTGGATACAACCTCCTTTTGTTCTTTGGGCACACACTTGAAGTAGTTGTCAATCCCAACATGGAACCTCTTCATTCCTTTTGATGAAGGGGGACTTGTCTGTGAAAGCATACAAAATTTCTAACTAATAATAATTTTCCTGCAAATTAAAATGTTACCATACAGATTGTATTGGTTATTTAAAATGAGAAAAATTATATCATCCAGTCAGTTTATCTGTTGTAAAAAAAATTCTTTCTGCCATTAATTAGGTCATAGGGAAAATTTTTATTTATTATTTTTTTAAGTGCTTTGTATGTTAGTTAAAATGCATGAATATATCATTTTATATTACATTACTTTCCAAAGCAGTGCAAGTTACCATTGTTAACTCTGTGTTTCATAAATGTTTAAAAATAGTACCGTAGTGCTATGACTAGTAGTCGAGCTGTGATCACTCTATGGAACTACATATGTTCTACGTTTTATTGGTAGCTGTACCATGTATGTTGCCTCAAACATTATTTTGACTTATAAAACAGTTAAAAAAAATTAAACACAAATATGGTATATAATGTTTTACTTCAGAACTGGTTAAAGTGGCCAAACAAATCCCTTTATATAATAAAACTAAAATTAACCTTTTTTAAATTTCCAATTATTTAAAATGTGAAATGTTAATCTTTAGACTGAAGAGTAAGTTTTATTACCAATTATTATAGATAACTGTGGTAGCTCGTGCACCCGACTTCCGCTTTTAAATCATAAAGATATGGAAAGTTAATATTTTTTATTAGGAATAGGATCTGATGGCGATCCACATTCAATTCCCGGGCGCTGTCACTGGCAGGTGGTGTACAATAAGTACATGGAAAAAATTTAAATGGTTTCAAAAAGTAATTTGCAATAAATGTGATTTAGCATACAGTATTTATTACCCTTTCATTAGTGTTCAGTGTTCGAACAGGAAAAGGAAGGGGGCTGGAAATTCACCTCCCAGTCCCCCCCCCCCCTTTTTTTTCTTATAGGATATTTTCCCCAACTGCTGCATTTCTGTCGCCTCTCCTAACAGGGGAAAGAAAATTTCCGCTCTTACATGTGTTTAAATAACCTAAAATTGCACTGCAATGAAGTTTAAAATACTATATCAAGTGCTATAGTGATTAAAATGGATGTTAAAAAGCCCATTATATTGATAAATAACTTCTTAACATTAAACCTTAAAAAGAGAATTTTAAAAAATTATTAAAAAATAATTCCCACCGGTTCTACATTTTCATCAATTCAAACACTGATTGCTGATACTAATATGCTATAACTCAAGAAATAGAGTGATTTTTACTGGACTGTATACCAAGATAAGGTAACTCAAATTTCTCACTAAGAAAAGCAAATTAATCTTTATTACTTACCATTTTTGTTACTTCGGTAGACGAGTTATCTGCGTCCAAAAATTATACACTGACACTTACTATTTTACATCCAAAAATTACTTTCTTTGATTTGTCCTTGCAACCCAAAAATAACGGCAAGTGACAGAAAATGATGAAATGGTATTTGTACACTGGTTCCAACTATTACATCGTTGTCAATGCCACATTGCCACTGCACTCTAGAGAGCACAGCATAAACTGTTTCTTGCAAAAAAAATTCTTTTATCTTTGTTTGGTTTTTATCTCCAGAAATGTGTTGATGTTCACGAGCATTTTTGTCAGAAGCTGCCACGCTGGAGTTAGGTTTTTTTGTTTCAAATACGAGTAGTAAGTGGTAAGGGTGTGTAGGCTTCTGTTTAACGGTGTATTCATTGGTCACAATGCCTGTCAACAATTTATTGTGCAACTGTCAACGAGAGATCTCTGGTGCACCACTGGTATGGTAAATTTGGACTGGCTTTGTGTCCAACAATTACAACATATAAGCAGTAGGCCTACGTGCTGCCAGTACTGTCAAAATGACTAAAATTTATGAAGCAGAGGATACTGACATAAATAAATGCCGGAGACATAGGACTTATACTTTTGAACATATACTTTATCCAACTTCTCAGTAACCAAGTGATATTCAGCCGAAATAAAAATGTTCTGCCTTCGATATTGAGGTGAGGGCTGCGGCCCCCTTTTGGAACCGCCATCGAACTCTACTAGATGTCAAAAAATTGGTTTGTTTAGGTATTGTACTGAAGTGCACAATTTGAATGTGTAAATCAACTGTTTTCGGTAGAAAGGAGGCATTACAAATGCATTTTATTTCCATAGTTGCACCAAAACCATTTCAGTCTTGCTCATTTTGAGCCAATTTCTAGCCATCTCACATTATAATGTTACAGTTTTTTAATTGTATTTTTATATTTAAAATTAAATTTAAATATTACTTATTAAAGATGGAACAAGAAATATCTTAGAGAATTATTAATGTATAGGAAACAGAAAGTAGATACAAAATGATTAAAACATAGCTTTCTTAAATTGAAATTAAACTGTTTTTACAAAAATAAACATTGTCTCAATAGGTAGAGCTACGAGTATTTCGTGAACTAATTCAGAGGCGAGGTAGACTCCAAACACTTGTTCTTCTCTCCTACTGTTGTGATTGGACAACAGTTCTTTACACACGCCCCATTTAACTACGAGTCAGTAATAAGCAACAAGCAGTAGCGTGAGTGATAAACAGCTGCTCCTGTACAGAGGCCTCACTTGATCAGAGCAACCAATAAGCAAACGAACATGTGTCGAGTGTATAGAGAGCTGTCCAGCCTAGCTTGCTACCAACTCAATCCGCGAAGTACTCGTGGCTCTATCAATAGGGTATCAAATGTGTCGGTGATTGTGTGAAAGTCCTTGTTGACAGTTTCACTTCTGTTTAGCGTGAACACTGATCTCAGTACAAAAGTTACAATTGCAGGCATCTATCTCACTGGCAGTGGTAGTCACCCAAAAGCAGACGTAAAAAAAAAAAAAAAAAAAAAGACTAAAGGGCCAAAATAATAAGCTTTCAAAAAAAACTCTCACAAAATGAAGATGTTATCGTAATTGATGATTAAGAAAATTATTTTTGTCCTGGATGATAGGCAGCCCCAAATTCTTTTCTCACTGGAAGCCTTTAAAGAATATTTTTGGCAACAGAAAGGAAACCTATTCATATTATTGTCCCAAAACCATGCAGGTAGTTTTATTTACCCTTGCTCGTGAGCACTCCAATTGTTATAGTGAGTACCTTGTGATGTGTTGACAAGCCACCCGATGTTGGAATACACTGCATCAGTATGGGGACCATACATGGACGTGGAGGTGCGAGAGCTGCAGAAGGTACAAAGAAGGGTGGCGAGATGGTTGAAGGGTAGGTGGAGAAGGCAGGGACAGAATAGTGAAAATAAAAACTATAGGCCAGTGATGATGAAAGAAATGGGGTGGAGCTCATTGAAGGGCAGGAGGGTGGTGAATTTTATGCCGTCAGCTAACTACGGGGGTGTGTAGAGGGAGATGAATGAAACAACAATGAGAATATTCAGAGGGTATGAAGAACGAAGCGGGGTAGACAGTCTATGCTTGTGAGGTCTGTGAGGGAGTGGAATATGTTGTGGGAGGAATTGGTATCTGTGAGGGGAGGGTAAGGGAGGTGAGTCAACTCAGCACCAGGCAGTAGCCCAATCACAGGTGATAGTTACATATTGTTATTAGGAATGTTTTGCACTTGTAATGTTGTTCCAGTATGAATCAATACATGCTGAAGCACTTTATGGAGGATTTTTAATAAGCCTGGATAAGCTATGTATCACCACAAATACATGATCAAATTTTTAAATTTATACTAATATTATAAAGAGGTAATGTGAGTTTGTTTATTTGTTTATATGTCTCGGGTAATCTCGGAAACTACAAGGCTGATTCTTATATTTCTTTCACCACAAGAAAGCCACATTCTTCCAGATGGACTAAGCTATGTTTAATTTTTAAAAAAATTCCTTGAGATATTTCAAAATTTGTAAACCAAGTCTGAGAAAAATGAGCAACTTGGCTGCTTTCTAAGCATGCGCCAGCAAAACCAATATTTCAAATGAATTGAAGCAATGTGAGAAGAAATTGTGTATCTTAATACTGATGCCAGCTAAGAGCCAGTGGCAGCTAGGCCATGATGACACTCGCCGCAAATGACATGTGGGTAGCACGTACGCACAACCTGCCACAACCATGGACTTTCCCAATGGGAAATTATCTCAGTGCTATGTATTTTATTTCAGGGTTCAAATGTGTTGCAAGTATATTATGTATGTCTTTATCGCCTTTGGGCAGTCGTTCTATGAGAGCTGACGAGGCAAGATGCTGTCACGTACGCACTTCATATTTTTACACTGAGTTAGATTTCCATAGTTTTCATGTAGTTTACTGGTTAACCTTTACTTTGCGTATGTTTTGCCAGACATCCCCAGCACTATGCTTCCGCTTAAATAAATATTTGCAGCCCTTGTGGCTTTTCCAACTTAAATAGAGGGAAGGAGGAAAGATGTCGAAGAGGTCATGCGGCCTGCGCAACTGGTGAATCGGGCACCATCCGCCCAGGCTTATGGCTTTTAATTGTAACTTCTACTTAATTGCTACATGCAATATTAAGGGTGATATTTCTATGTATGTATTTTCAGGGTTTTTTCATGTTTGTGTTATGGCCACGTGGTTCATTACCGCCTAATCTGTATCTGAGCCATCCTTGCGCTTAGAGTGCTAATTCGTGTAAAATCATGGTCACCATAATTATTCTCAGGGTAATATTTATTGTTCGATTCAGGGTTCTTGTAATTTTTGATGATTGATGATTTTTAGGTGTGACCACGTGGTCTTTCACATGTTTGGATTTTCCCGCTTTTGTATGCTTGATTACTGAAGGAAATAACTTTTCCAGCGCAGTTATTTTATCTGGTAATGATTTGCCGATTTTCACGTAGAATTACTGTGATTCCATCTGCACCACGTGGTCCGCTACAAACTTCATCTAGCAGCACCTGTGCCATTTAAGAGTACTTTCACGCATCCATGTGTTTATTTTGACTATTCATGTCGTGCCCCATGTTTTGTAAATCATATTTGTGTAATTTGATGGCGGTGCTTCAGTCCATCACAGTGGCTGTAGACCTCTTACCCCGTGGAGAATGTGCTCTCATGCACCACGGGGAATCATCCATCTAGGAGTGCGCAAGTTAAGTAACGTGCTGGGGGAATCACCCACCGATATGTAACTTATCAAAATAAAAGTATTTCTACCAGTGTAATAATATGTCTTCTTGTAGCGTTGCAAGCCAGCTGACTCCCGATTACAGTAACATGTTTAGTAATGAAGTTTTTTGTAAGTACGCTCGGGTGAGATGGACACATAGAACCCACAGCATCCCTGAGATCCCAGAGTCTCGAAGTACGGTGTATGGGAAACACCGCTTGTGCCCATCTACAGTAAGTAAATAGTGTCTTCGTTCAACTCGTGTCTCACCCAACGGCGTCAATATAAAAAAAAATTGCAAGTAGTCGCAGGTAAAAATGGGCAGTCGCAGGTAATCATGGGTAGTCGCAGGTAATCACGCAGAGTTGCAGGTAGTCGCAGGTAGTCACAGTTAGTCGCAAGTAATCTCAAGTTGTCTCAGATATAGTGTGTCACTCTTAGATTGCAATAAAGTGTGCATGATGCATGCTGTTTCCAGATGGCTAGAGTTATCAACAGCCAAGAGGTTATGCTGTGTTGGCAGAACAACTTTATACATACAAAATTACTTAACAAAAATTGTCAAATTGTATAGTAGTATATAGATATAAAATTGTTTGTTTGGATATCCACTGCAATCTAAGAGTGAGATGCACTGTAGTCGCAAGTAGTTGCGGGTAGTCGCAGGTAGCCACGGATAGTAAAAATACATCTTACCAAAAAAACCCAACACTTAAGCAACAATAAATAGGTATGTATTTTAATAACTCCAAAAAACCTGACAGAAGTGATGGCAGGCTGCTAGTTCAGTTATTAATCTCCTATTGACATGGACCTCTCCTGCGTGGTCTGGCATGGCCACTGTCATCACGCCACCGGCCCACAGCAGCTGCACCAGTGCAGCACTCTGAACATGCACGCCGTGCATTCCACTGTACTTTGACATCAGTCACTCGTGAACGGGGTACAACACCGTACCGAGTGAGCGAGCTCACTGTCTGTGGTGCCTGTAATCATTTTAATTAGGATAGGAATCAAGTAGAGACATGTGTTGTTAAATGCAGTATAGTTTGTAGCCCACAGGCAAGTGTTAGTGTAACTTGCCCTTATGGCCATGTGCATTCTTAATTAGGTGCAAAATATCAAGGTACTATTCGTTGAAGTGTTTTATGTAATTTTTAGAGAAGTGTGCATCCGGCCAAGCCAAACTTTACGTGAAGAAAATTTAGTCTTTCATTGAACTTGACCATTCTGGTCACAGAGTGCCCCAGAACTCGACAGACACAAATTTCTCACGTAATTTTCGAGGCACTACATAGAAAGCTTTTGTATGCAAATCAGCTCATAATTAAGAACTTTGGACTCTCCACAGGATCAGGGCTATTCATCCCAAACATTTCAGTGCTTTGCTGTGTACATGTTTTACGAGTCATGTAATGAGGTCAGGTAATTAAAGTATGTACATTGCAGAGTGGCACGAGCTCTCGGCGAGGATGCCGCTCGCCTGCGCCATCTCTGGCAGTCTGATTCCACGAGTCGTAGGTGCTGCACATGTGTTGCATCGTGGAGGACTTTCGTACTTTGTCACCATTCAAAACAATACCTTAATTTCAGTTTACCGGAACCTCTGTGCTTTTTTCCATAGTTTCCCCTGTGTTCGCAGCACCCTTCTGTCAGCTCGTGTCTGACCCTGGAGGTTTATTCACTTTAAAGTTTTTTTTTTGGCACAATTTCCTTGGCCTTTCACCATTACGGTCGCTGGCAGGCCTTGTGATCCGGATCCACTTAAATTTGCTTCTGTACGTGTGTCTTTGTATAATGAACTCGACAATACAACTTTTTGTGAGTTAAATGCAAATGTGCATTCTCATTTAACCATATTGTATTTTGGGCCCTGGCCATATCCAGGGATTCCCCATTGCCTTTAGGAGGCGCACTTTGTTTACAGTGCAGATGGTTATATGAAGGCATTCTGGGGAGCCTGAATACCCCAGTTATATTTACATTTTTCTGTCATTTTTGTGCAGTTTGTGTTAGGGGATACAGCCACATGGTCGTTCCGCCCACGATTCTGAGAACAGTGATCTTGTACTCACCCAGTTAGTTGGGGCCCAGTCCATTCAAAGTCGAAGTAAGTATTTCGGCATGTATAGACCGCACATTTTTACAAAAAAAATAGAAAGGTCTAGGACAAGGTCTTTGTCTCAACTGCTTCCTGAATGTAGATGTTTTAAGGTGAAAAACAGCTGAGAGACCCCCCCCCCCCCCCTCCAATGATGTTAAAAAAGGGATTCGGGTTGGTTCCAGTAAAAGGTTTGAAAATATTCGTTGCCTTGCATTTATATTATAACTTAAAATCAGTTACATAGTAGTTTTTCCCCCAAATATCAAAATAAGTAGACTTTATATAAAATATTTAAGTATAAAAAGTTAGTATAAAAAATAATTCTGTTCAAAACTTACCCCAAAATTTACATTTTTACAAAATTACATCTCTTCCCAGCTATATGCCAGTTACATTTAATATTTTCCTTTAAAGCATACTTAACTAAACTAAAACGGCAGCAAGTCCCCTCCTCTTAAAAATGTTGATGGAACAGCAGTTCCTGCTCAAGTGAAAACCCTGTGCTGTCTCCCCGAACATGGGCGAGACACCTGTATTTATATTTTATTCTAAATCATCGAGAACAATACAAAATTATTTTCACTTCGTCGATATCTGAAGTACACCCTGGTGGTACGTGACTGGCTGGCGTCACGTGGGTAAGGTGACGTACGAGGGAGGAGAAAGCACTCGTAGATTTTTTGTGGGCAGTAGCAGCCCCGCGGCACCCTCACTTACAGATCAACAGGCCCGCCCAGCGGACATGAGGTGTGGAGCTCGTCAAACACACCCCCGTCGCAGCGAAGGTAAGCCATACCATACCAACCGGCCAACCTCTTCTCAACTTCATATAGCACCTTCGGTTTAGCTTTCATTCAATGTGCATGGATAGCCGGCACATCCCTCCTCCCCCGAAGAAGGCCCTTGATGTCAGTGTCGAACATGCAAACAGAACATAAGGCGTAGGTTGGCCAGGCCTTTACCCCAGGCTCCTTTCCGCATGGTACACGGGTCACGTCGTTAGCAGCAACCATAAAACAGACAAGCACCAGGGCTCACTCGACGAAGACATAGAACAAATCATAACTCTTTCAAAATTAACCTTGGGTAGGCTTGCTTAAATTTTGAACCATTTTTCCATTTACATATTAAATTTGTAATACTTCACTCATTATACATACAGGTATGCCGTTTAAATATTTATGACTTTACATATTCGTACATTTTTACTTACGTACTCCTTTAACTTTTGAGTAGAGTATATTTGGTTACAAAGCGTTAATATTCTTTTTTAAATTTTCCTTCAAACACACTAGAAAGCTAAAATATCTTTATAAAATACAATAATCATAAAATCTTAGGATGCTTGATAAAACAGTTTTACATCCTTGAACGAATACAGAGTGGATTTCACAAAGGTAAGGGTGGGGGGCAGCACTCTTATGTTGTGGGTACATAATATCTTTTACATTGGGAGATATGAACCTTTTCGTATTTGTTCGGACAATGTGGATCTTCGATCAATACTGTCATGGGCGAAAGGAACCTGACCATTTGAAACAACCCTCGCCATTTCACAGCCCACTTTGCATTAAAATAATCTATTTTTGAACCGAGGTGGTTAGCATCGACTAAACTTAAATTACCAGGTTTCAAAGTTACATCTTTGTATACTACGTTACTTTTTTGTTCAATTTTCTGGTGATACGCAATTAAATTGCATGGCACATCCGCCCATATTTCTTCGTTTTTTATTATTCACATTTCCCAAACAAATACTGCGGAGTGACCCCACATTTATTAAAGGGTGCATCAATCTTGACATTATCTGTCACTATATATACAGATGCGCCAAAAACACTATACAACCGTTGCATTTCAAACCTTACAGATTTAAACTGCATTTATTGTGCGTAGCGGGAAAAACCGACAAAATTTGCTGAAACTATCTATTATCACTAGAACATAGACATAACCCAATGTATTCCGGGGCAATGGGCCCATGACTTCTAAATACACACATTCCCAAGGATACGTGGATATCGTAACCGATAACTGGCCTTCTGGTTTTTTATTTTTCGGTTTAGTGTGTTGGCACGCATCACAACCTTTTACCCAGTTTTCAAGGTCTGTGAGAACTCCCGGCCAAATAAAAATTTTTAACACGCGACAAATGATTTTATCGCGCCCTACATGTCCTCCGTAATAAGATTTGTGGTAATATTTAAACACCATCGTCCTCAAATTATCAGGTACAAAAACATGGAATTTTCCTTGTCTCATCCATTCACCTAAAAAACCTTTATGGATAACATTCTTAATTTCACACATAATTTGCTTACGTTACTGATCAGCACTTTGGTGTTTTTTAATGTCAGTAAACACGCTTGGAAATGTTTGTAACGTATTCAATTCTGAAACGTCTCTGTTTCCTACTGCTGGCCTTGAAAGCTGACTATCGACGCTCGCTACACTCTCTACAGGTGCCACATTCTTCTTCACCTGCTCGTCGCCTTGTTCAAACTCTTCGGCTCAATACACGCGCGACAACGCGTCTGCTACCGAATTACTAACCCAACGAATGAGTTGCGCAATGAATTTGAAACGGGCCAATCTTACCATCCAACGTACCAACCTGCCTGCAGGCTTTTGCGATTTTAATAACCATCTGATCGCTTGGTTGTCCGTGTTCAACGTGAACAGTGCGTGATCCAAATAATCTGCGAACTTTCCCGTACCCCTAATACAACTTAAGTATTCTTTTTCATAAATAGTAAATTTATGTTCGGCTTGAGTCAATAATCTACAGGCGTACACTACCGGTACAAAATGACCAACTGTATTTTGATTTAAACACGTTCCTATTGCAACAGAACTGGCATTGCAGTGCAAAAAGGGAAGATTTGTTAGTATTTTCCTGGTTCTCGTTCCTCTGAAACGGCATGTTTTTTTCTTTTCAATTTATTTAACGGCTCTGCAAGATCGGATAAATTCAGAATAAACTTACTATAAAATGCTACCATACCTAAAATCTTTTCACTCCTCTTACATTTTTAGGGTGCGGGAAATTTACGACTGATTTCACCTTTTCCGGATCTGTTCGCAAACTTCCTTCGGTAATTATGAATCCCAAATAACGCACTTGTTGTTGTGCCCAACTTTTCTTTTTCGGATGTACAGTCAGCCCGGTGTTAGGCAACGCGTCTAATACTAGTCGCAAGTGTTGAAGATGTTCCTCAAACGTATTACTGTATATGCACACGTCATCTATGTAAGTGGATCCAAACTCATATAGATATTTTCCAAATACGTGAGTTAACACTCTAGACATACAATGGTGTCTGGAATGTACTCCCATCGGTAAACGAGATCTATGATACAACCTAATTTAAACCCAAAATATTGAAATACTTTGCCTTTTGCAAATGTTGAAATACAGTTTCCATGGCGGGTACCGAATAGGAATCCACATACAATTTGTATTTATTTTTCGATAATCACAGACAACTCTAAACTTCTCAACAGTTTTCTTAGAAATTAAAAAATACGGGCTTGCGTACTGACTTGTGGCATTTTCCACTATTCCCTGCTCTTACAATTCTGTGATAAAATTTTTAAATACTTTAATATTGGGGGCTGACACACGATACGACACACCCACAACGAGTTCATTGTCTTTCAGTTTTAATTCTACTAGAATCTCTTTACAATGCCCTAACTTCGACGTAAGCACATATTTATATATTCCATTTTAAGCTGTTCTGACACTTTGGCTACCTCTTCAGAATGCTGAAGCAACTGAATTTTATGGAAATGAGAAGGTTTTCCTTGCAAATTTACTACCGTGTCGGGGGAAAAACTAAACCGTAGTTCCTTCTTTGCTACGTCAATGCATGCGCATGTACTACCCAAAAATTCGATAGTTAAAATCACGTCATATCCCCCCCGCAAATTTGCTAAATCCACCCGCCGTGACTGGCCACATCGCCACGTGCATACTTCTTATCTATCTGCCTCTGTCTATAGGTATCTTTGTTTTCGCTCGTTCAGCACTGCCTCGAACTGTAGGGATCGAAGACCTACCTAGTTCAATAGTGACATGAGTCGCAAATCGGTCGGGAACTGCAGGACACACAGCAGGAGACAGTTGGCAGACCTATGGCCGTGCAGCGATCTTTCGTTCTTTTTTACATTCTCCTGCCGACCCCTATTGCGTGCGTAGTCAGTTGTATGCCGGTCTGTGGTGTGAAGGGTTCCGGGTTCGAAACACAATCAGGGTATGGATGTTTGTGTCGTCCATTTAACTTGCTTCATTATCATCGGCACTAAAAACCACGCTGTTACAGTGTCGTAAAACCCTCTAACTCACTCGTACTATAAATACGATGTTGCCAGACATACGGAAATTCCCGTACCTGTAAGAAAATACATCTGATAGCCGCACTAATACGAGTATAGGCAAGACAGTAACATATAGAAAAACTTGAAAAACTGCTATTTTCTAGTACATTCGCTCAATTTTTCGGATATATCTTTTTGACATTATTTCCATCATATTAAAATTAAGTCATTTTTGTAATTAAAGTTCTGATAAAAAGTTTCTAATACTGTTAGGAATAAATCCAGTGTGTCGGAACGATTTTTGTCGAATATGTACACGTCTGACTTGGAAAAATTAACTTTACAACTGGTTGCCTCTTGCAACACAACCTATTATAATATTGTTGTGGTCGTTACTATCAGTATCAAAAGTAATCTGGCGTTATATTATACAACATAGGCGTGGATAACACAGTATAAAGATATTTTCACTATTTATTTATCCTACTTCTATATAAAAAATATGTAATCTCATCTACCCACAACAATGCCCTAATTCTTTAGTAATTAATTTTCAAACATTGCTTATTTGCTTCTCTTTCCGTTTCACGCTTGCATATTTTCTTCTGGGGAGGGGAAATAGAACTGTGAAAGAGGAAACAGAGAAAGACCTATCTAGTTCCTGGGCCGAGGTACAGAGGACCTCTCTAGTTCTCGAGCCGAGGTTACACTTGTGCTCTGCAGTTCGCCAGTATGCATGATCATTCGACTGTGAACTATATAGTTCAAAAGAATGGTTCCCAATGAACTGTTCTCAAATGTAACTAGTTCGGAACGACCTAGTTCATTCTACTGAACTATATTTCCCATCACTATAATGTAACCTCTACAATGGATTTTTTCTTTTTTAAATGTGGTACAAAAGTGCCTTTCCTTAGGAATTTCAACCCTGTACAGCCAGTGAAAACTGTAAAAGTCAAATAAATCTCAAAAGCCCAATAATCTTCATAATGTGAAATAACCAAAATTCGAAAGTTCATCGCACTCGCCAAATCGTCAAATAGCACACACACAAAGGAACGTCGTAACCCCGGCACCAATGTTCAAAAATACGAACCGTACAGATGGTGGATACTACGCTACTCTTCAATGGCTGAACTTGTTAAAAGTGAAGTTTTGTCCGGTCAAGCATCCACATTCACCACAGCTGGGATATACGCTCTGCAGACGTACAGGACGTACGACGAGTTCGCAGAGTGTGAAAGTGCAAGGGCAACACAGGGCACGCCAGGATAGCGTAACCGGCGTTTGCCAGGCCAAGTGGCCAAGACTCACATTGTGGATTAATAACTAACAGAGAAACTAAACTATGCGAAATCAAAAGGCTTACGGCTCACAAGGTTCCAGTTGTTGTGATTAAAAAATTTACATTTATGTAGTCCTTTTGTACCGCCAATGTTTTGTTATGTTCTTTTGCAAATGTTTATTTACGATTTGCATTGTTACTGCCGCGTGCTGTCTCTCCTGCCTCGTAAACCATTCGCCCAGCCTTGCACCAAAGCACATACTACGAGCAACACACAACCATGTAAAATACCGCGTGAATGATGCGCCTGTACGCATTGTGCAATATGAGGATAAAGTGCAAGTCTGTACAAGTTAGTGTACACATTCTAAGGTGCAGAGAAGTGCAGTACCAGGCACGCGAGAGCAAACGAAAGTAGGGCCAAATTCCAAAAGGGCTTAATACAGTTACTGTGGAACATTCCTAGAGGAATACACAGTAACTTACGTTCTAATATCAACCCTATTTAAATTAAAGCAATACATGCAGAGTTATAGTGTTTTGTATTTCTCATCTTTTTTGTTTACTTAGTTCACGTCTTTCAATGCCAGTGTGCTGTGTTCTGTTGATACAGGCTGTTCACGATAAAGTGAGCACTTTTTAAGGCCTTCCCAACAAGTATTAACCAGTAATAAATATATCTTATTGCAGCCTCAGGCATTAAATTTTGAGGGCGGTGAAATATATACACTGTGTTTTTTCGTCACATTTCAATGCTTATATTAAAAAGCAGCAGGAAGAAGGGGAATTAAATGAAAGGGAAAATTTAGAAGGGCCTTAGAAAGTGCTCACTTTACTGTGAACAGCCTATAGTTGAAAATGTTTTTTAAAACTGTTATGCTTCATTGTGAGCAGGTAAACTTTTATTCATGCGAGTGAGATGGTTGTTTTATGAATAGTAGAAAGCACTGCCTGCTTGGTGCCTCCCCCACCGCCGGGTGATGAAGGTGCCAAGCCAGCCATGTCAGTAGCATCTGGGACCCGCGAGGGCATGGCTGCATCGTGCGTGTCCGGCGGCATTCACATTTGCAACTAGTCACCTTAACTACAATAGACTTTCACTTACTTCGGAACTGTTTGTTTTAGCTGCCGGAATGCTTATCCTCCCCTCCTGTGGTTTTGCATCGCCCAGGGGACTTTATAATTACCATATTCCTTATTGACCATGTGTTTCTTTTGTCTGTATAGCCCTGCTGGTGGCCCAAGCCCAGCGCAAGTGTAAGTTTTCTCAAATGAGAAGTTAATGAAAGGCACTGAGATATGTGTGAAACAGGAATTCGACATCCGGATAGATACCGGCCGAGCAGTGGCAGCATGCACCCGAGCGCAGCAGTGGTGTAACTCGCTCCACGCAGCACAGTACCACTGCACCGATATGATGGTACCACTGGCACAGTGGGTGCCATAACCGGCCGAGGGCAGTTCGTCAGACCCTCACAGTCACCAAGGACACTGTAACACACACAGTAACACAGGTTAGTAGAAGAGTGACTATGATGCAAGAAATTTCTGTGTGTTCGGTACCCGCGGACCAAGTGCTCACCTCTAGACCACACCAATTAAGCCTACATCCACCACGTATGAAACAACTGTGTGTCATACCATGCTAGTGCCGAGTGTGGACAAAACGAGTACAGAAAAATTAATATGCTGCTCTTGTGCAAAGTATGCACCACGTGTGCAAGTAGTTACAAAAGTGCAAACGGAGATTGTCACAGCACCTTTGCAGCAAACAGATACAACAACAATTGTGCAAGTTTGCTCGCTGCATTATCGCGGCGATTTAGGAGTTCAGTGCAACTGTGTTTATTTGTAAACACTGCTCACGCTATGTCACACAGGCATAATGCACATGTTCGTGTGTAAAGTTTAAACAGGTATTCCAGTCACCAAGGCCAAGCATAGTACAAGCATGTAAAACTTTCAGGGAAAACAGTGTCATTTTGCAAATGTAAATATTGTCTAACAAGTAAACTCCCAAATTTAAACATTGTATGTGACATTCGTACCAGTAAAACGTTTACACTCATGGCAAAGTAGTACTTTTCAAAATTCATTCATGCCTGTTTGTTTTGTCTTGGTCTGGCAATGCGTGCATCAACAGCCACATGTGTTTGTTGACATTCGGCTGCTCAATAATCGGTCACACATCAGGATGTTGGCGGCGAGTCACCTCCTCTCCCCTTACTCTTGTGAACCCACAACACAGTTATCAACATAGTTTCGTCATGGTAGGACAGGCAGGGAAGCACTCAATACACCCACCCACTACATCAGTATGGTGTGTAATCAGCAACAATAGTATCTTTATAACTGCAACAGCAGAGAGGCAGAGGTCAATAATCCAAAAGAAGTTTTCATCTGGGCATACGTCCCGCAGCAGCTCCAGACCATCGAGAGTCATCATGCTACATCAACATCCATCATAATGGCGCTGCCACTTATGACACCTGGCACCTAGTCGGGTAATTCCAATATTCCACAGACTTCACACTTCATCACAACGCAATATCCAACAAGACCCATTTCCAAGGCAGCACACGGCGTAAAGTTATTGGTCATGTTTTATTTCTTGGAAGAGGATATTGACTTCACATTAATTGCCATTTTCAGATGTATTGATGTAAATGCCCAATGTTGGCATTGTCTGTTCCTTATATAAAATATCACAAGTGTTTTCAAAACACTTACTCAAGCAGTAACCACAAATAATTAAATATACGTTGATGGTGGTTTAGGTGTCTGGAAAGGTATAGTTGAAGTTTAAAGGGATGTGATGCAAGGATGGTGATGTGGTGATTGACCAGACAAGGCACCAGACATCTCTTCAAGGTGACATCAATGATGGTGGATGTGAAGTGACGAGGCTTTTGGTACTCTGAGGGTGCTGCAGGCTGTTCGCCCGGACCTCATTCCACCACTGTTGATACTTGCTGCTCCTACTATTAAGTTGTGATCTGAAAACTGCGGTTTCTAACCAGTGGCCTATTGGCTGACAACACGCCTTAGCCAAAAGATATTTAATTATGTGCTAAAATTAATTAGGAAATGAAAGTTGTACAAGTCGTTTACTAAATGATGGCATATCGGCTGACCACTCGCCCTTGCGATTTGGCACAATTGTTCAGAGCACACATTAATAACACAGGCAAAATTCATAGAATGAAAAAACATTGCTCTGAAAGGATATTTTAAGGGCCCTTGCCCTGAAGAGCCGTGTGGCTAAACACAACTAAATAAAACACAAATGTTCATCTTCACTGGTATATTTTGCATGATGAATTAACATTCCATTTGGAAACACTTACATGCTTTGCAGGGCACAGCTCACCTGTGTGGGCGAAACTGTAAAAACAGCGCTAAGGCATAAATCAATGAATTATTTGTGAATTAAGCTCCCCCGAGCAATGCAAACTGTAGGGGAGGAGGGTAGCCTCTCCGGGGGCAGTAATAAGCAGAAATGTTCCAGTAAATTAAATAACTACTGCAATAATTATGATTGGCACGATAATGCGCAAGCCTCTGGAGCACGATGCGGCCTCAGCCCAGCCCTCATATGGTTAAGATGCTACTAACCCGCCATCTTGATGCCCGAACATGCCTAGGGTGGGGGTCGGCTGTGCCGGGACTTGACATGAGCCACCACCCTAGGACGTTCTCCCCATCTACACAGCCAACACTCATTGGCCACGTGAGTTGTCGCCAAGAGAGCTAATGTGCTTAGCGCACCGTTCCCAGTGTACACATCGAGGGCATCAATCCATGTGATAGTGCACGGTGTGTAAAAATCAGAGTAATAAAGTGTTTTAATTTGTGAAAAAATGCAAGGAAGTGCACGAAGTGCACGGCAGTGCAAAAAGCTAATTGCTCAGAGTGATTTTAAGTGTTGTGTGTAATATTTGACTTGTCTGTGGCAAATGTCAACAAAGGGTTTTATGTATGTTGTGTCTTAGTTAGACATGTGATTATTTTTGAAAAGGGCAATAATGTGTGTTGTCTATTTTTATTGTGTGGATAGTGTTCTGAGATATATTCCTATTAATTTTCCCTGATCCTAATGCAAGGTACATGTGCGTCATCATGCAAGTAATGTAGAATGCCACGGTAAATCACTGTCGTCCATAAAATTCGTGGCGCAGATAATGTTTATTCTCTAATAGTTTCTTTAATAAATTTAGCATTGTTTTATAATGTTGTAAAGAGCAAATATGTCTGACGTACGCAGAGCACACATTGGGTTCAGGCTACAGTGATAGCGCTTCACACTTGTAGCAGTGGTGAATTGTAGATTAAATTATGGTGTAATTTTTCATGATAAATATCACAAGTGCCTATTGCTAATTTATTAAATAAGTTTATAAACATGAGAGAGTAAGTATTGGACAGTACTGCAGAAGTGGCGAACAAGTATTCTGAGGTTAGGTTGTACTGAATGCTGGCAACATAACGTAAACATTGACAACACAGGTTTTCTAACCCTTCTTTTACATCAAATGTTTTAAAGCGGAAAATGTGAGAAGTTTCGTAATAAGCACTGAATAGCCACTATAAAAATTAGTGAAGTGTAATAGTTAATTTTAAATGGGACATTTTATTTTGCTCATAATCAGAAACAGAAACTGTGTGTTGTGAATGCGGTAAAGATGTAACATTACCGTTAAGCGCCAACCTACCGCCATAACAGATATTGATCACTATGTTTATATTAGAGCTTTAAAGGGTTAATTGAAAGCGTTCTTGTACTCTATTTTGTCATTTAAGATCATTTCAATGCATCATTCTTTAAAAATATGTAACAAAATAAAATATAAAAGTTTTCATAGTTGCAAGGGGCAAGCTGGCCAATGAGAAGGCAGCCCGCCCGATGCTAAGAGAGTAGCGTGTCAACCTCGGTGCTGTGCGGACGCACACTGTCGCGTCCTCCCCGGACATTCATCAATTTTTATATAATCATGTAGTGTATCAATAGCTAAGCTTTGTTATGGAACAGAAATTCATTTAGTTTCGGGGAGAGTGCAGTATAGCAACCCAGTATGGCTTTTATACAACTGGTACATAACTTTCATGTAACCATTGTCAGCTTCGCACCATTTTAACAGTTCAAGTGCGCTCCGACTTAATAGGAGCTCTGTTCTTATAAGTGCCTCAAACGAGGCTTTGAAAGTTCGACGTCCAATTTATTTATCCAGATCGCCTAATGATCTCTTAAACAAAATGTGTATGGTAACAGTGTGGAATGGCCGGAACAATCCCCCCAACGTTAGTATAAGCATTTAGAGGAAGCTTAGATACCATTTACTAGGCCAGGCCAAGAATGGATATAGTTCACTGTTATTAACAACATCTACAAAGGCGTCTGCACATCTGGGGCAGCATTTGGCGATCAGCCCACGACCTAATACAGTACTTCATGCTCTAAACTGTGGGGAGCACTGACACCCGCTCAGACATAACGTATACCAGCCATCGCCATAAGTATTCCCCAGGTGCTGCAAACCAGAGTATGTCAAGTGGGTTGCCCAAGTGTGGCTTGTCATGAACGGTCATCAGAGATGCCCCTCGCCTTATGCCAAACTACTTTTTCTGCACCTTTACTAATAAAAAAAATGCAATGGATTTCTTTACCATGGTGGCTGCAAGACAAATAATAAACGGTTCTATAAACAATGACACAACTTGGTTTGATGGATAACGTGGAGGTGACACGTGGAATGAACGTTTTGACGTGAGCCACGTACCCCTTCCCAGCAGCCAGTTTGCCCGCCACACCAAATTAGCAAGTACTCCAAGCAACACAGTAAGTGTGCAAACAAGCAACGTAAGTGCAGTGAGCAACTGAACATAGTGATATGAGAGGAGATTACACATTTCCCTTTTTATGTTTCTAAAGGGCTTAATGGCAATGCAAGTGATACACCAAGTCCGTGTACATATAAACACAACAATTAAATGCCTTAACACCCTAGCATATTCGTTTGAAGTGATTTTCTTTATGTACAATATTTTTCATTATCACATGTAACCATCCTCACCTCACATCATAGTGTTAGGCATTATTGTTCTTTTGTTGTGCAAGACATAATTTTCGGAAGGTGTGGGAATCTCCAGAAGCTAGTGTAAATTGTTTTTCATACAAGGGTGATGTCTAGAAAGTAGTTCCACGTGTGGTGCTAGCCTGCCAAGCCAGCCAGCACGCAGCATTTTCCAAGTTAGTCCTAGCCCATCTTACAAGGGGTGCCACACACTATGTCGTGATTCGCGTTTCGCATACTTGGTGGCCATCAAATTTTTGCATAACCATTTCTTAAGCAATATACTTTATTAATTAATCGGAACCATGCTTTTATTTTACGCCGCGACTCCGCCCCCCTCATCCCACCCAGTGCTTGCATCAACTGGGTGGATTTTATTTGTTCAACTTAAAACATTGCGAACACGTGTATTTTATTCAGTTTAACCCACTCTGATGGCTCTAGCTCATCAAGCAAGACTATGTTATCTCAACTGAGGCATGTAGAGTGATACCGAATAAATTATGCAGTTATGAAAATACAGCTGGTGTTTATTTCAGGTAGCCGCAAGGCATTTAAGGTACGGGCCTTCTCCCACAAATTTTACAGCACATATGCAGAGAGTATAATGAGTGTTTCAATTGCTCTCATGTAATTGCAACATAACTAAAGTGTTTTACGGGCGTGTGGGAAGCCCTGATATCCCACAGTGCTGCAAGCAAGAATATACAATATTTTTCAAAGGAGTACTTCCAATCCCTGGAGTGATTATGCCATGGTAGTCGGCCGAACGACAATGAGAACGAGTCAGATCTACCCATATCATTGGCATTATCCGGAAGAATAATATCTGGCTCCCAGGGCAACAAAAATCGTAAACTTCCAATTTTTACATTTTTTATTTACAGCACCTCTAACAAAAACCTAATCCTCATCTGACCACAGGACACCACGTCAAAGTGGCGCCCAACTTAGGGGCGTATCTCTACAGACATCTCCGCAAAATTTTTTCTGGAAAATTTCCTGCAAAAATCTGAAATCTAAAATTTTTCCAATTTTTTTTTTCATAACTCCTGCAATACTCGCAATGAGGGAGATGCATGGTCAATCAGGCGACCAGAGAATTCTGTGGCAGCATCATGATACCTTCCAAATGCCCAGGACACACCGGGAAGGACGCACGTGACCACATGAGAAAAGAATGCCAAAAAATGCTTAGAGCCACCAAAACTTCAGCACAAGGGGGTAGTAGCGAGAAAGTGGGGAGGATCCACCATCTTTGGACAGCGATGTGATATCACAGCAACGGGACAAAGGACATAGGGTGAGTCGAACGTGCCAACGTCCCCCTCCACCCACGCTGGCCGTGCTGCGAGGAGATGGAAAAATGAGAAGAAGTAGAAAGATCTGGCTGCTCCTCCCCTTCATGCTCTACTTTGCATACCGAGTGGAACAGCTGAGAACCCATGGTCTGTTGACCCCTGCCCTGCCCCCACTGCGCAGGACCGCCGCATTCCCGTGATACTCCCGCATCATGCATCAGCACTACCACACTTCTACGTACTGCGCTTCTGCGCTCACACATCCACATGGTGTTGTTGACGAACAACCATGGCTGGCGAAATACCTTTTGGGGTACTGGCTCCAAGGTGTTTGCAATGTTTATTACCACTACCAACTGATGTGGTAGACCAGTATGAAATGGGCACACACTTCTGTAATGCACTTATAAGACCAGGCCAACAGTCATCCGGATCATGAGCAACTGCGTAACTGTGCTTCAAGAGCAAAGTAAGGAACATTTTTTGGACACAAAAAATTCAGTAACTCTTCAGAATTTTCAGCAAATGCACTTGTGTGCAAAGTTGCTTTGTGCGGGTGAGGAAACAACATCGATCAGTTCTGGACAGTGCCAGCATAAGCGCACCGGGAATGTTTGAGCAACACAGAAGAAAGTACAGTAACAGGCTTACAGTACATTTGTGACGATTGTGTTGAACAGTAATGACAGCAAATGCTTCAGAAAATTTATTGTGACTTGTTAGCAGGATCGCAGCTCCTGCTTGAGGAATGTATACAAACGGAAATCTGAGGGGAAGAAATGCAATCGTAAAAGCAGGATACGGCTAGCAACAACACAGTACTGGAAATTGCAGCGAGTGAGAGGTCAAACACTCAGGAGCGCAACATGAACTACAAGGCCAAGGATGTTGGCAGTACCACAATGTCACCTGCATCAGGCGCACCCATGACAGCTGACAACAGTCCTGTGCCAGAGGAACAGTATCCCCAACGAATGCCAACCCTTCCACAACCACCTCCACTACTCCATGCCAATAAATCCGTACTTATAGCAATTCTCAGCCTATCCTAACCAAGATATTCATCCACAAGTATTACCGCAAATTTTCCCGGTTTCTTTTCCCACACCAACACCACTTGCGTCATTTTCCACACCCAGCTATGAAATCAACACAGCTCGTAACTGGCTAGCAGAGCAGGAACAGCATAGGTAACAGAAGAGCAGTCATCACAATAATGTATTTTAATTTTCGTTTTGATTTTAACAAGCACGGAGAGGGTTTTCCATAGTTAACAACCACGTGTCTAAGTGTTAACATGATACAAACTCATTACTATAACCACAAGTAAGAAGGGCGTTAATTTTAGTTTCATCATGCAAGTGGGGAGGGAGCTCATTGTATAAATATAATGCAAGTAAGAAGGGAGTTCATTTCATATATAGCACTGCAAGTATGAAGTGGGATCATTGCATTTTTCATCGCATAAGAGTGAAGGGAGGTCATTTCAAGTTTATCATCATGTAAGCAAGAAGGGAGTTCATTTCACATATAGCACTTCAAGTATGAAGGGAGTTCATGTCAACATTTCATAGTTTCATCCCAGCAAATGCTATCATTCACCACATAATTTGTTTCGGTAACATTGTGCTCCTAACTGGTCCCATCGTCAACATCGTACGTCCGACTCATCATGCACTTCACCATCATGCAAGTAGAGTTAATCGGTGGGTCATCAGTCCCCCCTCTGCAAGTGACATCATCACCACTATAGTGCACACAGAGTTAATCTGTGGGCTCATAACTCCCTTCCGCACACAGTGCCATTTTTTTCACATGTGTGGTGGTAATCGGTGGGTGTACAGTCCCACCTTCGCCCATGATCCACGCAGTTGTGATGTACAATGTGGCGAGACAGCCAGCTGAGATCATTGCAAGTGTTCCAGACAGCGAATCGTTACCCACATCACCATTATCAAAGCAAGCAAGTGAGGTGATCACTGTGAACAGTCACAAGTAGAGGATGTAGTGTAAAACACAAGCAGGTAAGCAGGAAGTAGTGTATAGAAAGCAAGTGACAGTGGCATGTACAAAGCAAGCATGTGAGGAGATCATCATGTACATACAAAACAAGTAAGCAGGAGGTAGTGTAACATGTACATAGCACGCAAGTGAGGAGGAAATCATCAATCCATCTGTCACCCGGAGACATATGCTGCGAAGACACACTCGGATCCGAAACACCCCACGACAGCACACCACCTGTTGAGCAAGAAAAGCACGTGAAAAAGGAGGAAGGTGGAACAGCACTTCCCGCAGGAGTGCCCCATGAAATGCCGAAGCACCGTCGACGCAGGACGAAGCCACATCCATCAGGTATCAGGCGAGCGCGGCCACAGGTGTAGGCATCTACGGAAAACAGTGGAAACCATGTTCCCAACACCTAAAGCAAGCAGAGCAAGTTGTAAGCGAGAAGCAGGAAGCATGTAGTGAGAAACAGGAAGCACGTAGTGAGTAGCAGGAAGCATGTAGAGGAGAATAAGTGCCAACAACAGCTGGGAGTCACCCAAGGGTGGTTGATCAACCCCAGTAGTTGCCTGTCTGAGTAGCTACCGGTGTTGACAACAGCATGCAGATAAAGACAGTGGCAGCGGAAACAGTGGGTCAAATGACTCATGGCAACTTCGATGGTCACGGCGGAAGAGACAGCTGCCAACGGGATGTGCGACATGCATGGGTGTTCCAACGCCACTTCGAGTGCAAGACCACAGGGGCAGGGGTGTTGGCAGCAGCTAGTGGTTCTGGAGCCTAAGAGGTTGGGAAGAAGCCCTTATGTGTTACGTCAACGTCGGAAAGACACCTATGTATGCCTCTGCTGCAAGTGATATGTGCAGCTGCAAATAATCTCGCAAGAGGAGGAGGGTGGTGGTCGTTTGACATGTGCCATATTTCCCTCTTAGAAGTCAGTTTGCCCACCGCACCAAATCAAGAAGGATTCCAAGCAACACAGTATGTACGTGCACACTATGCCACGGGTGGTGCAGGTGCAGCACAATGGTAGTGCTACAGGAGCAACACAAGTGCAGTGAGCACCCGAGCACAGTGATATGAAAGGAGATCACACATTTCACATTTTATGTTTCTAAAGGGCTTAACTGCAATGCATAATCATTTTAGACACCATTCTCAAGAATTTTTTAATTTTATTGTTTTTTATTGATTTGCAACAAGTAATCTTTTGTAGTAGGCCTAATACTCATAATTATTGAATATGTAAGGATACATTCAGATACTTTTAGGAGGTACTGTTAATTTCATTGTTTTGTCATATTTTATTCCCTTGTTAATGTAAACCTAAATTTTGAGTATTGCTGTACTGAATGTTCTCCAGTTTGATTATGATTTCAATTATTCAGTGTTTCAAGTGAACTTTTGAAGCTTTCAAATGAATTAACTTTATTCCTGAATATGGAATTTCATATTTTCATAGTAATTGTATTTTATATCATTGAAATACTCAACAAATACATAGAAATATTTTATTTACAACACTACCACAATTGACAATTAACAATTAACGTATTTTTATTAATTTAGCTTAATATGCTTTCAACTCTGGGCCTAATATTTATTACGATTTTACAAGCAAGTAATAAGGCTTGTTTATGATCATTTTTTTGGATACTCATTATCCTTTTGTGCCTTGTACGATTCCAGCATGCCTTATGGTTTGTTTATGCCATTTCATATATACATATATAGACACACACACACACACACACACACACACACACACTCAGAATACCTAGGAATTTCAAAGGGATATTCCAATATTCCTGTAAGAATTTATTTGGAATATTCGCACTTTATCTTTGTGTGGCTTGGGCTCTATGTGTAGATTGTTCGGGCCAACCACACGCCCGTAAATGCTAGACACAAACATTTAAAAATATGTTGCAGCACACATGAAAATAACTAATTACCCTTGAAAATTTACATAACACTTGCATAAAAAATGGCTGGTTTAAGCACCCTTGCCCTGAAATGCATCTCTGCGACGGAAATAGAATGCACTGATTAGTTCATGCTATTTATTCGGTGACTTTACCTCTCTGCGACGGAAATAAAACGCACTGATTAGTTCATGCTATTTATTCGGTGACTTAAAAGTCCACTCCAGGAGGAAAACCGACAATGATTGCTCACTTTGGCTTGTGGCGAAGACTACACTGATAAAAGAGGTTTTAAGCTATGTGAACATTACACGTGCTGTGAAGTTTACAAACTCCCCAGGTGATGCAATTCCTGGGGAGGCGAGGAGGAGTGTCCCGGATGGCAGAATACAAAAATGTTCCAGAAGATTACCCAATTGCTGAAGAATTACCGGTTTTTAAGAAGTTGAGAGACGTCCGGGCGGGAAACACGACTGCGATTTCACACGTAACCTCCCCCTCTAGGCGCATTTTGCAGACTGACTTTCCGCCCTAGCGCGAGGGCTGGCGAGCATGGGTCCTTGTGTCACAGAGGGATCTACTTGCATACACGAAAGAAATTATGCCTTTACATGACATCAAATGATACTTAAAACACTGCAGAATCAATGAAACACACATTACTCTAGGACTATATTTCTTCATAAAGGAATGAAGTGGGCAAAATAATGTTGGTGGTTAAAATAAACATTTATGAAAAACACAGCATTGCAAAAAACAAAACAATTAGTACCATGAGGGTTTCCTAGCACATCATCCTTTAATTCCTGTACACATGACCTTATCCGGTGTCCAGAAATTTCCTCAGAATGTTAAAAAACCCTTTTATGCATTATACACAAATTCATGTATCATCCCGTACTTGTCTCGGGCTGCTCAGTGCATGTGGTGCTGCACCACTTACACGTCACTAAACATATTCGCCGCCGATGAAACATTGAGTGCGGGTGTGTGCTGCACTGTGGAAGCAGCCGGAGTGACAAACAGCCTACGGTGGGGAGCGACACACGTCAAGCCCCCCCTCCCCCTTTTCAGAGGCCGTTTGTTGGCCGATGCCACTACCTGCAACACTTGGGTGTCCTCGGGGTCCTCCAAGAATGAAAGAAGTAGGACCTTCCCTGTTGAGCTGATTCTACTCCCAGCGTTGTGTTTTTCTTGCAGCAAGCCATGCCGCAGGTAGCCCAGATACACCCATACAGGCGGCACTGTTGGGGCAATTGAATCTGCAGTGATGTTCTGTGAAGACGAAGTGATGCAACGTACCCTTTAACCTTACTCCCGCCATCGCTGCTGCTGCTACTTGCATCTCCTCGCCTGGTCCTGCTGTTTTTCTTTTTCCTGCTATCTTCTTGCATCCATGCTTCTTGCTGCAATCTCCGGGCGCGACCCAGACGATCCACTTCCTTCTGTCTGCTTGTGTGGTTTTCTCCTGCTCCTTCCTCTTCTCCTGCTGATTCTTCTACACCTGCTGGTGTACCTGCTACTGGTGATTTTTCCTGAGGTGCTGCCACAGGAATGGGTGCCATATTACTAGCGACAGCGCATATAGGCGCGTCGCCGTCAGAGACACCTGGAAATGTGTTCCGTCGCTCCCTGTCGTACGTGGTGATGCCAGGTATCGGCAGATATTCTATCCCCTCTCCTTCACTCTCCGCCGGAGGGCGGGTGTACCTTCCCCGTTTTACACATGCTCAGGGAGCTCGCCCTCCACGCTGTTATGGGTCTCATCAGATGGTTCCCCCGGATGCCGCGTTTGTGGTGGAGCCGAAGCTGCCCTTTCTTCCTGAAATGACGTTGCACCTCCCTACTCTCTCGCTGCATCCTCGGCAGCGCCCTAGCCGTACTGGGGCTGAGGGACACTGGGACCAACTTCATCGTGGACGACAGCCGGTGTTAGCCAGATGTCGTCCCAATGTACCCTCACCTTTTTCCTGCCAATGCGGACCATGTAGGTGTAGGTGGAAGGTCCCAACTGCTGCAACAATCGGTGCGGCCCGCTCCACTTAGCCGCGAAGCCCACACAATAATCCTTGCATGCGGCAGACAGCAGATGGGTCTTGACATATACTTCCTGGTCGTTCTGTGGCACCTGTGGCAGTCTTGTCGTGGTGGGCAGCTATTTCGCTGCATAGCGTGCATGCTGTTCACGTACGTGCTGTTCACTTTCCCTGCATGCTCGTCGGTTGGCAGTACTGCTTGGTGCATCAATGCTCTCTAGCCTCTGGCAGTTGCTCTCCCTTGGCATATGCAGATTCCTGCCCATCAACACCTCGGCAGGTGTTTTGTCGGTGGCGGTGTTGACGCAGCGGCGGAGTGCATACAGGGCAGCGGCTAGATTATCGATTCATTTAGCAAGGTGTTCACCCACACGGACATGCAGCAGAACCTTCAATTCTTGGTTTTGCCGCTCTGTGGGGTTGGCCCCACTTTGTACACAGCTCCCACCACTGTTTCCCATAAACTGTGTCCCATTGTCAGTGAATAGATTTTTTGCGAAATCTCAAATGTGGGAAAAAATCTTCATTGAGCACTCGCGCAATGTTACTTGTACATGCACTGCTGATGGCGTAGGTCTCATTCCACTTGGAAAAATTATTGGTCACCACAACTAAAAATTGTTTCCCATTCGCTGACTTAGGATAGGGTCCCATCAAGTCAAGACATAGAGTTTCGAATGGCTTTCTTGACAGATGTGGCTGTTGTTGTCGGCCATGTGTTGATGTGTCCCACGCAGCATCTCTAAGTCTGCTCCCCACGTCGTCTATTGCCCAGCATCCAGCAAACAGTCTGCCACAAGGGAGCAGCAGTGCATTAGCAGCCACCGCCTCTGTATGTGAAATTATGTGCACCAGTGCTTATTTACAGTGTTTATGTTGTGCAGGGTATCCTATTTTCCATAGCCTTTTTAAATCATTTTTCTATTTTTTATTATTTAAACCAATGTTTTCTATGTCAGAAGGCCGCAGCCATACACCACGTGATGTGTACATAAGGAGCTACATGCATAAGTGTTATGTACAGTGATGCATTGCGATTAGTCCTATTCGAGTGTTTATATTGTCAGTGCCAGTGTATTGACTTATGATGTGTACACAAATGTGGTTTGTGTACATAACAGCTCATGTCAATTGGCATTCAACTTAAGGTATGTGTAATTTAAGTTTTGTGATTACGGTTTTATGTATTGTTTCGTAGTCTGTTTATGTGATTATTTAAAGGCGTCACAGTGTTTACAGTGGCAAGTACAAATATCAACACAGGGGTCGAACATGTATATTTTTATTGCCATATGTAAACAATAATATTTCGTATAGGGTTATAATGTATTTTATATGTAGAGTTAATTGCCTGTAGGCCTGTGTATTTAATTGTTTCTTTACGTTTTATTTCGCAAACCAGTAACGCCAGTACCACAGATAGTAGTTCCAGTAATAACTGAAGACCCTTTTTTAATTACTTTCATCAGAAAGGCTATATCATGTGCTGGAATGTAGTACAAAGGTTTTGAAACCCTTCAAAACATATGTTGTCATATAAATATCTTTAGGCCTACACCTAGATAATCAGAATCCACACTGTAAGTTCCTGTGTCAGGTTGGTTAGGGTCGCCTTAGTGCGAAGTGTATGTTTACTTTTGTACATCACTATTTTTATTGATCCAAGGATTTTATTAAGAGTCAGTAATCGCGTGAAGGGCCGGGGGGGGGGGTGTTATGTTTAAATAAATATGTAATCTCCAGGAACATCACACATTCCAGTCGTTTCCACTTAATCATTTTTTTATTAATTCACTTTTTTCATCCCAAATGAGGTCATGCGCTAACTGGCCAGCCAACCAGCGGCTAGCCCACGCAAGTAACAGTAGTAACGTCTTCGTCACTCATGTGTGTGGACAGATGTCGCACTGCTTCGGGCATTTCACTATTTTTTACCAATCATTTAGTGTATCAATAGTTTTTATATTTATTACGGATTTGTAACGTGCCTTTAGCAGCCCACAGCGAGTTCCGCCCCACAACCCGGTCCGTCTTGTACACGGCCGTATTTTGCATCATTAGTCATGTAGGCCACATGCCGAGATTTACTGTTTAATAGTCGCCGAACTACAGTGGCGATGTGTAAACTTCAGTGTCCTTTAGTGAAAGTGGCATAATAAAAGTGTGTACAATACCGAAATTCTCCGCTTTATTGTTGTAGCTCTCATGGCGTACCTTAACCTCTTAACAAGTAAGCGACCTCGTATTAAATGTATGGGTGTGGAAGACTGCATCAAGAACAACATGCTCTACTATTGTGTAGTGATAGTACCCACCCTGGTAATAAGTTGCGAAGAGTCAAATTCTATCCCGAAAACCCCATCCTATCCCTGATGCCGAACCATAAGTACGTCAAGTGGCTTGCCCAGCTGTATGGTTACTCATTACCGCCAACTATCCATAACCTCACCGAACCTTATAATGTTCCTTACTAATGTTTGTTGTCATATTTCTGGCATGTCTGCATACCGGTATTACCATCTCCGGGATACAGGTACACTTGTGTAGGCTCCTCTGGACGCTTCGTTCACAAATTATTACTTTGGCAAATATTCCTAACCTCCCGCAACCTTTCCAGTACCAGAACCATTCATCACAATGGGAGCATCTACATGAAAACCAGTGGGAAATTTGGTGCATATCAAGCATCTTTGTCGAGGGGGTAAACCGCCATTGTGGGCATCCAGCATACCAGCAAATGTGACGTCAGTTAGCTGTCGTTTTGAATGCACCAGCACAAGAGCCGAGAGGGGAAGCGTACTAACTGCTACCCTCCATCCATCGGGTCATGTGTTACTCCTACTGCGCCGTGTCCGCAGGGTGTCTACTGTGAGTCGGGGCACCATGTGGGCCAGTGAAGCGAAACAACAACAAACATGATGTACGTATTTCAACTGTGCAGCACGCATGAACGGGGACGTTTGGACTTACATATTGCCAACAACAAACCAACCTCGCTGTGTGTCGGGTGTTTGAGAACACTGCCGGCAACCAATCAATGGTCATTCCAAGTAAAACATGAAGATAGATGCATCTGTCAAGACCCAAGTGCAGTCAATTATATGCAAAAGGAGATACAGAAGATTAATGCAGAAATATGCAATAGGGCCATGGCCCGCATTAGTGTGGGATGGCCGGAAGATGTATGCAACACCTGTCTGAAAATATGTCTAGTTAAAGGTTTTATAAATCCAGTCTGCCCACCATCTTTATGCAAGTGCCCAGTAACTGCCAAGAACACGGAGCCATCACTATCCCGCCTATGGATGGAACTGAGAAAATGTGCATATTTCTACTGGTGCGAGGGCAGCAGGAGTATGGCCACTATTGTATGCGCTTAGTGCAAGTGCATCTATCACGACGAGTGCATCACCTCACGAGAGTGGGCTACACTCAAGGGCAGCCTGTACATTCAGTGTAACAAATGCTTTTCCGAGCCGACCACCATCAAATTTCCACTCTGGCCAAACAGCGCAATTGTGTCAACATGTGGTAAAAGTGCCGTGCCACAAATTTCATCACCTGTCACGCACATCCAACTGCCGGCGGCGATGAAAGAAGTGAACTGCGGGTTTTTCAACCAAGGAGTCACGGGATACCAAACCCCTGTACCCGATCTGATACTAACAGGACCACTACAACTGCGAACCCTGCTACTCCAGGAGGCGCCAGTGACAACAATGTTTACATCCACCGCTGCTACACGACCTTGGAATAATGGGACATGCGTGCACTGTTATCAGCAAACCAAAACTCCGACACACTTGCAGTCATTATCCACTTACACCGGAACAACGAACGAAGACTCAAGTGCGCTCTTGCAGGATTGCAAGAAGAGACTGAACCATTACGGCATGGACAAGGGGGATTGGCACACACTGCAATGGGGAGAAGCTCTTTGGCGACGCTCGGAAATGGTGGCATGGGATTGCATGTTACAGTATATTGTGCCAGGAGTTCAGCAGCACATTCAAGTGTCACTTCACCAACACCTTCGCATCATTGCAGGCGCGAAGTCTAGTGATTATGAAGGAGTAAGGCAAGGAGTAATTGTATGACTTTATAACTCACAAAATCATCCTGATCAGGGCGTACCACATGGAACTTGCCCTGCGAGACATCCTGGAGGTTGTGGCCAGCTCCACGATGTCTGAGTACCGAGCCATGCTTGCCCCAGTTATCCACGCTACAGAACAGGAATTCTTTTTGACTGCCTTAATGTTCGATGCCAGCATTACCTTCCGACTGATCCGCAAACATGATCCAGCACAGCCACGCCGCGATCATGATGTCATGATAACCAACCAACATCCAGGAAAGATGGGGGAAACAAAAAGTGTAAGCATGTAACCCAGTGCACATGACTAGGCAGATGAAATTTGTGTCATTACACTCACACCTGGGGGACCGAGGGCACACCCCCTCCACCCACCCATGCAAGTGGTGTGGAGGGCCCCACTGGAACAATCATTGTCTGATGTGGTCAGAATACATCCAGGCAGGAGACCCCCAGACACAACAACACCAACCGCCACCACAAGGAAACGGACTTCAGGGGTAAGACCACCTGATTCCGTCCACCCGAGCCAGTCCGCATCTAAACCAGGTCAGACTCCACAGCAGATCATTCTCGCCCAGATCATCAGCAATCATAGCAGTTTCATTCGTATCGCCATCCTCATAAATAATCATCCATGCTGAGCACTTATAACCACCGCTGAATCACACAACTTTGTGCACTTATCTGTCATAAATCCACGAGATATCCAGCTAGTTCGAAATATAGTACTGTTAGCTACCCACCACCTCATGATTCACATTGCTGGGGAAACAATAATAACAGTGTGTATAGGGACAGCGAAACCAAAACAACTGTCTTTGTGTCCGACTATCTGAGGGAAGACGTTATCCTGGGGATTCCCTGGCTGACAGACCAGAACACCGTCGTCGAATCTTTTTCATGTTAGCCACCCGGGACAACACCTCTCCACTCCTGGTTGGTTTGCATTGCCATCAGGAGCTTAATTGTACCTGTAACCATTGTGTAGACAATGTGGCCTTTTATTGAGCTTTACCATTACTGACAAGTTAAGTTCGGCACCAATGTAAGTTGCTTCTAAGAGAAGTATGTAAAGTTACGGACGAATAAATACAGTCACTCATGAAGGTGTGTGTTTAATTCTGTCTACGCCTTCGGGTGTACGAGGACACAGGACCCTCATTTCCTGCTATTTCTTAAGTGTGTATTCAACATGTTTATTTAATGAGTGTTCTGTACTGCATTATTTTCAACGTATTTCATTCAGGTGGTGTGTGGTCCGCCCTGAGTGTGCACGAAGTTTTACATTGAACCATTATTCATCATTCTTAAAGGAGTCAGGAAAGGAAGGCATTGGTCGTCGGTGGCACAACACGGATCATCAGCAAGAGTCAGCTCTACAATTCTGGTATGACCTCTGGCAATGCCTAGTGCCGGGCAAGACATAACCTATTAACCAAATTTCTACTTAAATGCTCCTTTTTAATTTCTCCCCACTATGGAGACACCCAGCTAGGTGTCAGGGTACTCTGCAAATAATTTAAGTTCTTCTGGGTTTGGCTTCTTACCTTCTGCTTAGATTACGTATCCTAAAAAGTCAATGCTAATTTTCCCAAATGACATTTGTCCTAGTGCGTATGCCAAACCATTGATCGCTAATCGTTCTAACACAACGGATAAGTGATGTAAATGTTCTTCCCACATATTGGAGCATACAATCACAACGTCCAGGTAAGCCATGGTGTACTCGCCTATTAAGCTGTCCAACACGCGCACCATCATCAATTGTAACGTAGCTGGGCTGCACTTAAGCCCAAAAGCAATGACGTAAAACTGAAACAGGCACCCATCTGATGTGGTAAAGGGTGTTTTCTTGCCGTCTTCCTTTTTTATAGGCACTTGCCAGTAGCCACTTTTTAAATCAAGACATGACATTATTTTAGTCTGTCCTAGCGAACCAAAAGCATCTTTTACACTGATACATGACATTAACGAATTTTTAGTAACTTGGTTGAGTGGTCTGAAATCAATTCAATAATGCCTTGTCCCATCCTTCTTATGCGCGAGCATAATTGTGGAATCATACGTTCTGTCAGTTGGTTCTATGACACCATCGCCCAATATTTCTTGAATCTGATGTTTGATTATTTTTGCCTGGGGGTAAATAGCTACGTGGCAGTGTACGAACAGGTTCAGCTCTAACGGGATTTCATGTTCCGCTACTGCAGTCCGGCATAGAGCATCTCGTGTACGGAATATGTCCTGGCGTTCATTTAGTAAACATTCGAAAGCGGCCTAATGTTCGAGCTGTATGTCATGGTCATGGTCACCTAGCGTAACAAACGGTAAATTATAGGCTGGCATCCTATCCACATTGTACACTGTGCGCCTCTCTTTTTCTCCGAAATGGATTCTGCGTTCATTCGGTTCTACAATTGTAAGCTGCTCGGCTAACCATGGGATTCGTAAAATAACGTCCTCCCAGATTTCCGGCATGACAATAGCTGTTTTTACGTTACTGATATCTCATGCTAACGGTGATTTTATCTTGGCTTAATGTGGTATTGATTTTATTTTTGTTAGCTAATCTGATAGCAAAATTTACAGGTTTTACTTATTGAGATTATGGGCGCATTAAATTAGGTGATGCTCTGGTATCGATTAAGGCTTGACATTTTTGACCATTTATGCTCACAAGAATTCGTATGAACTGGTGCTCACCATTACTAACCTGCTGCAATAATGCCTGTTGTGGTGTCCATTCCGGTTGTTTACTTGACGGATCAGGGGTGGGAGAGATGTCCAACCTCTTCACTTGTGCATCCTGTTTCCCTGCTTATTGAATATCTTGCAAATGCGGATTGTTGGGGCATTTGTTATGCCAGTGATATGCCGGCGTGAGATAGTATCGACACGGATGTCATGGCGGTTGATTTGGGTCCCATGCACGTCACTGCACTCCTGCACTGTGAGTTGCATATTGCACTTCCTGTATTATATCGCTTTGAAAAGGCTGCACATACACTTGCGAGGGTCTGAAAATGTTTTTTTGGGTCGATCGAATGATTTGGGTTTGCTTGCTGTACTGGTGGTGGGGTTATGTTCATCCTCGTGTCCTTTTGCTCGTGGCACCATCTATCTGCTCCCGAATCGTGAAGTTATTGTTCGCAGTTGTTCTCCAGCAGTATCGCGCCGTGCATAATGTCTTCGACAGTCCCATTCAGTAGTGGAATTAATGCTGCTCTAAATTCCAGTCTTGCTGTTTCTTCAATTATCCCTATGATTTCCCACTCTGGCAGTTGTGGGTGGATCCGATGAATGAGGTGTGTCTTGCAGGTGATGAAGGCGGTTAAGAACTCGTTTGGCTGTTGCTCTTCTAGGGCGAGACGGACTCTGTCCTTGTATCCAGCTAAATATGCCTTGGAAACAGCCCTGAAAAGTACGGGAAACTCCTGCCACTGTAGCCCATAATGATTAAGAGAGTGCCACCAAGTCAGTGCGTCTCCTTGGAGCTGCACACCAACAAAGCTAGCCCATTCCTTTTGACTTACTTCGTATCTGTTTAGCCTGCTGGAGCACTCTTCCAGAAAGGCAGCGGAGTCCTCTGACTAGTAGGAAATATCTGAAAACGACTGGGTGTCCTCGCAAAGTGCTTGTCCTGGCAGTGTTATACTGTGGTTAGGCTCTGTGGTTCTTGTTTCTCTTGCCAGCTCTGTTGCTGTTCTCATTGCTGATGCTACTCCTTCTGCAGTGTTCCCATGTAGGGCATGGCAGATAGTACGGTTGGGTATGGTGTAGTCAATGGTGGTAGTATGGACGGGTACAAGGGTGTCGGATACTTTGTAGGCATTGGTGGAAAATATGTGTTGATTGGTAAGTACGGCAAGGGAGTTGTGTTAGGATGAGGTGGAGGTAACGTTGCTGACAATTGCGGTTGATGTATCCCTCCGCTCACCACATGAACACTGTTTGTGTGTGGGTGTGGCTCTTTCTCCTAAATCTCCGTTGTATATGCGAGGCTTTCCTCCCTTCCTGCGGCCTGTTCAATAGCCTCCTGTTTCTCCTAGATCCTGCTCACTACAGCTCTTGCTTGCAAATTAAAATTTTGAATATTTCTCCCATTACTATCTACGTGAATATGACACGTTGACAATAAGTCCTGAAATTGCTGTTGCACATTACGTTGAACACCACTGGTGCGACAGGAACCACACGTAAACATTAGCCCACTTGCTGTTGCTTGCTCTTTTTCACTGAAACATTCCCTATGAAATTTTGTTTTACAGTCCCGACAACGTAGAATGATTACTCCTTTCCCATCACAAATGAGATTGTCACAATAATGCAGCACGTGGTAATTGGGAGTGTCTGATTTTGCCTTTACTGTCTGTGATTGCGTTATTTCGGATTGCAATGTCCCACCTAACACCACTGTCGCGGTTGTGCACAGTTGCTCGTGTTTGGTCGCGGCACAGTTTTCTGCTGTCAAGTCGTTACTGCAGTTGCAATGGCAACATTGCATGCCTTGTTCAAACATGCCCACAATGTCCCCGGGGAGTGGTTTTAAGCACTCTAAATACAGCGGTGTAGGTGTTCCTGCAGATGTAGTGTGGCTTGCCATGTTTGTTTACACAGCCACGTACATGATGTGGATGACAGTTCCGGTATACGTGCGAGGCACGGGAGGTCACGGCACAGCTGTCCCTGACGGAGTGTGCATGGGTATGGGGTCAATGATCCAGCGATGCACAATTGTCTGCTGGTGGGCAGTACAAGTGGCGAGCGCACGTAAAGGAGGGGAACTTCTCCTCTCCTCATTCCTCCCTCCTGTCCTGCTTCATGTGCTACTGCTGGCAGCAGTGGAGGGGGTGTCACAGGCATGCTCTCCCTTCCTCTCCTTAGTCTAGCATCCTGTCTGGTGGGGTGAGCCCTGATGTTACATGCTGGACCAAGATGGCTGCCTTCTCGCCCTTCTGCACCACTTCCCCCACAATGGCGATGAACCAGCTTTTGTGCGTCCTTTTCCTTGCAGAATACATGGTCCATTCTCCGGTGTTTCCAAGGTGTATGGAAGGTGTCTCGATACTGTAGATGGTCTACTCTACTTCTCCTTGTTGTGGGTAGGCGGTTAGACAGGGTTAGGATGGCATAGGTGGTCAGATCGATGTGGAAAAATTTGGAAAAGGTTGGTCGAAAATTCAGATGCAGGTTAGCAACCGGCTAGCATGCCGTGTTTTTCCAGTCAGTCATAGTTTGTTTTGCGAGGGGTGTAGCATGTTACATCGCGGCTCGTGTTTCATCCGCTCGATGGCCATCAACTTTTTGTACAATCATTTCTTCAGTAATATACTTTATTAATTAACAGAAGCCATTGTTCATCTGATGCTGAGACACTACCCCTTGTACCACCCAGTGTTTGCTCGCCTGGGTGAATTTTATTTTTGTAACCTAACACATTGTGGCCACGTGTCTGTTTATTTTGTACAACCTAGGCTGACAGGTGTAGCTCGGCAGCAAGTGTAAGTTACCTCAGACGGGGTGTGTAGTTCAGTACCTAATAAATTACTCAGTGACGCAAAATACAGCTGGTATTTATTTCAGGTAGCCGCAAGGCATTTAAGGCACGAGCCTTCTCCTGCGAGTCACATGTAACAGCAACATTGTAAGTAAAGTGTCGCATGGGCGTGTGGGGAACTCTGATATCCCACAGCGCCACAAGCAAGAATATACAATACTTTTCAGAGGAGTACTTCCAATCTTTGGAGGGATTACGCCGTAGTCGTCAGCCGAACGATCCTGAAGACGAGTCAGCTCTACCGACATCATTGGCATTATTCTCGAGAATAATGTCTGGTGCCCCAGGTAACCAAAATTCCTAAACTTCTAATTAAACATGTTCTATTTACTACTCCTCTAACCTAACCTCAATCCTCATCTGACCACATGACACCACTTCAAGTTCAAGTCTGTGACATATAAACTAGTACTACAGTAATTGTTAAACTGGACAGCCGGAAGGAGGCTATTTTGGGAATCACAACATCAGCAATAGCATGCAGAGAGTACATGGACAATTTTTTTATTATCATTTGTATTATTAATTTTGCAAGTGTGAAGGGAGTTCATTGTAAATATCGTTTCGCAAATAAGAAGGCAGTTAGTGCAGTAACAACATAACAAAATGTAAATAGTATGCAAGTTCATTCCGAGTTTTCATCGCATAATTCCAGCAAGTGTTTATCATCTATCAAATTAGCAAGTAAGTGTAGGATGTACATAGCATGGAGGAGGGCATGCATACATTACATTAGCAAGTAAGTTCAGGATGTACATATGATGGAGGAGGGGAATGTACACATCACACTAGTAAGTAAGCAAGCAGGAAAAAGGGCATGTACAAAGGAGGAAGAGGGAGCATGTACAAAGTAAGCAAGCAAAAGGGAAGGAGTAGCACGTAGAAGCAATCTAGTAGGAAGAGCAATATGTGGAATAACCGGGAAGTGAGTAGGGGAGAATGTACATAATCAGCAGGCAAGAGGGGAGGAGTAGCGTTTACAAGCAAGTGTGTAGGAGGAGTCACATGTATACAGCAAGCAGAGCAAGAGAAGGGTGGGTGCACCAGGCGCCACGATGATGAAGTCTTTCCCGGTGTGTCCTAACCCCATGGCGGCGAAGGCCGTGGCGAGCAAACACAGTAGCAGGAGGAAACACGAGGTGTTGCGACACCTCAGGGAGGAGAACACGTAGAGGACCCACACGTGCGCACCAATTATGGGATACCACGAGAGGTGGTGCAGGACGAAAATGCAGTCGACGAGTTCCACGAGGAGATGAGCGAGCAGGAAGTTGCGTCAGCACTTCGAGCAGGCATAGATGGGATGGAGGAGAGTGTGCAGGAGTTACCCCGCATCTTTACGCCCCACAGGGGGCTTGTAACACCTCGAGTCGAAGAGCAAGAGCAGGAGAGTGTAAGAGTAAGAGCATGAGCCCAGGAGCTATGCCAGATACGTTGTTGTATTTTATTATTAAAGGTTTTATTTCAAGTTGTATCTATTTGTTTATTTGTGCATTTTTAACATAATATCACTTGTCTCATCATGCATCCAGTGTTATGTCCATTTCATTCATCAGTTGCAGGGTTATTTGTGTAATTTTAATTTGAGTTTTTATTTGTCAGCATGATGCAAGGTAGAATAATGAAGGTTGTGACAGAAAGTAGTTCCACTCTGGCTCATGGGCCAGCCGAGGCCCACCCACGCATCAGGCGGGAATGATAGTCCACGAATAGCATCAGATGGAGTTGGTGCATGTGTCGTGAGCTCCGGCTTTTCCCGCGAGCGTCGGGTGGCATTCAACCCTTTTGGTATGGATATTCATTACAATAGACTTTAACTAATTCCAGAACCTTTTTCTTGTTGTGGGATTAGCATTGCCCGGAAAGCTTAATTCTGCCATAATCATTTTTGTGTCGCAAGACTTATAGCAGTGTAAACGCAGTGGCTGATCTATTTGCCATGTTATCATTGTGTAAGGGGAGATTTTAATTCTTCGAATAAATACGTCTGTAAATTGAATGGTACATACTTTATTTCGATCACTATATGCGTTTCATGGGACAGGCCCTAACAATACCCGCCGACATCATGTTTTATGTTAATAAATCTTGCAAGTGTCAGTTTTTAAGTATTATTCCGTGTCTTATGGGCTTGTGGTTGGCCCTAACAATCCATGTACACAAGTGTTAATGGCTAGTCTGTTTTCCCGCCACAAAAAGCAGTATGGTACGTAGTTGAACCACCGGCTACCGTTTAGCAAACATCCACGAAATAATCGGATTTGGAGCAATAATCAACGGGGCAGAGGTCACCAACATCATCGGCGAAGAGATCTAGTCCGGGCGGAATGCCTGCAACCCCGAGATCAGCAGAAACAACAATCACTTTGACGTCGCCACGACGGCATCTTGTGCCTATCCAGGTATACCACATCCTATACATCACCTTCACCACTCCCAAAATCATATACAATCCCTCAGCAACCTTTTAACCCTCTTCAAAGTGTTCTCATCCCATTGGTATTGCAGTGTTCAAATCATTTCATGTAATTGCTTTCATCATGTTTTAATCATGTCATGTGGTTTGACCGGCAGGAGTCTCGGTCAACGTGCGAGCTCCACGCCAAAGGTAGTATGAATAGCGTCTTGAGTCTTGTGATATGACCACTGCATCGTGGTGCTCTGGGCACATCGACTTATTCGTCATATAATGCTGTCATTTTAAATAAATTTACCGGAACCGTTTTGTCTTTGCTCACCTGGAGTATGCGTTTCCTCACCTCTCAGTTCGTCTTGTATACGGCCGAGACGTAAATCACCTGTAACCATGTAGGCCCTACGGCCATTTTTGTCAGCATAAGAGCTCGCCTGGCTTTAACGGTGGATATGTAAATGTGAGTACCTTGTTGGGGAATTAAGATGCAATAAATACATGTGACAGTAAGACCTGCATTATTATTGTACTAGCCGCTTCACAGCTACATAACTGATTTTCATGATGACTTGTTTTTATCACGTGTCTTAAATCCTGGTGTCGGGTAGCCATAATAACTCATCGGGAGTGAGCTGGCGTATACAGGAGAACAACTGCCCTTACTAGACGAGGCAATTTGGATGTATTGTGTGACTAGCGGAGAACTTCATAATTCTGGTAATATTATCAGAGACAGTGGATGGGAGGAACATAGCCAATGGCCGTCGGCGACACGACCCGAGATACTTCGCAGCAACAGCATCATCGTGCTCATACCGCGAGCTGGCGCCCTAACCCTGGAAAGTTACCAAACAGCACCGTTGCAATCCACATCATCCCATTTTCCTCCTGGCCTAGAAACACAGTGAGGTTTCATTACACGCGATGAAAGACCACAGATTAAACTACGCTCGTATCTCTGTACTTTTCTCTTGCCATTTGATGAAACTGCATAGGCAAGCTTCAATAATGTGATATTTGATTATTTTCACGATTTTTTCTCCATAAATGCACGTAATATGACAAAAGTAAAAAAAAAAAATTGGTGCACGTTTATATATATATTATATATATTTATATTATATATATATATATATATATATATATATATATATATATATATATATTCATACAAAAAGTCGAATTTGCAGAACATTTATTTACTGAGATACGCGAATTCACGAGAACAACTCTTTCACAAAAATGCGAGGGTCCATCTCACTCTTAAGGCTCCTGCCTACATGGCGTTTGAACTGCGTTGCAGAGTGTCTCAAGTACTCGCTTTTCTATGAAACTATTAAACATGCATTCAATGTACTGATCTACAAAAATAACACACACTTCAGACGAGGGTTGTTGAGTACTTTGAAGACGTCACGCACATTATAAACACCATTTTAGAGTACTCCGTGGATAAAAACTGCCTTTTCAAAGCACTTTATCTTAAAATATACGCGTCAGATCCATTCAAACCTACTCAAGGGCCCTGCGCTGAAACTTCCTACAGACTCTCCATGAATAAAATAATAGAGTCACCCCTGAAAGTCCCATTCGTACATGCAGTGCGACGAGAACGCTGCCCGCCAGTTCAGAGACGTGCGCTTAGAGGCGATGGAGCACTATGTGCGTGGAAATGTCGGTCTTACTGGCCTCAAACACAGAAAAAGCTCCAGGTATGCTGGGGCCTTAAGATGGATTCATAACCTCCAAGCAACTTACCTACACATGAATAAACGTTGAGCACTGTATATATACATGGATCCATTCACATCCACACTTAGTACATACGTAGTAGCCAGTAGTAGTAGTAAGAGAGAGAGAGAGAGAGAGAGAGAGAGAGAGAGAGAGAGAGAGAGAGAGAGAGAGAGAGAGAGAGAGAGAGAGAGAGAGCGCGCCAGAGTACCTCAACTTTCAACTTGTACGTATGTAGGCTACCTATAGGCTGTTCACGATAAAGTAAGAACTTTTCAATGCCCTCGCAACAGGCATTAACCGCTAATAAATATATCTTATTGTAGCTCAGGCATTAAATTTTGATTGTGTTGAAATGTATACATAGGGTTTATTGGTCACATTGCAATGTTCATATTAAAAAGCTGCAGGGAGATGGAAATCCGAAGAAAGGAAAAATTCATGAGGACATTAAAAATTGCACGCTTTATCATGAACAGCCTTTAGGGCTGAATTCTCAAACAATCATAATGTCAGATTTGATAATAAATGTATTATATCAACTAAAACTGTTACGGGAAAGCCATAAATATACGAAATTCTACTTTCTTTGGCGAATGTTTCAACATTGTACATACAATGTAACGAGCAATGCCTGAAAAAACAAAACAGAAAATAATAATCTCACATCGCAAATTTATGTTTTCTTTAAATGTCTGCGAGCAGTAAACGTACGTGCGTGCGTACGCTATAAAGAGATTGCGAATCCGTCATTAATCTACGCTCACTAGCGGAGCAGGGCCACGCTGGCATAGCGACTAGGGTGCTGGCCTCCTGGCGGGACCGCTCCCGAATTTTCGAAAGTAGAAATGTTGCCGGAAATGTTTTTTTTTTTTCGGGAATATCCAGTCTTCCCTGCTCTTGAATTCCAGCGCTGCTCCATTTCCATGTCGTTTCACCCTCATCGGCTTGAGAGCCGTCCAAACTTCTAGTATCCCAAACAACCTTTCGCTGGTTAATAAAATTGTGCCTAATTTCCTAATGACTGCGGGTGTTACCACCCGCCAGATGTTCATAAGTGGTAGATATCAAATAATGCTATAGTCTATTCACGGCAAAGTGAGCACATTTCTAGGCCCTGCAAAATTTTTCCTTTTAGCTAATTTCTATCTTTCTGCCACTTTCTAATACTTATATACATTGCCATGTGGCCAATAAACATAGTGTACACATTTCACCACTCCTGAAAGTTTACGTCTGATGCTGCTATAAAATATATTTATTAGTGGTTAATGCCTATTGGAAGTGCCTTAAAAAGTGCTCACTTTAACGTGAATAGCCTATAATACTGTTCACCAATCTGTTTCAGTCCACGTTTCTGACATTTTGTAAAAAAGAAATTTCCATTCGTAGTTTTCAATGGTGTGTCTATCTCCTACTTCCAACATTTCTGAAGTCATGCTCAAGTTCTACTTTCGGGATATTCCTTCGCCTCATACAAACAAGGCTTAAACAAGTTTAGAAAATTTCGCCAAAGGGACAACGTGCTGCATTCATATGCACTTACTTTAATAATACTTTGCGTAGGTACTTTTTATAACTAGGCATTGCCAATAGGCCTATTTTCTCTCTGCTCCTATTCATATTAACTATTAATGAGATAATATAATTTGTAGATAGAATATAAGTAAAATTTCAATTTAACCGAAAATAAGGCACTTTTACGTTAACAAGATTTTAAAAATCTTGATACATATGGCATATTTCGGAAACAACCAAACACGTCATACATGGGGTGATTTTTCAAAGGTTTGTTTCAAAAAGTGATAAGTAACAGCGAATAGGCTACTTATACCAATCACTTTAAGGTTTAGGTCGTACTATATCCTATACCCCATCACCTTACAGAGTTCGTACCTGAAATTCAGGATCACTCTATATGTTACAAAAGGATTAAAAGAGTAGCGAAAAACTTGCATATTAATATGTAACATACATATTTATATTATTTACCTTCGGAACAGTAACCCCGCTCTCCCCACTTGCGCGTATAACTAACTACCTTATGTATAGTCTACTCATAGTATCTTCACATTTTTTGATTCAAACCTTTGAAAAATCATCCCATATATGACGTGCTGTTTTGTTTTCTAATTATTTCATGTTTCACAGGCATTTCATATTTCTTTTAACATAAAAACATATTTAATTTTTATTCAATTGATTTTTAATAATTTTTTATTTATATAGCATAAAATTTTAATTTATAATTAATATGAATAAAAACAGAGAAAATATAGGTGTGTTAGTAAGTAAAAGTTCTCACTCAAAATATTATTATGCTGAGTGCGCATATATACTGTGCGCTGCCCCTTTGGTGTAATTTTATAGTCTCTATTAAACTTTGTTTGCAAGAGACGGATGAAATTCATGCAAGTAGAACTTTGGCAGGGCTTCAGAAAATTTGAAAGTAACTGTGGATGGACTATAGTTAGAGATGGTAGAAAACTGCAGACATTTTTGACCCAAAATCACTGTAACTAGATTATTCTTTCATGATTGGACGAAGGTTTTTATTCGCCTAAGTAGTTTACAGACCAATCACGAATTTTCTGCCTTATAATATCAGAATCCTCAATGGTCCAGTGAAAAGGCCTAGTATCTTCAAACATGCATTACAGCCAATAAGGAAAGAAAACTGTCGGACATGTGTACGTTATGTTGGGTCCTAGGAAACAGTCCACTTTCCCCATGATAAACCACCATTTCTAAGTATAGTGAAAGTACCAGGGTACCTTCTTGTCGAGCAGCCAGGAGCAGGAGGCGGGCAGCCCCAGAACGATGACGGACATCCAGTCGACGGCGAGGCTGGACACGTCGTAGTTACTTCACTATGATGTTGGCAATGATGGATAACTGCGTCCAGTGGGCGGCATCGTTGACGGCGCAGAAAGCGAACAACCCCGGCATGATCCATCGACGTCGATACACCTTCACCACGTCCTTGTCGTCACCAGTATTCTCTCTCGCTGCTGCACAATAGTTGGGACCTTCGTTATGGTCATATTAAAAAAAAGATGCTACAGACTAATTTAACGTTGTTAATCGTGGTCGCCCTCGGTAGTATTATATGGGCGACCTTCGCTTTGGCACTTCAGTCTGCGTTCAGTTACGTGCGTGCCAGACTTCACATTTAAGGGTCCGCGGTGGAGAAGTCATCAGAATACTTGCCTCCCACTAAGGTGAACTGGGTTCGATTCCCAGAGGGGCAACTCGCGAACTTTCGCATGTGCACACTTAGAGTAGGTATAGGCTGTTCACTGTGAAGTGAGCACGTTTGAAGCCATAGTAACTTTTTTACAATCAGCCATTTCTTATCTCTCCACCACTCTTTAAAATAAACACTATATATATAGTTTCATTCGGCATTAAGATGTGGAACTACATTCCATCCATCGTTACCAACTTTACTCGGCACATGTCCCTCAGTGCGCCCGTTGAAATATTTGCAGGCAGGGCATTGAATTTTTTCTATGCTTGATTTCAAAAGTGCTCACTTTATCGTGAACAGCCTTTACCAGGGAGGAAACGGCGTTGTAATGTTTGTTGTAGGATGGTCCATTCCGACACTGTAATTTCATAACAAATAACACAATTGGCATAAATGTGGTCTTGTTCGATCGGGTATACGACTACGAGTTCGATCATGACCTGGACTTAATTATGAAGACAGAATGCAAACCTATTTAATATAATTATTATGATATACAATAAATATAAGGAATTAGCGAAGTACGTCCTAATCAATTGCAGTATATGACTAACCTGAATGATACTATCGCCGTAGGCTGAGTGTTGTGCAGAAAGTGACGAGCAGAACGCCAAGGTAGCTTCATCTCGGCGTGGGTTCACAGACAGACAGACTGCCTGACAGACAGACCCCATACAAGTTGTTGCCAAGTATTAAGTATACAGTTTCTGGTGGTGTAATTGTCCCAAATATCATGGTTCCATGAGCTCCGCTGATATGTTTTATTTGACGTCGACAGCGCCTTGGCCTCAGGCCGTTCACCACGTCGTGACACATTGAGTGCCAATTTTATTTTTTAAAAAACGTAAATAAGCTAGAATAAATCACTGTGAATCAGTGGTTTTCACCTGATTCGAATTTAGAATGTGCATGTAAGGTAAAGTTACATTTTTAATGTAGAGTAAATTTACATAGCAAGTAAAGTACTATTTCCTAATAGTACGGAAAAAGTACCTAAATAAAGCTGGGAAAAAAATCCCATACGACCAAGGGAAAATTAATTGTGTTGTATAATAAAATTATATTTCAAAGTATGCCAAAGTATTAGTAGTGTTAATTTTTGACTACGTATATCATCTGACGAATAGTAACCGAAGCCTCAACATTAAATCCCTCGACATTTACTGGTGGCTGGGCGCGAACCATGGACCTCTACCACGATACACCGATTCGCTATCCATTACCCAACGTGACACCATCAGCGAACATTAGCGTGTTAAAGGGCTGTTTCTTCCGCCCGTCCTCCCACTTAGCTGTTGAGACAATGCTGAAGAGATGCACGCGTCATAAGGTAATTTTCCCATCCACGTACGGGATTTTACACTACCACGTACGTGAATTTTACTCCAGAGTGCAGTGATTTTACCTCACCTGTAAGGGGAACTATGTTTCCCCCACAAATTCGAGAATATTACTTTACACTTGTCAAGCAATTTTCCCATTATTTTTCCCAGTGTACAAAACAGATAGTACCTTCAACAGAACAACTTCAACAATATTTGGATTGTCACCACGACTAGGACTGTAATAACCGGACAGAATATTCTGTTTCTGCTACCCTCAAACATGACGACAGAAATGTTTAGTACTAGCAACAAAGCATTCTGTTACGTTATTAAAATTCTGACTGCTGTGGGACTAATCTAAATATTGTTGAAGTCGTCTTGTTGAGGTACTATCTGTTTTGTAGAAGCACTTCAGTGCTCTGTCGTAGTAACCATACGTACAGTAGTAAATACAATTACAGACAATAATACAACAAACAGTTATGTTGATATTAATAGATAGGTAATAAAAACTTTGAAAAATCACCCCATATATGACGTCTTTAGTTATTTTCTGAACATGGCATGTATCACAAGCGTTTTATACCTCTGTTATAGGTCATTCACTGTGAAATGAGCACTTTTTAAGGTCCTGCTAAATTTTCCCTTCTGGCCCATTTCTCTCCCCCCGTCACTCTTTAATATAAATATTGGCGTGTGACTATTAAACACAGGGTAAATATTTCTCCACTCCCAAAAGTTAAAGCCTGAGGTTGTAATAAAATATAACTATTAGTGTTTAATGCCTGTTTTATAACACAAACGTATCCTATTTTCCGTTAGATTGAAGTGTTCCCAATCTTTTATATACAAATTATAATGTTTAATTTATAATGAATATTTATAAAACCAGTGAGAAAATATGTGTGTTGATAGCGCCTAGTAAGAAATAGTTCTCATACAAAATATTATTACAATTGAGTGCGCACGAATTATATGCGTTGTGAGGAATATTCTGGAAGTAGAATTTTAGAAGGGTTTCAGAAAAGTATGAAGTAACCGTTAATGGATTATAACAATATTCTGATGGTACCTACAACTCATCCGATAGCTGTCCTTTTTTATAGTCAAGATGGTTCATACAACCATATTATCTTCTGCTTATAGTGATTCGAGGTACACTGATGGGACAGCTGCACATCAGTGATGACCTGTATCGTCATATATTACCTGACGTGAGACTGCGCCATTGTATGGTCGTCTTTCAACAAGACAGCTCTCGTCCGCACAGAGCACGTGTGTTGGAATGCCTGCGTCAAGCTGAGCTACACCCAGACAGCATGCAAGCTTACCACAAGCTTGCATTCCACTTGATATTTGCTTGCTTTTCAAGCTTGCGTCGAGCTTGTATTAACCCATTCAGACCCAGTGTACACAATTGTGAACATTTGCACGTGCAGGTAATTTTTGATATGTACTGCACTCTGAGAAGCACAATGACTAATGAACTTACATGTGCGTAAATTATTCGCAAACTGTCGTACTAGTCTAGGTCATGATTGGTTCATATAACTGTAGCCGAACATAGAGACAACAGAAAACTGGCTGTCACAACGAAACAAGTGTCGTGTCGACTTAAGTACATCACGTATCGTACTTTTTTTTTTGTTTGCATCGCCTGAAACCGTGAATTAAAGTAGGTCTGGAAGGGTTTAGCTTTGTTTCTACAAAGCCGCCATTATATGTATTTCGTAATAATACTGCAAGCTTGCAGTAAGCTTGTGGTAAGCCTGAAATACACCAAGCTTGCCACATCAAGCTTGTTGCAGGCTTGCCCCATCAAGCTTACTGCAAGCTTGTTCTGCGGAGACTAGGAAGATTCATTCAAGCTTGATTCAAAATTGCACACCTGCATGACAAGCTTGTTACAAGCTTACAGGCTCGTCATGACAAGCAAGCTTGTTTCAAGCTTGCACTAACTGTCTGGGCAGTGTCTTCGTGGCCAGCAAGGTCCCTTATCGTACACTCTAAAGATTATTTTTTTGATTAACTTCCTAAACTGAATAGCGAGTTTTCAACCCGTATATCTTACGGAAATAATACCACACATCTGGCAACAAATATGGGATGTTTCGCGTCGTTACTATACAAAGTTGTGGAGTTTCCTAAGCATTTGACTGTTTCCTGAAAAATGTAGGAACACTAGCATGAATGCACGGGAAATAACTTTTACCATTAGCGCTTTCTCACTCTACGCATACAGAGTAAATTTGCTAATAATTAGGGCCACTGATTTTTCGCGAAAAAAAATCGGAGCGCACATTAGACTTCATCGCTATACATACACCTCGGCTGTGGCCGTGCCGCCATTGGTCGCTCGTGTCGTTTCCGCATTTGACCGAGCCACGCAGGATTCCTCAGCGTTGGCGCTGAACGTTCGTGATTCTTGCTCAAACGACTCACACAAACATGAACATGTTTCAGCCAATCAAAAAAGTACTGTGCTTTGAACTGTATCTCGACTCGAAATTTTTTTCGCGAAATATCACTGTCACTACTAATAATTTCTTAGAGTGTACCTACGGGTCACTGTTCTATTCCGCGACCAGGCTACAGAATACTTGAGTACAGAGGAGAAACAGCTGCTTATCCCGCACAAGCCAGCGGAAATGGCGTCGCCGGCTGACAAACACGTTGGCATTCCGTTCGCCAATCAGTGCCTGGTAACTTACTCGCCAGATGGCAGCCCAGCCAATAGGGAATATTTCGCAGCAGTCAGTAGGCAATGAGACACAAAGCCCATTCCCGTAGCCTCGTGCGGTTAATAGGAGAACGGGTACGGCCATTTGGATTCTAGTACTTACCTATTCTGTGGCCAGCCTGACGAATGGAAGACTAAAACAAAGGTGACAGAGAAAAGGAGAGCAACCCGAGAAAACCCCGACTCGATGTCAATATATTCCACACGGAGAAAAAAAAAAAAAGGGAAACTTCACCTTGACAATTTTTAAGGGTGAAAAAAAAAAATCATTATAATATTGTGACCGATAGGGCACTCATTTGCTAATAAAACCGGACCTGTTATGGTTAAATTACAAAATTTATAAGCGAGAAATCGGTAGCAAAGTTTTTCAGAGACCACTACAAATAAGTGAACTTTTCTGTAATAATCACGCATTGCAAATCCCAAACTTTTAACATTTTAGTTAGTCGTTACAAAATAAACTATATTTATTTTTAAATCAATACGAAATGTTTTAAAGGCCTCAAAAAATTCTGCGAAGGAGATTTCTACAAATTTTATTCTACACTCTCTCTTGAGCGGTTCTTCTTCAAAAATCCATCATGTCTACTTGCTGAACACGCACTGCAGAACTATAAAAACCAGTGACTAAATAATAAATAACACGCTTTTAAAATAATGCACGTTTACACTTTTGTAGTACAGCAGGCATTCTCCAGGCATTTTTCAAGGGTTGATTCCGGAAATCCACAATCAACCGTGCGTGAACAACGTATAGACTTAAAAATTTATTCATTAAAGAATTAGAAGTGCGCTACGTCAATTTCCCTATGTTCCCGAAGACGTCCCATTGGTTTTGCAACGCACACAGCGGTACTCGTCGATGGCTGATTATTAGGGGCAGGTAATATTTAAGGTCATGACAGACTGAAATATCTTACGTCCACAACTACAACTTCCTTTGGTTATTGGTAGAGACATGCGTAATTCGCGTTATCATTTGGCATCAGGCTGAGCTTCTCAGTACTGTATGTACTGGAGAGCCGGCGTCGTTTTTCCATTGGCCGTTGCATGCAACGGATGTCAAGCCTCGCCCTTTCTAACTGAACTACGCGTGATTGGAGCACACAATCGTGAAGTGCTCAATGCTTGGCTCGCCATTACCTATGACGTGACCGATACGGTGTGGTCCAATGACAGACGCATTACTAGGGACAGGGAAATTTCGCGAATTCAATGACCTGTATGTTAGACTCCACAATCCTTTGTATAGTCGAACCGAAGATGTTTGTTCATTGGCTGTTGCATCAGTGTTACCCCACATTTGACAGTACAGGATTCGCTTCTTATTCCCTTGAAAGTCGGCTATTGGCGCGGAGTCGTTGAGGGTGTGTCTAATAAACTCTGATCCAATTGCAAAGGTGACTTCAGTGTATACGAGTTTGAAATATATCTTGTCCTGAAACGAATTTGCGAATTTTGCAGGTCTCTAGTTATTGGCTGAGTGTCTACGTAATTAGACATGTTCCTATTTGACTAGGCCAATGGTAATAAAGAACTCCGATACTGAACGCCCATGATTCGCGGGCAGACGCTTGAGGCACGTGACATTTAAAACCACCCAACCACGAAAGTGCATATGAACAAAAGTGTTTTGGAGTACAACTGGTCTTGAAATCTTTTCGCGAAAAACACCTGTTCCTACTGATTATTCATATTTTCCTATAAGATGCGTTGCTTGTAATTCCTCTGGGCTTTTCGATCAGCATGGGCTGACACCAGAAATGTTAAATTCACTTGACACTTATTTTTATTTGTCACTATCCAATATTTTATAAATGCAATTGTTACTGTTGAAATCGTCAGACGCAGAAGATAAATTTCATTTGGCACAAATCTAAACATGCTAACACATCGTAGTACACTCTAAGCCCGAATCAGTGATAAAGGCTGTTCACGATAAAGTGGCACTTTTGAAATCCACCTTACAAAAATGTTACTGCTCCTATCTGCATATGTTTTAACGGGCGCCCTGAGTGATATGCGGCCAGTAAAGTTGGTAACGATGGGTGGGAAGTAAATCCGTATCTCAACGTCGAGTAAAAAGTGTTAGGTAATCATTTCTGATAGTTTAAATTATTTCATTCGCTTTCCGTTTTTTTTTTTTATGCATTTAAGTGTAAAAAGATCAGATTTGTAAAATATTTACTTTTGTAATAATTTCACAGTTTCACTTGACCGGCGCATGAATAAAGCGATGAGGCCTATGACAATGTTAATCTTACATAACGCGGAAGAATACACAACATGCATACAAGTAGATCTTAAGCAGGGCTTTCAAAAGGGCTCACTTTTTCGTGAGTAGCCTATATCAAACAGTGAAATAACGTTCACTGAGTATCAGGTGATAAGCTACTGCTGACTGGCGGATCAAGCAAATTAACTGGGAACAAGTGACTTACGACAGTGGAATTCTTGGCATTCAGCAAGAATCACAAATAAATTAATAAAATTTAGCAAACTATATTAATTAGTTATCTGGTACTGGTTAACAGTTGCTCAATTTTCGCTGTTTTCACTGATTTGGCTCAATTTTCACTGTTTCAAGTTTAAAGTGTAGAGATAAATTGCCTCAAAATTTTCGCCCACACCCCAACCGCGCCTTGCGCACGCGCTGTGCCAGCTCAGGCCATGGGGGCCACGGTGGCTGAGCGGTCAGACTATTCGCGCCCCACCAAGGCGAACCGGGTCACTCCCGGATCTTCGCATGTGGGAATCGTGCCGGACGATGCCGCTGGTCGGCGGGTTTTCTCGGGTATCTCCCGTTTCCCCCGCCCTTTCATTCCTGCGCTGCTCCATACTCACCTCAAACACCTACATCGGCTCTCAAGACCCCCCGGTTCAGAGCCGCTCAAATCTCTTCACCCATTCAAGGTCATGCGTTCATCTTAGTAGTATACCCGATGTGAGACTACATATATTTTTCCAATCATATTATTAGTCAGTGTAAACAAGCTTTATTGCCACAGTATGAACAAGTGATCTGGGCATTTCTGTACACGATTCGCGAGCTGATGTTGGGTAAATGCCTGCAGGAGACGAAAAACAGAGCATGAAACAGTCTGTCCCATCTTTAGTCTAAGTTTTGAGCACAATCTGTATGTCTTCGCCTTTCTGTTAGTCTATGTCAACCTGTGTTGCGTCGCACGAAATCATTCGCATCTTTTTTTCATTGACTATTTAACACCTTGAGGTCGGCACACGTCTACCAGTTTTAAAGAAAAGCTAGACGTTAGTTACCTATACCCACCGCTGCAGGGATACCATGTTCTATTGCTCCCTAATGTCACTTAACAACGTTCTACTGATCAAAACGGAACCAGTCTTTCCGTATTTGCTGGCTGCTAACCAATGGAGTACCGAGTTTACAGCTTTCCAACCAAATGTTCTTTCGTATGTGACAGGGCGTGCATTATATCGTATTTATTGAAGTAACTATACAAAAGTGTGTCGTTTATTTACAAATATCGTTGTTGATGTTGTGTTAGTTCCTGTTTTAAATCATTATAAAATAGGGAATTTATGTAAGTATATCCGGAACAGTTCCGTTTTTTTATGTGGAAAGAAATATTCAAACAATTCTTTCCCGAACTACACTCGGGTATAGCCCTCGAAGTGTTAAATGGGGATTATGTTTGTGCAAATATTGTTTTCTAGACAACAATTTGTTGTATTAAAATCTAATGTTTTAATGGTTGACAAGTACTATATACAATGACTGTATTGAAATGGTGTTACATTGCTGAAGGTACAGCTTCGCCAAAGTATTCGGCTCCAGGTAATACGACCCTCGCTGTTATTTATCTCCATTTCTCCTTCTATTGCTAACGTCTAATTTTCTCGTTTAGTCTTGCCGTTATTGGCACAATTTGTTCTGTGGAAATACCTACGTTTTAAGTTGTCAACATGTTCTCTTACCAGCGTTTGTGACTTCTCTTCAGTTGAAACACGAGTTCGTCTTCTCTTGAATAAATCATATGAAACGAATCATACATTTCCTCATCTTAGATATCATTAACTATGGGCTGTTCACGGTAAAGTGAACACTTTTTAAGGCCCTTCCAATAGGTTTTATCCTCAGACGTTAATTTTTGAGAAGGGTGAACTTTATACACTGTGTTTATTAATCACATCGCAATGTTTATATTAAAAAGTGGCGGAAAGACAGAAATTTACTAAAAGGAAAAATTTTGCAAGGCCTTACAAAGTGCTCAATTTACTGCGAATAGCCCATAAAAAAATATATATTTCACATTAAATTCTGTTGTTACCACAGAGTAAGCAAAACAAATAAACAGCCACATTTTTATTTTCACATTAAAAGTATGTATATGAGACTTATTTTAAAATACTCATATCTATGTTTGTTGATGTTATTGTCCACGACGTTTTATAAAGGCATTTATTTTTGGATTTCCTGCTTCAAAAGAACTCTTCAATGGCGTAAGTACATAATAACTAATTAATTTAATTACGACACCAATTGCAAGAATCATTCAAAGAACTCGTCAATCATCCTGTCTCATCGTAGCCCATGAGAGCGATCATGCTTTGCTAACAAGTACTGTTTATTGTGCAATAACCTAAGATACACCTCTAAATGTATGACTGTTCTAGCCAGTGGACACTTTGCTAACAAGTACTGTTTATTGTGCAATAACCTAAGATACACCTCTAAATGTATGACTGTTCTAGCCAGTGAACACTTTACTAACAAGTACTGTTCATTGTGCAATAACCTAAGATACACCTCTAAATGTATGACTGTTCTAGCCAGTGGACACTTTGCTAACAAGTACTGTTTATTGTGCAATAACCTAAGATACACCTCTAAATGTATGACTGTTCTAGCCAGTGAACACTTTGCTAACAAGTACTGTTCATTGTGCAATAACCTAAGATACACCTCTAAATGTATGACTGTTCTAGCCAGTGAACACTTTGCTAACAAGTACTGTTCATTGTGCAATAACCTTAGATACACCTCTAAATGTATGACTGTTCTAGCCAGTGAACACTTTGCTAACAAGTACTGTTCATTGTGCAATAACCTAAGATACACCTCTAAATGTATGACTGTTCTAGCCAGTGAACACTTTGCTAACAAGTACTGTTCATTGTGCAATAACCTAAGATACACCTCTAAATGTATGACTGTTCTAGCCAGTGAACACTTTGCTAACAAGTACTGTTCATTGTGCAATAACCTAAGATACACCTCTAAATGTATGACTGTTCTCGCCAGTGAACACTTTGCTAACAAGTACTGTTCATTGTGCAATAACCTAAGATACACCTCTAAATGTATGACTGTTCTAGCCAGTGAACACTTTGCTAACAAGTACTGTTCATTGTGAAATAACCTAAGACACACCTCTAAATGTATGACTGTTCTCGCCAGTGAAAACTTTTTTTCCGACCACGGACATTCGAACTCTATTTCTTGTAGTTTGCTGTTGAAACGAAAACTTGGGGGAAATCGTCAATGAACACTGTTTCACGCAGGAAATGAATAACATTAGTTTCGGATAAGTAGCTGCATGTACTTTCATTTCAAGTAGCAGTAATGATAGATCGATGAACAGCCAGCGCACTACATTACGATAAGCAGAAACAAAAAAAGAAAAAAAACTTTAACTTAACCACATCCGTCTGTTTCCACCATTCTACTTCGACTGGTACGAACTGTATATGTAAAAATTATTCAGTACTTAGAGAAGTGTCAAGAAAAAAATTTACGATTATCTGATTATTTCCTTTTTGAATATTGTTTTGTGACTTTCCTTTTGTGATTGTGCTATAAGAATTTTTGACCTTCTGGTGGCTGTAAGGTTCTCTTCGAGGACATCAAACAAAACATAGCAAAGGAAAGACATGACGAAATTAATTTCTTTGTATCATTACCTCTATGCTCTAGCGACTGTATTTTCATTTTTTTTTGCCACTGACGTGGTTTGTTGGTTCCAGAGAAATTATGGTTTAATTGTCTTGACATTTTTGGTGCTGCAGATGTGATGTGGTTTCAAGATAAATTTATTGATAAAATGGAGCATCAATAACACTTATAAGTGCAAAAATTCCCACAAATTATAAATTCAAAATAAACATTTTTCAGATCGAAAATTTTCTATTTGTTTATTTGTGTAGAGAAGGATTGAAACTTTTAGCATTTGTTAGCACGAGTCGGGAAAATGCAATTTTCATGGTGTTTAATAAAATCCGTTAATACGCAGTATTTGAAAGACGCCCGTGGCGAAGAAATCAGGATAGAATTGGAGAAATAAAAATCGTATTTTCATCAAACGGTCAACGTTTCGCTCTTCACTGAAAACAAAACAAAGGTAGGCTATGAACCGCTGTTAGTAGTTGTTTTCGAATATTGCGAATAGCTGAAATGGCACACGCAGCAATTTTCTTGCCAATAAATAAAATTTAATTTCATACGAGTGACTCAAGTCGTGTTTTTATCCACAATTTAATATCCAAAGAGTACCACGTGACGAGGTTAGAACTCCTTAACACTTTGGATATTAGAATAGGTACTCAATTTTGGAGCTATTGAAACGCAGTGATTAACAAGTACCTTCCTAGTTTCTTCCGCCCTTGCAGTCCAACGCTGCTCCATACTCACCTCACTTCACCCTCATCGGCTCTCAAAATCTCGCTGTTAAGAGCCGCCCAAATCTCTCCACTCCATTCCCCAGCCATGTTTTCATGTAGGTATTAAAAATACTTATAAATAGATTCCTGAAGAATTCGCGGATTCTTTTTGGAACAAGTTAGAATTCAAAACACATGTGTTTATATAAGATTTGCCATTGGTCCACACGGTGTTCGACACTACCTGGAGAAGGCTGGCCCAATTAGAGCCTTCCACTGTGACAGTAGACAACCAATGTGCATTTGACATCGGCATATTTGTACATAAGTCTGTAGAGTCTAGCCTGCAGGTCATTGAACTATCGAATTTTTCAGGTCTCTACTTATAAATGCCAATGACTAGGGATAAAGAAATTTCGCGAAATGATTTCGAGTCAAGTTATAATTCAAAACAGTGTAGTGCCTATTACCTATCTTTATAGGTTGAATTGCTCTTTAACACGTGTTGACTGTCTGCGCACGAATCACGAAGGAGCTGTGCCGATGTTGCTGAACCCTTGAGTGGCCCGGTCAAATGTGAAAACGCCTTCTCATGCGGATAGCAACCAATGGCAGACGGCAAACCGCTGGTGGCTGCTTATAGTATTGAAGTCTACCGCGTACTGAAATTTTTTTTTGCGAAAAATCACTAGCTCTACCACTGATACTTAACTCTTTGAAGACTAAGCCCGTGTCTAGGTCGGGTAAAGCTAATACGTAGAGACCTGAAAAATTCGCGGCTTCAGTTCAGGAGAAGCTAGAATTCAATGTCTTGTACGTTTGTACTGCCAATGCTATTGTTCCATCATACATCTCCTGGTTAACTCTGAGCCAATAATAAACACACAAGCAAATTTTTACCCAACCATCGTATTTTTCTGAAACAACAAACAGCCAGTGAACAGTGATATTTGCATGATTTTGCATTAATCAAATCTGCTGATTTTTGCACTTCAATGAATTAAAAAAACAGAAAGCGAAAAAATGATTTAAGTTGTCACAAATTGTTACCTAACACTTTTTATTCAACGTCAAGATATGGAACTATTTTCCATCCGTAATTACCAACTTCACTGGGAAAATGTCACCCAGTGCGCCCATTATGTATTCAGGGGCAGTAACATTTTTTAAAGGTCCATTTCAAAAGTGCTCACATTATCGTGACCTTTAACTACTTTACTAATTAACTGGTATTCTACTTTCGATTCAATCCCTCTGTGTTGAAATTCCGCAGAGAGGTGGAGCCTCCGGACCATGGCAGTGGAAGACAGGTCTGAACACTCGCCTATCCAACAACGTTAGCGAATTTACCCCTCATTGACTGATTTAGTTGATGCAGTAGCCGCAGATCGCTGCAAGCAATTTAGTGTTGTTAGCATTGCTGGTATAGGGTTAACATCATAGAGATATGATTGTCATTTTCCCATTTTATCACATTGAGGTCTGCACACATTAACTGGCACTTAAGACAAATTAGAGGCGAGTCACTTACATCCACTACTGCAGGAACACCGGTTCTGTTGGTGTCTGTGTTAGAACTCGCCATCGTACTATTGGTCCATACCACACCAGACCCTACCCTGTACTTTACAGCGTTTATTATTGGCCGGTCATCAACCAATGGAGTGCCGAGCTGATATTGACTCAAACAAATGTCCTTTACCGTATAAAAGGATTTATAATCATTCATGTCCCTTTGAGTGGTTAAAAAAATTAATTCCAACGTTAGCAATATCATTGTTACTGCGCTGTCGTGTTCTTGTGAGGTCGTGTTAAGTACTAGCCGAACAGAGACTGCACATCCATGTGAGTATGTTCTGAACAACAAAGAAATTTTCAAATTAGCTTCGCTCGAGCTACACTCGAGCATAGTCTACAAAGTGTTAAGACAAAATTGCAATTCCCCTCCCTATGCTAGCCATGTCAAACAGCACATTTTCGATAGCAGCGCTCTGCGGCTGCGTTCGTGAACTAAATGGGTCAATAAGGGAGTCAACTTTTCAAGTTAGTGTCGAGACCTGTCTTCTATAGCCGTGGTCGGGTCATATTTCCACAGCCAACACTGCCTGGCCGGTTTCTGTTGAGTTTCCACGACGACGGAATCGCGGCGCGCAGCAGTGTCGCGTTGTCGTGGCCACACGGGCAAGCAGTTCCCCGACGTCAGCTGTCATGGTCTCGCGCAGGAAATGTACTCGTCGCTGCGCGCCGCCGGCCAAGTCCCTCGGCTCGATGAGTAAGGTCGCCGCCGCGGCGGCACCAGGTCTAGGCGGAGGGTCGCTGAAAGGCGCCGAGTTGCGCGACTACCTGGACGGCGTGACGCAGGTTCTGCAGGTCCTGGAGCAGAAGTCGGCGTGCTTGAAGAGCCACGTCGTCTACATGAAGATGCTCTACGTCGAGCTGACACCCCCCGGAGACTCCACGTCCTCTATCGCCATGTCGCAGAGCAGGTGAGTTTACAGAGCTGAATCTGCGGGGCTGACTCATTCTCTGTTTGCGCAAGGCGATGAGGGTACGGGTCTTGCGTCTGATTAGCTATAGTCAGAGACCTGAAGAATTCGCGGATTCATTTTAGGACAAGCCGGAATTCCAAAAACATGCGTAGAGACCTGCGAAATTCGCGTTATTATTTGGGGACATGTTGAACTTGAAACACGTGTACCCCTTTTCAATACGTTTGTCATTGGATCATACTTTGTGTGGCACACCCTGGGTGACTCTGCGCTAATAAAGGAACACTTCACAATCGTGTACCCCAATCACGTGTAGTTCAGTCAGAGAGGGAGTGTCTTCACACCTATGCAGCAGCTAATGGAGAAACAACGCCGGCTCTAGTGCATACAGTACTGTGAAGTTCAGCCTGATGCCAAATAATAACGCGAATTTTGCATGTCCCGTCCCTACACACGCGTTTATATAACTTTAGCCGTTGGTTCGCACGGTGCTCGATACCACCTGGAGAACGCTGGCCCAATGGTCGCCTTCCACTGTGACAGCAGACAACCAATGTGCATTCCATATCAGCATATTTGTACATATGACTGTAGAGTCTATCCTGCAGGGCATTGAACTCGCGAATTTTACTGATTAGCTATAGTTTAGAGCCCCGAGTATTTCGAGTATTGAGTTGGCAGCAAGCTAGGGTGGACAGCCTAGCTTGCTGCCAACTTTTAACATTTGTTGCATAAATTTTTAAGTAGTTTTTGTGAAAATATAATGTACCCAAAAATGTTTCAGGAATAAGGATAACCCATGGTCTGAATTCATTGAGAATGTCGGTGGATTTAATGAAATTCCTCATTTAATTAGGTTAATTATATTTAGTGGCAAAATAACGTATTATGAAAGACCTGTATTAGTTACGTTTTTAATGGGCAATGGTTTAGGTCCAGACATGCTGAATAGTATGTTATACTTTTGCAATAGTTTTAAATTGTATGAAGTTAATAACTTATATAGATATTTGTCTGTAGATGGCCCTATTGGCCGGGTGTCCGTGTGAGGATATGTTCTCTATTTGACTTGGCCTATCAGAATTAAGTTACTCCGCCACTGAACTTACGTGATTGGCTGGCAGACACCTCAGACGCGTGACAGTCAAAATCATCTAACCACGAAACTGTTTCCGAACTAACGTGTTTTCCCGTGCAACTATAGTCGTGGAATCTTTTCGCGATAAACAGATGGCCCTAAAGTCCGTTCACGGTTTCCTCACACTTTTCTGAAACCCTCCTAAAGTTCTACTTCCAGGATATTCCTTCGCCCCACATAAACGAAGCCTAACCAAGAATAGAAAATTACATTAAAGGTATAACGCACCGCATTACTGCGCACTCGGTGCAATAATACTACTTTGCATAGGTACTACTCCCTAAAGGCTGATCACGATAAAGTGATTACTTTAGAAATGAACCTTAGAAAAGGGCCACTGCCCCTGCATGCATATATTTAAATGGGCGCACTGAGTGACATTCACCCTGTAGAGTTGGTAACGATGGAATGAAAGCAGTTCCGCATTTTAACGTCTAATAAAAAGTGTTCGGTAACCATTTGTGATAACTTAAATTAATTGTTTCGCTTTCTATTTTTCTTCAAATGCATCGAAGTGTAAAAATGGGCAGATTTGTAAAATATTTACTTTCCTAATAATTTCACAGATTCACTTGACCGACGCATGAACAAAGTGATGAGGCCCATGACAATATTAATTTTATATAAGACGGAAGAATACACAACGTACAGCCAAGTAGATCTAAGGCAGGGCTTTCAAAAGTGCTCCTTTAACCGTGAACAACCTATACTAGGCATTACCAACACACCTATTATAAAACTGTTTTCTATTCGCATTCATTGTAAATTGATAAAACATCAATGAAAATTCATCATAATTGGTGTTCTGTCCAGAGGCAGGTCTTCACGTGGTGTCTCTCCATGCTCTCCTGTCTTCTGCCAACCTCTTCAGGTCCATATACTTTCCGTTTCCCTCAATGTCATCTATCAACTTGTATCTTCTTCTTCTTCCTTTCAATCTTTTCCCACAAACTATTCCTTCCATAGCGTCTGCTAGCAAACACTCCCGTCTCAACGAGTGTCCCATCCAGTTCGTCTTCCTTTCTCTTATGACTTTCAGCAGTTTTCTCCATCTCATACACTCTTTCCAGCACTTCTTCATTACTCACTCTTTCCACCCAGCTTATCCTCTCCAGTCTCCTCCACATCCACATCTCAAACGCTTCTAGTCTTTTTTCGTCCTCACGTGTCTGCCCTATAGAGTGCCACACTCCACACTAAAAACTTGCCAAGTCTTTTCCTCAGTGCTTTATCTAGTTTTCCGCATAGCAATCTCCTCTTCCTATTGAACGCTTCCTTCGCTACCGCAATACGAGTCTTCACCTCCTGATGACATTTCAAGTTCTCAGTTATCGTACTTCCTAGATATTTGAATGCTCTTAAACCAAAAATAAGGCACTTTTATATCAGCCTTGCACAAGCGTAAAACGCCCGTGATAAGTGACATTCAGTAAACAACGAAACACGCCATATATAGGGAGAATTTTCAAATGTTTGGTTTAAAAAGTGCGAAGAAACCGTAAATAGACTTCATAGTGAAATTCAAATGAGAAAACAGTGCGCAGAAGTCCAAAATGCGGCGGGCAAGCTCGGAAGAGCCTATCGTCGCACGAAACGGACCAGCACTGGGATTCTGTGACTATCTTTCACCTCGTTTCGATCGAGATCGTCTTTAATTCTCGATCGAAATAAAAAATGCAATTCTGTGACTTGTTTTTCTTTCAATTCGATCGATTTCCGGAATTTCGATCGAGTTCTTATTTCGATCGACAATGTTAGTCGTTTTCAACATGGCGGAGGGTTATAAGACCCGTATTTTATTAAGATTTCAAGATTTCAAGTTGTATGGGTCTGCATATGCACACATTTCTGTTAAGAGAATGTATTTATTGATCTGGAACACTACATATACGATTATATTGAAATTTTGCACACAATATCTTTTCACAAAAAACCTGTAATTCGTATACATCAGCAATAGTTACGTTACTGGTCATAGATAGCGCAGAAGTTAAACTCTATTCATTGCTCTTAATTTTTATTTGTAATCATATATGAGTGTAAATTATTAAAAGGTGTAAGTATTAATTCATAATACATACGAAGGTTTAAAGAATGTCCAGACTAAAAAAACAACGTGCTTTTCTTTAATCGACAAAATACCAAACTAGTTTATAGGTACGATTTTGTACATATATATATATATATTTTTTAAATTGTAAACATACTAGCGCAACATGCGTAATTTTCTTTAAAATTACGCTGGCTGTGTCTTGCTAATAATTTAAATACCGACTGCGCTGTTCTTTGATAATAGATATATTTATTAATGTTAAGCACAAAATACTTGCTTATTCTATGTTCTAAATAGGTACTACTGACCTCAACACTTAAAATATAAACAAATATTAGTGTACGTACAAATTAACCAAGTGGTAAAGAATATAAGTTCTGATTGGCAACTGGTTGGCCATCCAATGTTGCCACATAGTAATCAGAGAAAGCGATCGATATTTATTGTACCATTTCGACAGAATTGAAAAATGTTACAGAACCGCATTCTCACGAGCCGATCGAAATCGAAATCGAAATGAGAAGTTGCTGAGTTATAGAATCCAAGCACAGGGTTGCTCAGTCTAGTAGCGACAGCGGCCGAGAGCGGTTGGGCGAGACATGTCCTGTGCATGAACACTACCTGTCGAGATAACGTAAGTCGAGCAGCGCGGTTGCACGGAGCGATGATATCAGTTTGGCGTGTATAGCGCCAGCAGTGTCACGTGGTTACCCTCCCTCCTGCGGCGAGCGTCCGGGAGAGCCCTCCCCTACCTTTCCCCTCCCGCGAAGCTGAGCGGAAGTTATTTTCTCATTTGAACTTCGCTATTCTGCGGGGCGCGAAATGTTCACAGCTGGCTGGGCTGTTACCGCCGGGGACTTACAATGCCACGACGAGGTCTTCCCGACAGTCAAACACGACGTTACAGCCCGACAATTTCCGCCACCAAAATTAGTTGAGTGTTTACAATACCCCGACAGTTTCCTTGCGTGACTTTCGGCAAATCCTAGAATAGCCAGTAACTTGCTGTGGAGCCCGAAGAAATCACAATTCACTGTACACTATTTTGTTTTGATAACAAACGAAGTATTTTTGGATTTTGGAGCAGTTATTTTTCAACGAACATTTATTTTCGTACATGTAAAAAACCATGTCTAATGTGACATTTACTAAAGTAGTGAAATCCACACGACATTTTGTATTGTAAGGTTATGTTTATGTTATATGTTTTACTGCCAAGAGAGGCCAACAGGTCCGACGCCCGACGAAAGTAGAACTAGAATCTATTTTTGTCGGGCTGCCGGGGCTGCGATTTTGTCGGGGGTGACCTTGCTCCTGATTGGCTGATGAAATTTATTTTACAGGCATCGGGGCTGTTTTGTCGGACTGTCGGGTATTTTAAATCCATCTTTAAGCTAGTTTCACGTTACCACGACGAACCCGACACAACCCCGACACGACTAAACCCGAGTAGCAGCCAATGGAAATCAAGGTGTCCGACAAAATTGTAGCCCCGACAGCCCAACAAAAGTAGATTATAATTCTAGTTTCCGTCGTGTCGGACTTGTCAGGGCGCGCGAAAAATGTAAATACAACATTAGAAAACCAAATTTCGTGCTTATTTACTTACTATAGTAAATAATAAAGTAATTTGCCACCAAAATATCGTTCCGGGTTTTTAAAAATACTTTTTCTCTCTCGTATAAATTCAAATATTGTCAAAAACAAAATAATCATTCACTTTATCGCGAGTTTCAGAAAGTAAATATTGGATATTATGGCGACAACTTGCCGTTTTAGAATTATTTAACAGCCAACTGTCACACGTGAATGAGTGAAGGGATTTGGGCGGCTCTTAACAGCGAGGTCTTGAGAGCCGATGAGGGTGATTGAAGTGAATATGGAGCGGCGCCGGAATGGAAGGGGCGGGGGAAACGGGAGATCCCCGACAAAACCCGCCGACCAACGGCATCATCCGGCACGATTCCCACTTGCGAAAATCCGGTGACCCGGCCGGGGAGCGAACCCGGTTCACCTTGGTGGGAGAAGAGAACTGTCATACGTGTCAGGCAGATTTCGTCCATAGACTAAATATGAGGTAGACCGCTTATTCGCCTTCTGCGCACGTACCCGACATTGACCTACCACAATCCTACAATGCTCTCAAAGTCACATGGTCAACAGTGATGTACGTGTTTGTTTATATCTTAATTTTTAAATAACAAGCATTACTATATCAATAAAGTAGTTTTACGAGTTTTAATATAATCAAACTGCATTACAAATTGGTTAGAGGAAGTATACATTCATCTCAAAGCATTTGTTTCCAAATCAGATTTCTAACCTAAAATCCAAACCACGCCATTTTTTGCTAGATTTGTAGGCAGAAAAGCAGTTCAATGTTGGGAACACGGAGATTGGTTGTGCGCAGCCAGCGAGATCGGTCTACCACATCTTTAGTCTATAATTTCGTCGGGGCATCGTGAACACTGAATAAATATAATATGGAAATTCTGTCGAGCTCTGACGTTGTGCTTGTCTGTCGTATCGAATTCGTCGGGATGTTGTGACTCCAGCTTTACAACTATTCCAGGCAAGCTGGTGACATGTCTACGGGGCAAACGCGAGTAGTCAATGCGGCCGGCAGTTTGGGTATAGGCTGTTCACGGTAAAGTGAGCACTTTTTAAGGCCCTTCTAGATTTCTCTTCTAATCCTCTTTCCATTTTCTTGCTGTTTTTTAATGTAAATATTGCTACGTGACCAATAAACACAGTGTATACATTTCACCACCCTTAAACTTTAATTCCCGAGGCTGCATTAAGATATACTTATTAGTGGGCATTGCCTGTTGGGAGGGCCTTAAAAAGTGCTCACTTTACCGTGAACAGCCTATAGTTTGGATGTGTGGGGGCGGGTCGTGTTCTAATTAAAACTATGGCGGATCTGTGTAACAACACACCACGGGGGCTAAGTCGTGTGATATTCAGTGTGTTGGACTAAAATCGCCAATAAGGGCGTATTGTCCAACTGTTAAACATTGTCGGCAATTACTTTTTCCATAAGAAAATACATTTTTTTTCATATTGCATAGTTTTGGCAAACTGACACGCCAAAGTTAAAATCGTGATTTTTTTTTTTCCAATGTATGAATAAAATATACCGGTTTATTCGCCGAAAACTTGACAAGGGAAACTGAAAGGCCTTGCCTTAATTCACTTTAAGGTATGTTTAGCTACAGTTATTTTTGAAAAATTATGGGGAAGCAACAAATAAAAAATATGCAAGAATTTCCTCATTTTAATCATTTCTTTTTAAATAGCAAAAACATATCCTTTTATAATTTTATAGAAATCTTTAAGTAGCACATCTCTCTTCAATGTGTATAATCTCTCGTTTTTGTAAGTTAGTCGGTTTCTATTATTCGCACATTTTTAAAACAGTAAAAATTTTACTTTTGTATTTATTCAAGCGGAAACTGCGAGCTCAAAAAAAAATTGTATGAGGAACGAGTAATTAATGATATTGTCTAAAAGTTGGACGTTCTGTGATACAAATGTAAAATTCCACACTTTCACGTGGCAAAAGCATGAAGTTTACTGGCTATAATGAAAGAGTAAATGTCTGGTCGATTGCTAATTCGCTAGAGAACTTTGGGCCCATAACGAGACCCACAAAGATGTTACGTATGAGAAGTTCGTCTATCAATTCTATAGACATTCAGTACAAAAAAAAAGAAAAGGTATTTAAGTAGTATTATTACTGCAGTACGTGTATGGGTGTATTAGCATAATCAATATAATAGTACATTAATTAAAGCTTATACCGGGACTTAATTGTTTCATTCTCCTTAAGTAAAAGCGATCTTGTAAAGTTTTTTTTTTAAATCCGTTTTCCGTGATATTAAACAAGTTTACTAAAAATGTATTTCAACTTCATTGCTTTCCAAACAACGAACTATAATAAACAGGGAGCTTCTCTCCAAAGAGGTTATACTTACAATAACTTCCCCGTTTGTTATCACCGCGAGCGAAAGAAAGGACAATTGGCTGACAATTATTTTATAACGAAGATATCAATAAGTAATACTTCTGAACATAGTTTTCTCTTTCTTTGATATGGCAACAGAGTAAATGCAAAGAAAATTAAGAAATGGCTTACAGCTAGTTTATATATATTCAGCGAATATAATATGAGAAAGTAGTATTTCTTACTAGCGTTCATAATTTGACAGGCCTAATGGCAACAGGTTTAAAGCGACAAAAATTTTGTTTTAGTCAGTACTTCCCATTTTAGGGGGCCACAGTGGCTAAGCGGTTAGCCTGCTCGCCTCCCACCAAGGTGGGTTTTCTCGGGGATCTCCCGTTTCCCCCGCCTTTTCATTCCGGCGCCGCTCCATACTCACCTCAATCACCCTCACTGGCTCTCAATACCTCGCTGTTAAGAACCGTCCAAATCTCTAAACTCATTCCCATTTTAGTTAGCTATGTTGTTAAATATAGCACGTATTCGAAAACAGTGCCGCTTAGCTACTGCCTTACCCCCCAGTGACGTCACATAGAGATTGTAAGGCCTTGTAGTCTTGGTGGTAACGGCTGGGCTGCCCATACACTAAAGATGAGGTAGACAGCTCACTCGTCTTCTTTGCGCATGCAACCAATAACGACCTACCCCAAAGGAACACAACTGTCAACGTCACATGGTCAACAGTGATGAAAGTATTAGTTTATATCATCATTTTCAAACGAAAATCATTATTATGTGAACAAAATACATTCACCAAGTTTTATTTAATCAAAGTGCATTACAAATTGGTTAGAGGGATTACACAAACGTCCCAAAGCACTTGTTTACTAAACAATTTTCTAACCTCTAATCCAATCCACGCCGTATTTGCTAGTCGTATTGGCAGAAAAGCAGCTCAGTGTTGGGGCACGGAGATTGGTTGTGCGCAGCCAGCGAGATCGGTGAGTAAGTTACTAGGCGCTGATTGGCGAACGCCGTTCCAACTCACTTGTGGCAAGTGACGCCGTTTTCTACTGCAGGTTTGAAAGATCTCTGTTACAAGTTTGGCAAAGGGCCACTAGGTAAGCGCTAGTGCCGCATGTGTAAAGGCTGTTCACGATAAAGTGAGCACTTTAGAAATGAACCTTTAGAAATAAGTCACTGCCCCTGCATGCACATATTTTAACGTGCGCACTGAGTAACATTCACCCAGTAAAGTTGGTAACGATGGATGGAAAGTAGTTCCATACCTTAACGTCGAATAGCGTTAGGTAACCATTTGTGATAATATTAAAAAATTATGTCTTTTGCTTTCTGTTTTTTTTTTTTTTTCATGTACAGAAGTGTAAAAATGAAGCACATTTGTAATATTGCCTTTTCTAATAATTTTACAGGTTCACTTGCCCGACGTACGAATAAAGTGATGAGGCCCATGGTAATGTTAATTTTACATAAGGCGGAGGAATACACAGCGTACATACAAGTAGATCTTAATCAGGACTTTCAAAAGTGCTCATTTTACCGTGACAAGCCTATGCCATATTTTCCGCGCAAAAAAAATTATAATTGGAATAATCATAAACAGAATATAAAATAACTTCGCAAATCCAAGTAAACTCTTTCTCATTTATTATTCACGTAGCTTAAAATTCTAATTAAAAGTTACCTTTTGGAACACTGCGCACTTAGCGGTGGAAATTTGCCCTGTACCAAACTCTCCCACCACAGTGTATTAATCCTTAGTCCGTGCTGGAGTCCGCGTTGCACAAGAAGCTGTTCAATCCTGTACAAATTATAGCATCCCATTTATATGTCATCGTCCCAATACCCTCTGTAGTAATGTGATATTTAAAGTGATTTTTTTAAATCATTTTTAACTACATCAAAAATGTATTTTCTTTCATATCTCTTTAAAAATGATTGTAAAAAAACTTCCTTCAAAATTAAACTCCCTAAATTTTAATTTAATTTATCTGATTATGAAACAGAGTTCACGATTTTAATTTGGGATAAATGTGGGGGAGGGGGATTAAAAATATGTCCAGCGATCCTCTTTTCGGCTACTACCCGATAAGAGAAATGAATCGCGTTATGTAGGAAGTACACTCTAAATCTGAATCTGTGAGAATTTCACTGTTTCAATCAGTCAAACGAATCTGACTGATACATCAGTCACTTCAGTGAATTTAACTGATGAACCAGTGGGAAAATGCCATATTTCCTTCACTGATATATTCAGTGGCATTTCCCACTGATTGGCCAGTCATTTATTTTTTCACTGTTTACTGAGTATTTTATTTTTTGACTTATGGATCAGTGAAACATCTCAGCTACTTCCTCCCCGTCTCTATTTTTGACTAATGTATCAGTGAAACTGCGTGTAAAAATGGACGTCGTACATCGTTTAAAAATGGCCGTTAAATAACGTGTAGTAACAACGAATAAACGAATACAACTAATACAAAATACATTCTGAAATGTGTTTCGTCTTTCAAAACGCCATTTTACGAGCGAATATGAACACACAGCCGTTTATTCCGTTTGTACGTCTTTCATTTCGATTCCATGTAATCGTCACAGCGCTCTGTTTGAAGGTTTAAACTGTATATAATGTGGCGGGGAGAGAGTTCTTATACATACTATTCGTTTTAACTATCCTAACAGTACCAATCAAACCAAACATGAAAAGTATGAGCATACAACTTCAAACTACACAATTTCGCACCGGAATTAACATGCAATTTCCTCCAATTACATCAACTTGGCATGGTAGCTCAGACTGAAAGGTGCGCGAGTTCAATCCCGGCCACCTGTGAAGTATTTTTTTACTTTTCCAAATTACGGTAAATTGCACAATATAAATAGTAAACTATCGTAAATATGTTTATTTCACTCAATTATTTGGCTACATTGAATAAAAGCAATATTTAATTTGCCACTGCAGTCGGCCGTCACACTTATTCAACCAGTGAAATTGTTTCACGTCACTAATTAAATCAGTGGAATTTTTTTCTCTGAACTAATCAGTGGTTTTTCATCGATTCTAACCGGAGCTATTTTCACTGATTAGATTAGTTTAATTTCACTGCGAATCAGTAGTTTCCCACTGATTCGAATTTAGAGTGCACATTAATTAACTTTAATTTTAACCCTTTCATACCCACTTTAATTTACGCTTTCAGGTGGTACAAACAAAAAAATTGATGCATGCTGTACTTAGTCGACACAGTACCTGTTGCGTTGATAGCACAGGAAATAAGCTGTAGGCTATATCTCGGCTACAGGAATATGAACCAACTATGGCCTAGCCTAGTAAGACGGTTTGCGAATCATTTACCTACAGGTGATATCGTTGGTCATTGAGCTTTGCAGTGTGCAGTACCGACCTAAAATTAATCACACGTGCGGAATGTACACAAATGTGTACGCCGGGTCTGAATATGTTAAAAATATAATAGAGTTCAGTTATGGCCGGTTGACGAGCACTGATCAAATGTGTAATTTATTTGTTGTTGTTGTTCAAACCTTTATATTGTCGAGTACTGTGTGACCCAGGTCGCGGACGGTGGAAGAGATCACCACCCAGAGCAGCTTCGTCGAGATCTGGAGGTCCGCCGCCGCTCAAGGCGACAAGACCTCTAGTTACCTGTCATCGGCGGGCTCGGACGCCGACAGTTTCGTCGACAGGCTGCTGCTGTCGCCTGTGAGCGAGTCGACGAGCAGCGGCGGCGAACCCCGGGCACCCACGAGGAAGACCTCCAAGGACAGAGAAGCCGAAGTCCGGGTCACAGCGAGGAAGACCACCGAGGACAACACCGGTGACCTCCGGAGGAAGGACCGCCCCGCCGGCAGAGAAGCCACGTCCAGGAGCACCACCAGGACCGCGCCGACGACGTCGTCTGACTCGAGGAGGTCGCTGCCGGACGAAGCGCGGAAGACCAAGGCCCTGAGGTCGGGTCAGCTGTACGAGTCGACCTTCCAGCTGCTGCCCGACAAGGGCAGGCCGTGGTCGAGGGCCGTCGACGCCCCACCCTGCGAGGGCGCCCACGCTCGCCGGTGCAGCGCGGGTAGGCCCAACAGGCCGACGACCAGCCGCGTCAGCACCTTCTGGAACCTGAGGGCCGACGGCGATCGCCAGCGGGAACCCTCGAGCAGCCGACCGCGGTCGAAGCCGCCCAGGGATACGCCCCTCCTCAGGGGCAAGTCCGCCGTCGGGAAGAGAAGGTAGCCACGCGGCTTCGAGCGACACCTCGCGTGCTGATAACGTGTCCACGTCAATAAATTACAAGTTCTTGTCCACACATTCTGGCTTCTCATTCCTAAGGACACCCGAATTCCGCGAAAAGATTCCGGAAAATACTAGGTTTCAATACACTACGGGCATAGCAGCAATTCGACCTTGCTTATTGGCGACGAGTCATTGTGAGAAAGCATTTCATTCCTTGACGGGCCAATCAAAATTAGGTTACTGCGATACTGTACGTCTGTGATTCACGAGCACACGCCTAAGACGCGTGATACCTCGCTCATCCAATCAAGAAAGGGGATCTGAACTAGAGAGTTATGAAATACAACTGGTTGCGAAATATTTTCGCGAAATAAGGGTGTGCCCGCTCATTCCTTACTTCACCCTAATGAAAAAATAAATAAATAAATACTTCGCTGAATAAAACAAAATTTGTCCAGCGCAACCTTTGAGAAATGTCACTATTTCTTACTAGGCCCTACCAACATGCTTATTTCCTCTCTGTTTTAGTGATAGTAATTATGAATGAAATGCTATTATGTATAGAAGAAATATAAGTAAAATATAAAATCAACCGAAAATAAGATACTGTTATGCTAACACAAAAATAGAACGTTTGTGACATGTGACATATTTAGGAAACAACCAAACACGCATGCATGGGGTGATTTTTCAAAGTTTATATTCAAAAAGTGTGGAGAAACCATGAATAGACTAAACTAGTTGTAAACTCCCTTGATGGTGGAGTTGAAACACGGGTTGTGTTACAGATATTACAGAAAGTATTTTTAATTGAACAATGGCGTATAATAATGTGTAGTCGAAGGAATATTTGCAGTCACTGCAGAATCAGTAACTGCCATAAAATTATGTCATAGAAAATATAATAGTTGCGATCGTCTGGTCGTGTAAATGTCTATGTTGTCGAAGCTTAATTGGTTTTTCCAGTGGCGGGATTTTGAATGGGCACATCGAAATTAACGGAAAATGGTCGTCTTGCGCTATCCCTCTAAACTCCATCGTTTGTGAGGAATTCGTTCGTAGAGGTACAAACCACTGCGTTATCCCACGTGGTAGGTAAACTACACGAATTCCCTAACCCTTTGAGACCCACTCAAATTTACTGTTTCAGGTGTGTGCTGCACTTAGGTTGACTCGACATTTGTTTCGTTGCCACAGCCAATCAGCTGTAGGCTACATGTTCGGCTACAGTTATATGAACCAGTTATGACCTAGACCACTCAGATGGGTTTGCGAATCATTTACCCGCAGGTAAGTTCATTGGTAAATGAGCGCCACAGTGTGTAATACAGACCAAAAATTACCTACACGTGCGTAATGTGCACAACTGTGTGCACTGGGTCTGAATGGGTCAAAGGTATTGTTCAACGAGCCCACCGTTAACTTCAACGCAGATTACGGCATCATCATACGGGGAGTCATCGTTCCATTGTAAATATTATTTGTTATATTCGCAATAAAAATGCGTTCCAGCTACACCTTCAAGGGTGCATACCACCCTTAAAGCTGTTCAAGTGGCAAATTTTTTTTCCTCTCTGTATTTTTGAGATATTTAATGAATTTTGTGATAAAATATACATAACAATTGAATTTGATAGAAGTATAAAAACATGGAAAATTGATTAACACAATTTATTTATGGGAGTTACATGGATTTATAATTTATATAGTTTAGCGTAAAAATTTTAAAATTTAGCATAACTACATATTATAATCTGCACACTTAATAGGGGATTTTTATGACATTGCCCATATTTATAGGAAAACCTGTCTTCTATTTTGTACATCTATTCAGCAATAGTAGAAACGCAAATACAAAGACGGGAGCGTAAAAGGGCTTGTCGTATTCAAAATGTAAACTAAAATAATTGTTGTTATTCTCCACATAAACAAACACCTGTTCTCCTTCTCCTTCGTCGACTCTCATTGCCGATAGTCGCAGACAATAGCGACGCCAGAATCTCGCGCGATGCACTCATCGTCGCCGACACACTGTGCGACAGACGCATCGCATCGCATCGCATCGCTGTGTTGTGGAACCAGCTTAACGAAGCATCGCCGACTACATGTAGACTTAATTTTTTTCAGGAGGAATATACAGGCCAAGTTCGTTGTTTTTCAGACACACCCTGTATCCAGTTATGGGCAGTGAAAATTTTCTTGAGGGGTTTATATCATAATTGCTTACTTCACCGTGAATAGCCTATAGGTCTAAACACTGTCCCGTATGGGCAAATGACGTCAAACCGAGGGACAACAAACTGGAGGTGCGGTGGGGCTGTAGAAATCTCATCTTGTCCCGCAGGTCAGCGGCCGGAATCGAAGCCGCAACTTCCCGAACATGAGTCAACACATCGCCGTGCGAGTGGAAGAGTAACACATCTACGTATATTTTGTTCTTTATATTATTACTGCAGTAATACGTACTTGCAAGCAAGGTGTTCGATGCAAAACAACGATATCTCGGCTGTTCAAAGTAAAGCAGGACTCACAACCATCCGTTTCATCCGTCAGTCGCCCGTCCGTCCGTCGGTCACGTGATCTTCGACCAATCGCAGGGCAGCATTTTTTTTCTATCCGTCAATCCGTCAAATATATCTCAAGCTTCAACTTTCGACGGGCCGACGTATGGGCCATCGCCTTGTTCCTTGAACACGGCTGTCGAAAAAAAAAACTCACAAGTTTATTGTTTGAATATCTTTCTTTTTAAATACACAAGGCAGTGAAGTTGTATACTTTTGTATTGAACTGAAGATGACTTAAAAATTTTTCAGAGGAATTGCTGATGACTTACGTTAGGGAAATGAATATATTTATGACATTCATTAAAAACATTTCTCTCTGTGCAAGAAAGTTCTTGTTGTTCGGTGGTAACACTTTCTAGCCAGACGGATCGACGGGTGACGGACTGTTGTGAATCGCTTCCAATTGACGAACGAAAAAAACACGATTGTTGGCTGACTGACGGACGGGCGACTGACGGAAGCGACGGATGGTTGTGAGCCAAGCTTAAATTGAGAACTTTTGAAAGCTGTGCTTAAGATCTAATTGTATGCATATGTAGAATTAACACTCCCACTTTGTTCATGCGTCGGGCAAGTGAAACTCCGTTACTATTAGAAATGTAAATATTCCACAAACTTGCTAATTATCACACCTATGGGCATTAAATACCGCAAACAGAAAGAAAGCAATTTCAGTATTCACAAATGTTTAACTGAAAATTTTAATTCAGTGTTAAGACATCGTTACCAACTCTACTGGGCACGTGGCAGTACGTCTGCTTTTTAAAATACACGAAATTATGGACAGTGATTTTTTTTCTTCACAGGTTGACTTCAAAAGTGCGCCGTTTACAGTGAAAAGTCTATACGAAATTTTTAATTATTGGTATTCTTTGGTTATCGAGATTATATTTTACATGCACATCACAAAAGAATGACACGTAAACGACATAGCTAACATAATAATAACAAAACAAGTATTAGTTGAAAATAAAAATGGAAATTTTCAATTTCTTTTTCTCAACGATGTGATTTTCAGCAAACGTCTTACTCTTGCGCTGGCACGGAGACTTGATAATCGTCATGTCACGGGAGCCGAGTACCTGCTAGTCGTTAGTGGGCGGCAGTTATTGCAGTTTCACGCCCGTTATTTCGCGCGAACGTGTTTCAGGTAAGTATACATGCGATGTTTGGGAAACGGGATTCTACATACCGAGAAACACCTCTCCAGCCACTTCCGATTACACTTGTTGGCGCCTGGGTACTAACCTAACCGGCGACTCGAAACTTCGCCGTCGTCCCGGTGAATGGCACCACGCATGCGTCATTGGAAAACCCGAATTCCAAATTCCTGTATGTACTTAAGGCTCCCGTCTACCTAGGTGCTTGAAGTGCGCTGCAGAGTGTTCGAAGTACGCATTTTTCTACGGAACTACTAAACGCGCGTCCAGTGTACTGGCCTATGTAAAGAACACACGTCTCAGACGAGGGCTGTTGAGTGTTTTCAAGACCTCACGTTAATTAGAAAAACCATTTTAGAGCACGCCAAAATGGCTAAAAATGGCTTTTCCAAAATGCTGTATCTCAAAACGTACGTGTCAGATCCATACAAAACTAGTCAAACAGCATGCATTGAATCTTCCTATACACTTCCCACCAATAAAATAATAGGGTCGCCGCTGAAAGTCCCATAGGTGCACGCAGCACGACGAGAACACTGCTCGCCAATTCCGAGCCTTGCGCTTAGAGGCGATGGGGGACTTGATGCGCGTGGCATTGTGGCCTATAACGCTCCCTCGCCTCTCTGTTTCAAACGCGTAAAAAAGCTCTAGGTAGACGGGCGTATTAACACTTTTGAGATCTGCGCACTCTTAGCAGGTTTAAAGACAAGCTAGGCGTTAGTCACCTATATCCATACCGCTGCAGGGACGCCGTGTTCTATTGCGGTCCATATTGCCACTCGACCAAAATGGCACCAGTCTTTCCGTATTGGCCGGCTGCCAACCAATGGAGTGCTGAATTTACCGTTTTCCAACCAAATGTTATTTCGTATGTAACAGGATGTACATCATATTGTGTTGATTTCCGTAACTATACGAAAATGTGTAGTTCATTTCTGAATATCGTTATTTATAGTGTGTTAGCCACTGTTTCAAATTCTTATGAAAAAGGGAATTGGTGTAAGTATACCCGGACCAGTTTTGTTTTTTATGTGGAATGAAATACTCAAACAAGTTTTCCCCGAACTACACTTGAGTATAGTTCTTAAAGTGTTAATAATTTTGTACCCAGTGTCGACAACTGTCTGTATGTTGCACAGGAAGGTTTTCTTTGATCTGCACTGTACGTTGAGAGGCTCAGTGTACAGTGTTATTACAGTGATGTACTTTTGTTTAACACTTGATGATCATGGATTATGCTCGAGTATAGCTCGAGCGAAGCTTATTTGAAAATTTCTTCGTTGTTCAGAACATAACTCGCGTGGATGTACAGTCTTTGTTCGACTAGTGTTTAACACGACCTCACAAGGACACGACAGCGGAGTAACAATGATACTGCTAACGACAGAACGCATTTTCTTTTATATCTCCTCAAAGTGGCATTATTGGGTCAATATCAGCTCGGCTCTCCATTGGTTAATGACCGGCCAATAATGTACGCTATAAAGTACATGGGTAGGGTCCGGTGTGATATGGACCAATAGGACGATTGTGAGTTCCAACACAGCTACCAACAGAACCGGTATTCTTGCAGTAGTGGGTATAGGTGACTCACTTCTTATTTGTCTTCAGTGCCAGTAAATGCGTGCAGACCTCAATGTGTAAACTGATTCGTAAACGGTGCTACTACCTTACATTAAGACTGGTTCGTATCTCTATCGCCGAACACAAAACCTACAGCTTTTAACATTGTGAATAACGTTTGAGGTTTTTTATCAGCTTAAGTACAGCAGAAATCCAAAACATTATTATATTTACAACACCCGAAACCGTAAATAAATCCGAGAATTAAACCGATCCAAAATGAAATCTTATTCACTGTGCATATTATCAGGAACAAAGCTGATTCAAAACTAGAGCGAAAAATAATTTTAACTTCAGAGGACTTGAGTACGTAGTAATTACTGGAGGTTGGAACAAATTCTGTAAAATCCAACACGTCTCCCTCTCATCGTAATTACCGTTCTCTGCACGTAGTAAATAAAGAAAGTAGCAGATGTCATGGTTTCAGACATAAGGAAAATAACAACCGGTATTTGCCGTAGCATAGAAAATATGTAATCTGTTTCCACAGGGAATCCACAGATTTCTTCACATAAGTTTCCGTATTGAGCAAGAGCGCATTTCCATTTACTCCATTCCCTCCGCTTCAGTAGAGAAATTGTAGGCTGCAAGGTCATACACAAGAAAGGTACTTCGGGTTTTATTTCAAAATGACATGACAATTTGAAACTAGAGTGACACGTGTTTTTGTTACGTGTGTACGAATATCACACAACTGGGATCACTGCGAATATTAATTCAAAGCAATTTGAATCGAAAAAAAAAAAAAAAAGCAAGCAGTCGTAAAGCAACAGCCACAATAATGTTGGTCAGAGTCAAACATTACGTTTACACACCCTTACATTTGTGGCTCCAAGAACTACAGTTTATATGCATAGATTCACAGGTAGAGCCCCAAGTATTTCGCGGGTTCAGTTGACAGCATGCTAGGCTGGACAGCCCTCTATACGCTCGAGACCTTATCGTTTGCTTATAGGTTGCTGTGATCAAGTGAGGCCTCTGTACAGGAGCAGCTGTTTATCACTCGCTCGCAATACTTCCTCTTCCTTATTTACGGGCTCAAAGTTAAACGTGGCGTGTCCAAACAACTGTCGTCTAATCACGCCCCGTTTAATTGTGCGCCAGTCAGTAATAAGCACAGGAAGCAGTAGTTTGGGCGAGTGTTGAACAGCCAGTCATGTACAGAGACCTCACTTGATCACAGCAACCAACGAGCAAACGATTGTGTCTCGAGTGTGTAGAGGACCGTCCAGCCTAGCTTGATGACATCTCAACCCGCGAAATACTCAGCGCTCTAATGATACGTAAATAGGGACAGGTCTTTTTCGCGAAAAGATTTCGAGACCAGTTACACTTCAAAAGACTTTAGTTCATATGCAGTTTCGTGGGTGGATGATTTCAAATGTTCACGTGCCGTCCGCGAATCATGGACGTTCAGTATCGGAGTACTTTATTACAATTGGCAAAGACAAATAAGAACATCGTTTCTCACGTAGACACGCGGCCAGTAACCAAAGGAAGTTGTGGTTGTGGACGTTTTATATCGAAGTCTAGCGTGACCATAAACATTTTCGCGAAATACACCTGTCCCTATAGGTAGGGATAGGACAATTCCGGGACAAGATTAGACGTCGAACACATACATAGTGAAGTCACCTTCGCAAGTGGATCACAACAAGCCTCTGAACCAATAGCAGACTTGCAAGGAAACACCTTGCGAATTCCATAACTGCCAGGTGGGGGACAACAGTCACTGAAAACACAGCTGAGGCTCCAGTGTGCATAGGACTGAGGAGTTTAACCTACAGGTCATTGAACTCGCGAAATTTTCCTATCGCACATGTAGAGGCTGTTCACGCTAAAATGAATACTTTTGGAAGCCCTGCTTAAGATCTGCATGCATGCACGTTGCGTACTCTTCCGCCTTATTTAAAATTAACAATGCCATGGGCCTCATAACTTTATTCATGCATCGGTTAAGTGAAACTGAAAACTTGTAAGAACAGTAGATGTTTTACAAAGCTGCTCATTTTTACAGTTCGTTGCATAAAAAAAAAAAAAAAAAAACAGAAAGCTAAAGAAATAATCTAAGTTATCACAAATCGTTAGCTAACACTTTCTATTCGATGTTAAGATATGGAACTACTTTCCATCCATCGTTACCAACTTTACTGGGTGCTTGTCACTCGGTGCGCCCGTTATATACGCAGGTAGGGGCAGTAACCATATTCTAAGGTTGAATTCAAAAATGCCAACTTTATCGTGAACAATCTTTAAGTAATTTTTGGTCTGTACTACACACTGTGGAGCTCAATGTCGAACGATCTTACTTGTGGGTAAATTATTCACAAACCGCCCTATTGATCTAGGTCATAATTGGTCCATATCGTTCTAGTCGAACATACAGCCAACATCTCGTTGGCTGTAACAACGAAACAAGTGTGTCAACTTAAGTACAGCATTCGTCGAAAATTTTTTGTTTGCGACACCTTAAACGGTAAATTAAAGTGGGTCTGAAAGGATTGATTTCCGAGTCGAAATGTTGCAATCTCGTAATTTTTTGGTGTGCGCTTAATTAGCGTTCGACAATTTTCCTACAACCAGAGAACAAAGCGCTGGGTGATCGATGACGTTGGCTCTAACCATTTGTGTCGAATAGGTGCATAAAATTTAACAAACAGACGAGCCACAAGGAAGGCTATCAAAGTATTAGACACCGATGTCTTGCTGTGTACAGTAGTGGTCATAACAATCATAAACAAATATGAGGGAGGCAGACTCTTCGTCTTCTGCGAATGTACCAAGCATCGAACTTACCCCAAACCAACACGACGGTCAAAGTCACATGGTCAACAGTGATGAACGTGTTCATTCATATTGTTGCGCACTCACTGCTTCGCATCGTGCCCGGGCGAGTGTAAGAGAAGTAAAAAGAGTTGTCATACGATAACGACGGCGGTGGAGCCAAGGCAACGACGGGGTTTCGAATTATAGACGCGCACCTCGGCCCTTGGTTTGTTTTCGGCCGATATCTGAAGAATGTTCTGGATTACTGGCATCGTTCTCCGAGCGCGACTCGGGGTGCGTTGAACCTTCCAGATGCCACGGCGTGCTTTATAAATATCGCCACAGGCCTCCCGGGAGCCAGTTTGAGTTGCGAGTTGATGAATGAATGAGTGGCTGATTTCCGAGCAATAGAAGAACGATCGGCAACCTGCGAAAGGGAAGTCTGCGACAGCGGGTATTCGCCAGTGTAGTGTGCGGATGGCGGGCTGGACTATTGGACTAGATGCGCAAGTAAAAGTCATTACAAAGTATCACAACAGATGGACTGAGCACGTGTTGATAAGAAGTATGAGTTGATTGACTGTAACCAACAGACATAATTAAGAATGACGTTAATAAGAGTGGAAATAAACATTAAATATTGAGCTCACTGTTAAATAAAAAAGAGTAAAAGTGGAGACAGTTAATTAATGGCGAAGATAATAGCAGAGTGAATAAATTAGAAATCATATTGTGTATTTTATTTTTTTAAAATTAAGACCTCCATGCTTCATTAACTCAGATACGCCCCTCAATCGTCCTTCATGTAACACTATCTTAATTTTTAAAATATAAGTACTTTTGTATGAATAAACTACTTTTACCAATTTGAATTTAATAAAAGTGCTATACAGAATTGTTAGACGATGTATACAAACATCTCAAAGCCCTTGTTTATTAAACAGTGTTCTTACCTCAAATCCGATCCACATCGTTTACGATTTTCAAGTTGGCAGAAAAGCAGTTCAGTGATTGGACATGGAGACTGCTTCTGCGCAGCCAGCGAGATCACACTGTCCCATATTCACTCTACGGATCCGATAACTAGTTCAAGCAATTTTTCGCGAAAAAATAAGAGTACGTGTTAGAAGTAGCTATTTATATAATGCGGGAGCTGGACCACCTCATATTTTCATCCAAAAATCAAGCTTTTTAAACCAAAATTCAAGTAATTTTAACGATTTTAAGCCCCTTTATCTTGTTTATAGGAATTCCATTTCTCATCAATTTTCATCAAAAAACCATACATTTTAACTAAAAAATCAAGTAATTTCGTCGTTTTCAAGCTACTTTTTCTATATTCTAGAAACCTCATTTGGTCTCAATTTTCAGCCCTCAAAAACAAGCTAATTTAATCCAAAATCAAGCAAATTTAAGCCAAAAATTGACCTTAAATTTAATAGAAAATCAAGCAAATTTTCCAATATTTCTCTAAATGAGCCGTGCAGGATTTTTCATACTGTAAAAACAAGCAATTTTAATAGAAAATCGAGCAATTTCACCCCAAAAATTAAGCTAATTTTCAATTTTTCCAAAATAGGCATTCGGGATTTTTCATTCTCAAAATCCAGCAAATTTAAACTAAAATCAAGTAAATTTAAGATAAGAACAAATTAAACATTATATTATTATTATTTACAGTTTATATTTGAAGCTCTACTAATTTTTTTTAAACTTATTCTATTTGCTCTAGATTTTCACTTATTTCTCGAAGTTCATATTTATTGTCAATGTTTTCTAAGATTGATAATTGTAAGTTTTGTAAATTTGAATGAAAATTGCGACCCAAGATCTTCAGATGCATTATCTAATCTATAGGAAGGTGGTCTTGAACCACTACCACCTTTTAAAATGTTAGCCATCCTGCAGGGAAACAAAGGCATCTTTATTTATAAAGAAAATTAATTTATTAGGATAAAGAAAGAATTAATTTAGAATCATGAAAATGATTTTATTTGATCAAATAATTCATCTTTATTTCTAAAAATTCGCAAAACGTTTAAATGTAACAACTCAACTATAAGTCTAACATATTGTATTAAAATATCGAAACATTTTGTTGATTATTCCATTTATTAATTTAAAAAAATCATATTTTCCAGTAATTATTTCCTTCAAATAATCATAAGTTAAATTTATTTTACTAATTAAAACAACATTGCAAACTGTTCCTGCTTCAATAGCTTGATTAAAATCAACACTAATTTTTGTGTTTGTTTTTTAACTACAGTACTTTTCCTGTATAAACAATTTATAACATATAACGGTCTTCGCCCCCAAAATGAATAGTACTTAATATCTCCATCAAAGTTTACATTTAGTTTATAGCAAAGTTCATTATTTCTATAGTTGGTATCTAGTTTGGTTTCGAATTTCTAAAATCATTATAAGCAAGAAATTGTTTAAGACAAAGACCGTTTTGAATGTTTGTATTCCAGTTTTCTTTAGGAAACATGTCATTTCTACCATTTTTAACATAAATAACATAACATTTAACATAACAAGATCAAACATAGTAACATGTTTATGCTGTTCAGCATTATTTTTTCTATTACGTTGAAAACCTACAATAACAAAATCAGGCATATCAAATGGTAAATTATTAAACTGATATTTTATATCAAAGTAAAAAACAGTTGATCAAGCAGGAACTTCTTTTTATAAAAATTGCCAATAATCAAAATTAATAGGAATTTTTAGTTCTTTGCATATTTCTTCTTTAATTGCAATAGCTGTGTTACATTCAAATTCAACAATAGGCCACATAATTTACAATTTTTGAATAACAATTTTAACATGATCAGAACGATGCTTCATAACTTTGCATTCTTTATCTAAAGTTTCATAAAGAAATAAACAGTTGTTATCAGATGTATTACGAAAAAAAGTACTTTTATAACCACCTTTCCAATAAACCTCATTGTTATCACAAATAAAACCAAAAAATAAATATCTCAGCGGATACATTATTTCATTTGTTTTATTACTAGAAACAGTTTTAACTTCATCTGTTATATGACTAGAAACAGATTTATCTCGATATATATCATCAACACCAGTAAATTATAAATAATTTAGTTCACTTGGTGATCTTAATAAAGCATTCATCATTGTTGATGTTATACCAGGATTATCAACAGCTTCAATAATATTTCCATGTTTTGGAATTGCTACTCAAGAAAACTGAAAAGGAAAAAAGTTCGAACAAACATCGACATTATCTAATTTATCACATTTTGCTTCATCTCCAACTTTATCTCTTTTTAGTACACTAAATTGCTCATAAACATAAGCATCATTTGGAAAAGAAAAACCCATCGCCTATAGGAATACAAAATTCAATTATATTATTGTAAACATTTTAATTCCCCCTAGTTTGATCAGTAGGAGAAAAATTTGTCTCTCAAAACTCAAAACTTTTATAAATCATTTATAAGAAAAAATTATTATATATGCAAGAAATTCATATATAAATGACTGAATCAAAGGGAGTTTCTCGAGTTAAATTACTCATCGGAAAATATAAAAACTATAAAAAGCATCACGAAAAAGAATACGAAAAGATAAGAAGAAAGAGTAACCATTAACCGACGAATTACGAAATATTGGTAAAAAAAAAAAAGTAGGAAAAATAAGCGAATAAATAAAAATTTAATAACAACACTAGTTCCTGTTGCAGTAAAAATTTGACTTATCCAACAACACCAGAAGAAACATCATTCGAAAGAGAATTATTCTCAGAAAAAAATCTAAATTGGAAGAGCGAATGGGCATTTTACCCATAAAAAAAATTTTACGCTGCACGCATCTAATTCAACGCTTACCGTGTCTGATTCTACTATAAATTTCGAAAAAGAAATTTCAAAAAGAATAAATGTTATTGATGCTCAATATGGTATACGTGCAGAAGGACAAAATTTTTACATATGTAATACACAAGTAAAGCCAGACGATGATAAAATATCTGTTAAAAATAAACAATATAAATTAACGGAAGAACTGTTTAATTTATTAACAAAAGACACAGACGATGATTTTGAGGATAATTCCATTGATACTGACTATGAAAACCACACGAAAATTGTTTTAGATACCAATGCTGCATTTCAAGAATATAATACAAAAAAGAAAATTAACTCGAATAGATGTTGGAAATACAAAAATATAATTAAACCAATTTATGATAACTATATTAAAAAATCACATTCAAGAACAACATCAAACACACCAGAAAGAATGATTTCTCCGAGAATTCCTAGATCTGGAGAACGTATAAAAATACAATAATTTACCAGAAGAATACGTTTGGATGGATGCTGTTAGAAAATTGGTTGATAAATTATTAGTAATCAGTGGGAAAAGTATATTTTTATATAAAGTTTTTTCAGTGTGATCTTGGGGAAAAAATATTTTTAATGTTTGAAGTTGATATATAAACGCAAAGGCAACGAATATGTTCAAAGCTTTTCTCTGGAATCAACCCAAATCCCTTTTTTGACATCATTGGGGGGCTCTCAGCTGTTTTCCACCTTACAACACCTACAGTCAGGAAGTAGTTAAGACAAAGACCTCGTCCTGTGTGTGGTGGCAACACCGTCACATACATGATAGAGAAATCTGAGCCACTCTGCTTCTTCAATGCAGAGAAGTTAAAAGGGAAAGTAAAGTTAGGAATTTTGTAAACTTGCTAAATCGTACAAACTCCCTTGGGGTTGTTCCAGTCGTCGTGAGAGAGACTTTTATTAGTAGAGTGGGGCATCAACTCATCCACAAAATGACTTCTACAGGTATCCGTACATCGTGGATCCAGCGAATGTCTGAAGAAACTCTTCAAAAAAATCTGCCGGATGCAGGGGTGTGGTTCAAGCCAGACGAGAGCATTGAGACGCTGCGCAGGCAAATGCGGGACTTTGTAAGGCAAAGGTGATGTAGCTGCTCAACAATCGGGTGAGTCTGACGCAGTTAGCCTCTTTAAAAATATGAAATATTTGCCACCTAATTTGGTGGATAGTATATTGCCAGTACGCAGCCTGAATTTAAAGTTGGTAGTAAATCTCTTGGTGCAAATGGCTAGAATCACGTCTTTAAATACTTGCGAGATCGTGCTTTTGTATGGCGCTATAATGTTTAGAGTGCCAGAGCCTTTGCAGAATGTAGTGGGACAGGCGATCAATGAACGTATGCCTTTTAGTAAGTTTAGTCAAGCAATGTTGAGACAGGCAGGTTCATCAGTAGCTATCGCGTACCAACGTATGAACATATTGGAAAGATTTCAAAGTCCCAACGAGTCAATGCAGCAGTTTGTCAGTGAGACTATTAGATGGGTAGAAGTGTTAGGTTCGCCGTGTGCGGAAGCCGATTAGGTGGAAATACTGTTTTTCTTAATGTGTTGCTAGAAAATAGTAAATATTTCACATTTGCTGCAATGCCGAAAACGTTAAATGAATTACTAGCTTCAGTAATTCAAGTGGAATTACCGATTGATGATTGTAAACAAAGAGAGTCTCAAGTAGTAACATCTAAACGGCAATGCCAAATCTGTTCTCGTACAAATCATCCGACGGCTAAATGCTTTTATAAAAGGCAAAAAGGCGAAGGAAATTCAGTGCAGGAAAAGGTAAAACCAAAATGTCGAATTTGTTTTCGAAGTAATCATCCGAAGGAAAAATGTTTCTATAAGAAATCGGATAGTGACGGGAAAGAAAAGCCGCTTGAAAACTGGGGCCAGTGAGACATATAAGTAAACTCAGAAAGTGTTGCTAAATCTGAAGGTCGTAAAACTGTAAAATATATTATCTGTGTCACATGCTGTAATCCTGGGCATTTGAAATTTAATTGTCCGTTAAAGGGAAAATCTGCAGGAATAGGCGCCGTCACAAACACAAATCTATGTAACAAAAATGGTCTACTCTACGTTCAGCTTGTGATTGCAAACTTAATGATGTCAGGGTAGGTTGACTCGGGTGCTTCAGCGACACTCATAAGGCAAGAGACCTAGATTAAAATCATGCAGGACGCGCCGCTTGGAACTGTGCAGTTAAAACGGGGAAAGTCAGTGGAATTTTCCTTAGGGGACGGAGGTTTGATAACGTTAAACATAATAGCGGTGATGAAAGTGAAAACAGAAAATTTTTCGTGGAAAATAGCGTTCCGTGTTTTTGAACATCTGTCACATGACGTGATTTTAATTATCGATTTTTTTTGGGTAGTACACGCGCATGCCTTGACGTAGCAAAGAAAGAAGAAGGAATTATGGTTTAATCCCCCCCCCCCCGACGCGGTAGTAAATTTGCTAGTAAAACCTCCTCCTTTCCGTAAAATTCAGTTGCTTCAGCATTCTGAAGAGGTAGCGAAAGAATCAGAACAGCTGAAAATGTAATATAAAGATGTGCTTACGTCGAAGCTAGGGCATTGTAAAGAGATTCCAGTAGAATTAAAACTGAAAGATAATGAGCACGTTGTGTATGTGTCGTATCGTGTGTCAGACCCCAATATAAAAGTATTAAAAAAAATTGAGCAGAGAATTGCAAATTCCACAAGTCCGTACGCAAACCCGTCTTTTCTAATTCCTAAGAAAACTCCTGGAGAGTTAAGAGTTAACTGTGATTATATGAAAAATAAATAAAAAAATTGTATGTGGATTCCTATCTGGTACCCGTCATGGAAACTGCATTTCAACATTTGCAAAAGGCAAAGTATTTCACTATCTTGGATTTAAATTCGGCATTCTTACAGTGTGAGCTACATCCCAATAGTAGGGCACCGTCAGTGCTTTGTACACTGTGGGGCTTGTACCAGTGGACACGTTTACCGATGGAAGTAAGTTCCGGACCCCAGTGTATGCCTAGAGTATTAACTCACGTATTAGGAAAAAAAATCTACCTGAGTTTGTATCCACTTACATAGATGGCGTGTGCATATGCAGTAATATGTTAGAGGAACATCTTCAACACTTACGACTAGTATTAGACGCGTTGCCTAACGCCGGACTGACTGTACATCCGAAAAAGGAAAGTTGGGCACAACAACACGTGCGTTATTTGGGATTCATAATTACCGAAGGAAGTTTGCGAACAGATCCGGAAAAGGTGAAATCAGTCGTAAATTTCCCGCACCATGTTAGCAAATCCTCCCATTTCACATTTACAAAATTTCTCCGAAGAGTTCATTTTGCACTGCAATGCCAGTTCTGTTGCAATAGGAACGTGTTTAAATCAAAAGATAGATAGTCATATTGTACCGATAGCACATGCTAGTAAATTATTGACTCAAGCCGAACGTAAATTTACTATTTATGAAAAAGAATGCTTAAGTTGTATTTGGGGCGTGGGAAAGTTCGCAGATTATTTGATTCACGCACCGTTCACGTTGTACACGGACAACCAAGCGATCAGATGGTTATTAAAATCGCAAAAGCCTGCAGGCAGGTTGGTACGTTGGCTGGTAAGATTGGCCCGTTTCAAATTCATTGTGCAACACATTCGTTGGGCCAGTAATTCGGTAGCAGACGCGTTGTCGCGCATGTATTGCGCCGAAGAGTTTGATCAAGGCGACGAGCAGGTGAAGAAGAATGTGGCACTTGTAGAGAGTGTAGCGAGCGTCGATAGTCAGCTGTCAAGGCCAGATGTTTCAGAATTGAATACATTACAAAAATTCCCAAGTGTGTTTACTGACATTAAACAATACCAAAATACTGATCAGGAATGTAAGCAGATTTTGTCTGAAATTAAGAATGGAACTTCGCCGTATGTTATCCATAATAGTTTTTTAAGTGAATGGACGAGACGAGGAAGATTCAGAGTTTTTGTACCTGAAAATTTGAGGGCGATGGTGTTTAAATATTACCACGAATCTTATTACGAAGGACACTCAGGGCGTGATAAAACCGTCTGCCGCATGTTAGAAATATTTACGGGGCCGGAAGTTTGCACCGACCTTGAAAACTGGGCAAGGCTTGTGACGCGTGCCAACAGACTAAACCGAAAAATAAAAAAACCAGAAGGCCAGTATGCGGGTACGGTAGCCACGTATCCTTGGGAACGTGTGTATTTAGACGTCATGGGTCCGTTGCCCCGGAGTACATCGGGTTATGTCGTATGTCCTTGTAATGATAGTTTCAGAAAATTTTGTCTATTTTTCCCGTTATGCACCATCAATTCTGTTGAAATCTGTAAAGTTGTGCTGCAACGGTTGTATAGTGTTTTTGGCCCACCCGTATATGTAGTAACAGATAACGCTACGTATTTTTTGTAGCAGAAATTCAGAGTTTTGAATTTTATATGTGGAGTAAAAACGGTTCAAACTACCCCGTACCATCCACAGACAAATTTACTAGAACATGTTAACCGTAACATTAAGATTGTCTTAGGCAGTTTTCAGTCAGATACGCAACGTCACTGGGATGACGTATTATACCTACTGTTTTTGTGTTTCAATAATGTGATTCATAGTACACACAATTATACACCAGCTGAAGTGTTTTTGGGGCGGAGATTGATGCACCCTTTTAAATGCGTGGTCACTCCACGGTATTTGTTTGGAAAATGTGAATAATAAAAAACTGGGCGGATGTGACATGCAATTTAATTGCGTATCGCCAGAAAATGTAACAAAAAAAGCTTACAAAGATGTAACATTGAAACCTGTTGATTTAATTTTAGTCGAGGCTCACCACCTCATTTCAAAATTGATTATTTTAGTGCTAAGTTGGCGGTGAAATGGCGAGGGTCATTTCAGATAGCGGGGTTCCTTTCTCCTACGACGATATTGATCGAAGATCTACATTCTCCGAACAAATACGAAAAATTCATATCTCCCAATATAAAAGATATCAAGTACCCACAACATAAGAGGACTGTCCCTCGTCCTTCCCTTACTTTTGTGAAATCCACTCTGTATTAATTAAAGGATGTAAAATTGTTTAATTAAGCATCCTAAGATTTTATACATATTATATTTTTATAAAGATATTTTAGTTTTCCAGTGTGTTTGAAGAAAAATTTTAATAGAGAGAGTATTAACATTTTGTAAGCAAGTATACGCTATTCAAAAGTTAACTGAGTACACAGTTAAAACATGTAAAAATATATAAAATTAAATGAGTACATAAGTAAAAATGTACGAGTATGTAAAGTCACAAATATTTAAATGTATACCTGTATATAATGAGTGAAATATTATGTCATACATATTTAAAAGGTGTATTATATATATATATATATATATGTGTGTGTGTGTGTGTGTGTGTGTGTCTCTTGTCTTCGTCGAGTGAGCCCTGGTGCTTGTCTGTTTTATGGTTGCTGCTCACAACTTGACCCGTTTCCAATGCGGAAAGGAGCCTGGGATAAGGGCCTGGCCAGCCTACGCCTTATGTTCTGGACGCGAGTTCGACTCGGACTTCGTGAGTCTTTCTTCAGGGGAGGAGGGATGTGACGGCTATCCGTGCACATCGAACGAAAGTAAAACCGACAGTGGCATGAGAAGTTGAGAAAATGTTGGACGTTTGGGATGGCTTTACCCTTCGCTGCGACGGAGGTGTGTGTGACGAGCTGCACGTCTCACGTCCTCTGGGCGGGCCTGCTGGTCTGCAAGTATGGGCGCCGCGGGATCGCTGCCGCCCGCGAAAATATATGACCGCCTACCCCTTCCTCGCACATCATCTTGACCACGTGGCGCCAGCCAGCCAATCATGTACCACCAGGGTACCCTTCCAGGACTTCTGGATATCGAAGAAGTGAAGATCATTTTGTAATGTTCTAGATGATTTAAAATAAAATATAAATACAGGTGTCTCGCCCAGATTCGGGGAGACAGCACATGGTTTTCACTTGGGCAGGAACTGCTGTTCAGTGAACATTTTTAAAGGGGGGTGGAGGGGCTTGCTACCATTTTAGTTAAATATGCATTAAAGCAAAATAATTATATGTAACCTGTATATAGCTGGAAAGAGGTGTAATTTTTTAAAATGTAAATTTTGGGAAAAGTTTTAAGCAGACTTATTTTTGATACTTACTTTTTATACCAAATGAAATCAGTGGGAAAAGTATATTTTCATATAAAGTGTTTTCAATGTGATCTTGGGGGAAACATATTGTAAATGATTTGAAGTTGATATATAAATGCAAGTCAACGAATATTTTCAAACCTTTTCACCGGAACCAACCCAAATCCCTTTTTTGACATCTTTGGGAGGGCTCTTAGCTTGTTTTCCACCTTAAAACACCTATATTCAGGAAGCAGTTGAGACAAAACCTCGTCCTGTGTGTGGTGGCTACATTGTCACAGCAGTTTAAATCACATTGTTTTAGAAATTGCGACAGTCACCTGGTCGCCGAACATTTAGTGATCACTTTTCTCTGGCTATGCGAGCACTCCTCGGCCGCCTTGCTCCCCTCCTTTGCTCCTAGTTCTCTCCCCTTCCTCCCCTCCATTCCCTACTGAGCCAGGCTTGTGCCCTCCCTTCCTCGAGCACTTCTCCTCCAGCCAGTGTTGAAGGCACTTCGCTTCCTGCCGCTCTACAAGATGCTTCGCCTTAAGTGGGTGTTTGGGATTATCATCGGTTATGTGGATGTCTTCGCCGATCCTGCCTGATGCTATTCGACGGCCTTCTAGTTGACAACGACTTCGTTGGTTTTATCGCCAAAAGTCATCGATCCGTGAATGGCGATTCATATACGCACGAGAGAAATGTTGCTGGCATGCCTGTTTTTTTTTTTTTGTTGGTAAAATCAGAAATATTGAGTTGGTGAGTTAGAATTTTCTTGTAGGAGAATAATTCCAATAAACTCTCGCGAACATGGTGGTTAATGTCGGGCACCTTTTGACGGGCTAATTCGTGGCAATGTCTGAAAATAACTTTCATGAAATTGGCCACTTGATCTTTTGATTTTGCTATTTACCTCCTTAAAGGATTGGTTATTAAGTGCTGGGACACTGGTGATTTTCGAGCATTAATGCAGTTAGCTTTGAGCCATGAATTTCAGCATCCTAATGTTATTGAAACTCCCGCGAAGCTTAGTTGCTGGTGTGAAGGTTCAGACTTTAAGAATCGCGGCTATGATATGGCTGTTTCAGTTGCCCGCTCTTCTAGAGTTTGAACCTTTGCCAGGTTATTTGTTTTGGAATTCCGCTAGAGTTTCTTTTCCAGTGTGGCTACTTTTGGTATTGCGATGCGGTGCGATTGTGTTTTCCTGTTAACTGCAGTTAATTTTTGAAATTTCATATGCCAGATTCCTAGCTTCCTCGTAATTTTGAAGGGCGCTTATGTGCCAGGTATTTAAATTTTGCCATGGTTTTACCCATCCGGTGATCGTTTTTACCTGCAAAGATAACTGATTGGCGGGTGCCTTGTGTCATAGTATTCAGGGCTCACATCTGAATTGCTAACGAGCTGTGTGTACCTTGAGCGCATATTTTAATGCTCAGCTAATTTCGTTACTAGTTTATGCGCCAGTTGAGTGGTAATTATTTTAGAAGGCTTCTCTTTTTTAATGCTTAGTGCTATGTAAAATGGGGTATTTTGGTTATGCTTGACGAGAATTTTTATGTAGGCAACTCAGCCTAAGTTTTAATAGGTTGATAAATAAGTAAACTCCCTGTGATTTTGAAATACTTTCTCAGATATAGTTTTCAAGTGAAATTTATTGAGCACTCGTAGTGTGGAATTGTATATGTGTATTTTATGGGAATTAATTGAAACTTTGGTATACCCTGTTATCATTACTATTTTAAGAGTAATAGTTAATGTGGCGACAGAGCATTTTTACAGGTTATTGGCTTGTATATCTATTATTTATTGAATGAGAGCATATATAAATATTATTCCAGGCCTTTAATATTTTTTGTGGGTGTTTTAAATTGTATTTGTGGGCCTTCTATAGCTCTGCTGTGTATTACTGAGAATGGTCTCAAGACACCTCTTGTAAGGTGTGAATACTTTAAATCATCTTTGTACGGTGCAAACTTAACTGAGAATTGAAATTTGTTGTGGATTACAAACTTTAATAGTTGAGCTCAAGATAAATTTTGCTTACGTGTTTGTTATACAGTACTGACATACCTGAACCTTGTAAAGCCGCCTTAATTTGCGGCTGAAATATTATTGATTGTAGTATCTGATATTAGCTTCACGCATATTATTATATACTCGTATGTCTATGAATTCAACATTGGCTGTGTGGAATTTTGATGGAACTGCTGAAATTGTAAACAAGCGTTTTGCGAAAACAATAAACTGCTTTGTTGAAATTTCTGTTCGTATGTACACAAGAGCTCCCTTGTTCCCGTCCTGTAAGGCACAAAATTAGGGATGAAAATTGTAAACTGATTGCTTTTGATGGTTCTGATATTGACATTGTTTCGGAAATTAAAAATGTTTAAAATATAATATAGAAATATTATAATATAGAAATTAATAAAAAATTATACATTTAGATACCTATATGGTAATGTATCTATTTTATTTTCTAATATAATCGTTTCACTGTCATAAGGACTTGATGCAATTTTACTAACTTCTACTGTATATATTTCATGCTTTTCACTCCTTATTAAATTCATTGTTCTGTATTATATTTTCTCTTTAAACAAACAATTCTTATAGTCCTTAAATGTAATTCTCTTGTTAACAACACACACCTCTTTACTCCTTTTGAACTTTTATTTTCTTTATTATCAACTCTATATGCATACATTTTTGCTCTTAAACCAACAAATTCTTTTATTATTTTCCCATTACATTCATATTTCATCTTACCTATAACTCTCTTATTTATTCGTGGCATGTTATAGATATCGTCATTTGAATAATCACTTGTATCAGATTTTTCTATTATCGACTTCGTATCTTCGTAAAAATCTTGTTTTTATGTTATAAATGTACGAATCAGTGTCATGATAGCACATTGCTATTTTATCACCACATTTTGGTTTCATTACTTTATAATGAAAATCATATGTTAATTATTTCTACAGATCTAAAATTGACATTCCAACATAAATAGGGTTATTAAATTTTACATTTGTCTTTTTCATATATACAGCCACAATATTCTCATTAAATATAGTACTTTTCTTGAAATTTGCTTTTGCTACTAATTTTTCTCAGACTTTTCCATTTGATATATACTCTATTCCTTATATTATCCATAGTTTTGCCGAACACAGAATTATTCATAAGCTTATAAAAATCTTTTTGAAATTCATTTTTGGCATTTGTTCTCACCATATATACATATATATATATATATATATATATATATATATATATATATATATATATATATATATATATATATATTCAACCAATTAGACTGATTAAACTTAAATATTCTATGCATTTGAGTAAGTTTTAATCCATTATTTAGACACTGTTTTAAATTAAGATAGTGAATTACAAACTTTTGTTTATTAAGTAAAATGGTTAATGATTTAGACTGATTTGTTTCTAGAACTACCTTATTTTCTGGACAAAATGGAAGATGTTTATGTAATTTATATAGATCTTGTGGATACTCTAAATCTACTTCTAAAATGTAACCATGATCAGAATAATCATTAAGATTTAATATATAATTTGCCAAAAATCAAATTCAAATTCTGGATAATCAACCCATTCGAAATCACCAAATGGTAAATATTGAGACATTACTCTACCATATAAATTATTCGCATCGAGATAAGGTAAATAATTAGACTCTTGATTACGAATACAATTGTCTAATATTTTTAATAGATTTAACATATTGTTTGCAACATTGAGATAATCCATCTCTAATTCCTTTTTCGATCATTGAAATCATATCATAATTGTGCAATTAACATAGTGGTTGTTTAGTAATTTTTAACATTGCATACCAAGATAATCCTGGTGCTGTTAAATACCACGCAGGATCTAAGTCATATGCATTTATACACGTATTTCTCAAATTTTCGAATATATCCGCTAACAATAATACATCGCTTTTTAAGTATAAATCATGATATTCGCCAAGATTTCTAATATTAAATTGCTTCCATACAAGTTTTGCAAGCTCAAAATCAGCATCAGTTATGTCGGATTCATTAAATTTATTGTAAAATTCACACTTTGGTGGAAATTCGCTTCCTTCGAATTTCTCCCAACTATCCATATAATCAACGCCCTTGCTAATTACTGAATCAATTTGGTCTATTGGAAAATGCTTTTGAGTGTGTTGCATTTGATCTTTACTTAAATTAGATGATAATTTATCTAAACTATTGGCCAAAATTTAATTGTGTCTATAAATCCAATCTTCCAAATTTTTTGTTTGTTTTCCAAAAGTAATAAAATTTTCTTCATTATTTTCAATTGTCTATATTTTTATTTTCATACACTAGCTCTTTAATAAATAAATTGACATCATAATCAGATAAATTATGAAAATTAATTGGAACAAAATTGGGTAGTTTTGATTGTAGATTACAATTGTTACATACTGGATTAATGAATTTCCCAGTTATATGATTATGATGACGTACTTTTTTATTTTATTTCCTATATTCACATTGACATACAGTAAATATTTTTTATTTACTATGTAAAATTTTTTCTTCTTTTGTTTGTGGACGCATTGATTCAATTTGCGAATACATTTCTCCAATTTCTTCTACTTCTCTTTTTATTGATTGTATAAACATCTTATGTGCATTTGGACCTCAATATACTACTGGAGGCTTATGATCGCCATAAGCAGATAATATAATAGCAACAACCAGAAGCTTCATGTAATTGATATTTCATTTTGTATGATTGGTCATTCATTTTCAAATCAAAGGTATTTATTTGTAAATTCGTAAGATTATATCTTTCTTTAAGTATCTCCTAATAAATGCAATTATCACTATCATCCTCTGTTAGAACTGGACATTTTTTGATTAAGTTAAATATATTTAATTCTCTTGGGTTTGGTTTGGTGGCTGAAATTTTCTTTAGAATTGATTCAAAATCGGCATATATTGTGAAAGAAACCTTCATTGCATTTTTATAATTCTTAAATTATATTTGCTCTCCTTTCGAAGGTAAAGTGATTCTTACTGATTCATTTTTTGAACAATCTTCTGCTAGTTTATTTAATTTCTCTTGTGATGTAAAAGTATTTAAGACACATAAAACAAATATAAGTTTTATGTTGATGATAATTTTTTTGTCCTGAAACCAGCTTCGATAAATCGTTTATCCAACAATAACGTGAGTTTTTATCATCTTTGAAATAAAGTAAATTTTTCTGCTTATCCTTATTGTTTTTGGTGAGTTTAAGTATATATACTGTGGATTTATCTTCAATAGAGTTTACATTTATAGATGTATTAATTTTATTTTCTATCTTTGGAATTTCGTCAATTTTAATAGGATATTCATAATTATCCAATACTTTGTCAATATTAAGACCCACATTTTTATATTTAGATACTCTATCTGAATGATTGTCCGCAGGAAATAATGCAGAGTTTATTGCCCAAAGAAAATATTTTTGATCTCCATTTTTAACATTTATGCACAATTTTTATTCTTAATAACTTCTGGTAATTCAATATACGATTGTCCATTTAATTGAATATACTTATTTATAGCTAGATGTATTCCAATTATTCTTTATAAAGTCCATCCTGAAACTCTCCTTTGAAATACAGATAATTGTGTAATTATTTCGTTTCATGAATTCATACATCCTTTTAATATCTCCTTCATTAAATATTGTATAATTTGGTGATTGAAATGTAAATAATTCTACTTGATTATTCTCTTGCTTACGGCAATTTGTATATAATTTAATTCTGGTTTTCAACCCTCTAAATTTTCTAAGATTATTGTGTACTATCTCAAATGCCTTATTTTTTTGCTGAATTTAAAAAATGAACTAGTACTAAATTAAATAAATTTTCTATGTTATATGTTGATATACTTTAAAAAGCTTTATTAACTAAGTATTTTTATTAGTTCCTCTATTTCTTTTGTTAAGGAAAACATTAGTAGAATAAGGAAATATTTCTTTTAATTCGTTTTTATATTGCTTATATAATACATTGATAATGGCATCTGATAAAGGTAAATTTGAAATATTATTCTGTGTTATCGATTCTGTTACCCGCTTAGTTATATTTCTAGGTAGTAAAACGAGAATATTAAAGGATGGGAAATTTTTTCAAAACTTTTTTTTTCCCCTATATTTTATATTGTAATTTGAAAAGGGTAAATTTATAAAATCCATTTTTGTTTGTTCATTTAATATTCTTGGTATAATAAATGAAATTAAATCAGCTTTCCTAAGATTGTACCAATATTATTTTTTTAAATCTCTTCCTATAATTCTCAACTCCTTCACTCTCCTATTGCTCAATTAAACTGTTCGATTGTTAGCTGGCCTTTTAACTTTATTTATAAGGGAAAAAATGTATAAAGTAATTAAAAAATAAAGATAGTAACATAGTAACGTAAAGAAATTGTTTTTAACTATTTAAATTCTTAGTATGATATTTCTCATTTTTTCACGAGGAGAAAATAAATATATAGATTTATTCTTATTACATAATTTACATGTTTTTGTTGGATAACTATCGTGTCGAATTTAATTTGAATATCTACTTCCATATCGTGTGATTTACTTTTTTTTTTTTTTTTTTTTTAGATATGTGTTTTAAGCATATTTTCTACATTCACACATTACTTTCTCTTTTTTTTTAAACTCATAACGACTGCTGGCATATTCACTGTAACATTTTTTACAGATGTAAAAAACTTATCTTTTGCACGTTTATTCAATGAAAAACTTTCTGCTAATAATAACTGCCCGCACTTTTTACAATACTTACATATATTATTTTCCATTGTATAAGAGAGTTGAAATTGCATTTTATTTATAAAGAAAAAAATATAAGAGAAAATTTTTTATTTATATATATTTTAATTTTTCTTAGAAAATTTTTCTTTATAAATAAAATGGAATCTCTGCTTAACAAGTTGAACAATTCGTTTGAATTGACTTAACTACAAGATATAGAAAAAAATTTATTGTATGCTGCGACAGATTTCCAAATTTATGAATCTAAATTCGGTAAAAAAATTAAGTGTATTCTGTATAAAATTACTTTACTTAATCGCTATTTAAATATATTTGATAAAAGTGCTTTAAAATTAATAAATGAGAAAAAGGTTTTTATAATGTATAAAGGTTTAAAAGATCTGGAAAATCGAAAATCTCTGCATGAAATTGAATTCTCTTAAATATATATATAAATCTTATTAATTTGAATCTTTTTAGTATTTCATTTGATTTTAGCATAAATTTGCCTGTTATTGAGAATGAAAAATCCCGAACGCCCATTTTGGAAAAATGGTAAATTTGTTTGATTTTGGGGTAAAATTGCTTCATTTTTGAAGAAAATTACTTGTTTTTAAAGTACGGCATGAAAAATGCTGCACGCCCATTTTGTGAAATATTGGATAATTTGCTTGATTTTAGGCTTAAATTGCTTAATTTTCGATCAAATTTAAGGTCAAATGAGACTCTAGGAAGTTAAAAACGTAGCTTGAAAACAATAAAATTAGTTGATTTTTGGCTTAAATGTGTTGTTTTTAGCTAAAATTTGCTTGATTTTAGCTTAGATTTGCTTGTTTTATGAGTGTTGAAAATTGAGACCAAATGAGGTTTCTAGAAGATAGAAAAGGTAGCTTGAAGAATACGAAATTACTTAATTTTTGGGTTAAAATGCATGGCTTTTTGATGAAAATTGATTGTTTTTGATTGATGAACATTGATGAGAAAATTCTATAAACAAGAAAAAGTGGCTTAAAATCGATAAAATTGGTTGAATTTTGGGTTAAAAAGCTTGATTTTGCATGAAAATATGGGGTGGTCCAGCTAACGCATTATATATCTACTGTTAGAATTCAATACTATAAGCACTCAACAGCACTCTATCTATTGTCACTGGTTGATGTCTACTTGAGAAGGAGTTTACATATTTGATAGGGCCACTTAGAATTCGCCCCTATCTTCACGGCACCTGCATGATTTGTGTGCAGAGAGTTAACACGTGTCAAAAATTTTATCTGCCAATCAAGATAGGTAAGCGACCCCACAGTGGTTTGACGTAACTAGTCTTGAAATATTTTCGAGGAGTTTCAATACCCCTACCGATAATTGAAACGGTTTAGTATCTACTTTTCTTCCCATTTTGTATTCTTCCGCCATATGTAAAATTAACATTGCGATGACCCGTCTCACTTTATTCATACATCTTCCAAGGGAAACCGTGAAATATTTCTTTGAAAGTAAATGCGTTTGTAACATGGAAATTCTCATTTTGCTGTGTATAAAACAAGAAAAACAGACTTCAGTGGTCATACATTAAAAAAATACATTCTTGACACAACGTCAACTTGTAAAACTATTTTTCTTGCTTCGTTGCCAAATTGACTGGGGGCCTGCAGCCTGCATGCCAGTATGTACTTTGCAGTCCATTCGCGGATATTTCCAACTTTTCAGAAACGCTGCTGAAGTTCTACTTCCAGGATATTCCTCCGCCTCGTGCAAACAAGGCTGAACTTACTCTAGAAAACTACACAGAAGGGACAATGCACCGCTTTCGTGCGCACTGTGTGTAATACAAATTCGCATAAGAACTATTTCTTACTATAGGCTCTTCACGGTAAAGTGAGCACTTTTTGAAGCTGTTTCATCAGACATAATAACCAATAACTACGTTTCTTTGTAGCCTCGGACTTTTGGTTTTGGGCGTGGTGAATGTATACACTGTATTTATTGCTCACGTGACAGAGTTTGCATTAACAAGTGGCGGAAGTATATAAATTGGTTGAAAGAAAAAGTAACTAAACTTCAAAAGTGCTCACTTTACCGTGAACGGCCATATATTCTTCCTGTTTCTATTCACATTATTTATAATCGAAATATTATATTTTATAGCTAGGGATAGGAAAATTTCGCGAGTTCATTTCGGGACTGGATAGACGTCAAACACCTATATAGTGAAGTCGCCTTCGCAATTGGATCACAGTTTATTAGACCCGCCCTCAACGACTCTGAGCCAATAGCAGACTTGCAACGAAACACCTTGCGAATCCCATAACTGCCAGGTGTGGGGAAACAGCCAATGTACACACAGCCGAAGCTCCAGTATGCACAGGAATGAGGAGTCTAGCCTACAGGTCATTGAACTCGCGAAATTTTCTTATCCCTATTTATAGCCAATATATAAATAAAATTTCCATTTAACCAAAAAATAAGGTACTGTTATGTGAACAGAAGTTAACGCTTGTGATACATAGCATATTTCGGTAGAGGCTGTTCACAATATAGTGAGCACTTTTTAAGGCCCTCCCAACAAACATTAACTACTAATAAATATATCTAATTGCAACCTCAGGCATTAAATTTTAATCGTGGTGAAATGTATACACTGTGCTTATTGGTCACATTGCAATGCTTTTATATTAAAAAGCTGCAGAGAGATGGAAATTGAATAAAAGGAAAAATTGATAAGGGCCTTAAAAAGTGCTCACCAAACCCGTCATTCATGGGTAGAGCCGCGAGTATTTCACGGATTGATGTGGCATCAAGATAGGCTTTACAGTCCTCTATACACTCGAGACACACTAGCTTGTTTGTTGGTTGCTACGATCAAGTGAGGACTTCGCACAGGACTGTACAAAGTTCGCTCACGCTCCTGCTTCCAGTTTGTAACTGGCTCACACTTAAACCGGGAGTGTATAAACAACTGCTACCTAATCACAGTAGTAAGAGAGAAGTACACGTGTTTGAAGTCTGCCTCGCCACACAATGAATTCGCGAAATATTCGGGACTCTATTCATAGGTAGAGCTTGTGATTTTTCGCGAAAAAAAAAATGTGAGTACACGGTAGACTTGAATACTATAAGCAACCAACAGCAGTCCCAACAGCAGTTTGTCTATTGTCATTGGCTGCTGTCTGCTTGCGAAGGCGTTTTCATATTTGACCGGGCCACTCAGGAATTCTGCAACACCGGTCCGGCTCCTACGTGATTCGTGCGCAGACAGTTAACACGTGTTAAAACATAATCCAACTAATCAAGATACGTACACGACTCTATAGTATTTTGAAATATAACTTGTCTTGAAATATTTTCGCGAAATTTCACTACCCCTATTTATGGGGTGATTTTTGAAAGGTTTTATTCAAAAAGTTTGACGAAACCACGAATACACTACAGCTTATTCGTAGTCATGGGAAGTGATTTTCTTCAAAGGTTGATTTTTGAAAGTGCTCACTTTACTGCGAACAGCCTTTACCATTCTATTAATGCAACGATCAAGTAAAACTCTGGGGTTGTTAGGAGCATAAAAATATTCTAGCAAGCAAACACCAAATTTTATGTCCAGAAAAAACCTGAAAAATAAATTAAATTAATTCGGCGTTCACATATTTGGAACTTACACTTTTAAAACGAAGTTAATTAGGTGCTAACTGGCCCAAGGCTGTTTGCTAATGTGCACGTAGCGATTGCAATAAAGAGATTATTGTTCAAGGTTGCCAGTTGTACGACAGCTGGTCGCCTTTCACTGAGAGAGAGAGAGAGAGAGAGAGAGAGAGAGAGAGAGAGAGAGAGAGAGAGAGAGAGAGAGAGAGAGAGAGAGAGAGAGAAGACTATTGACAAGTTACTGTCGGGTAAACCATCCCCGCAATCACGTCTTCAATATAAAATGTCCCCGGTCCCTGTTTTTGCTGGAAGTCTCGTTACACAACGCTGACGCTGAAGAAGTCGAGTAATTGGGTTGGTAAATCGCGAGTAATTAAATAATGCTACACCCAGTTCTCAGTTAATTGAACAATTTGAACCAACGTTAAAAAATATTTTTAACCCTCTTTGTCTATTTTTTAAACTTCCTTATTGACTGCAACAGTTATAGTATTAATGAAAACGGCAAATGAGAAGCGTCTCCATATAACTAAATCTAAGGACAGGTGTTTTTTCGCGAAAAACATTCAAGACCAGTTGTACCCCAAACGCTTTTGTTCATACGCACTTTCGTGGTTGGATGATTTTAAATGTCACGTGTCTCAAGTGTCAGCCCGCGAATCACGGACGTTCAGTATCGGAGTACTTCATAACGATTGGCCCAGTCAAAAAAGAACATTTCTTCTCGCGTAGACACGCGGCCAATAACCAAAGGAAGTTATAGTTGTGGACGTGTGATGATGACGTTCAGCATGGGTATAAATATGTTCGCGAAAAACACCTGTCCATAGCTGTATCTCATTATATCGTAATATTTCAACCAATTGCCTTAGGGATTTATTTATGTTTATAATATTGTAGACTGAGACTCTAAAACTATTCCTAACAAAAAAATTCATGCATGAGCCTGTAAAGTCAGGGATATTTGTAAAGAAAAAAAAAAGATTGTACTAATTTCAACTAAATGTACAATATTTGAAATCTTCAGTACGCTTCCCAACAGCAATTTAAAGTTGTCGCCGACAATATAATTTATCTCAGTCGTCTTTTAGAGCCATGAGTAGTGGTAGTGAAATTTCGCGAAAAGATTTCAAGACAAGTTGTATTTCCAAACACTGTAGGTTCGTTTACATATCTTGATTGGCTGAATTACTTTGTGACACGTGTTAACTATCTGCACACGAATCACGTAGGAGCCGTGCCGATGTTGCCGAATTCTGAGTGGCCCGGTCAAATATGAAAACACCTTCGCAACCAAACAGCGACCAATGGCAATAGACAAACACGTGTTGGGTTATTATAGTGTTGAAGTCTACTGTGTACTCAAATTTTTTCGCGAAAAATCGCTAGCTCTAGCCATGAGTTTCAATTTCACATACGTATATTCAAGAAGTATGCATTCTTAAACCTGTCCTGATACAACAGTTATTTTTATATTTGCATAATTTAGACCTGTACTGTCACCCATCTCCTGGTGGCTCAGTCGGCTAGGGCATCTGTCTACCAATTCAAGATCTGGCTGTTCGCTGCTCCTAACCTCCACAGTTTTTTATACTGTATTAAACCATTGATAGTGGCGAGTGACTGCATACGACACATGGAACATCGCCCTTAGTCTCTGCCAATGACATCAAGTGACACTAGCGCTGCCTAGCAGACAGTTGGAGAACCAAGATGGCGCTCTTGGTGGGCATGACCTAAAACTTCCAAGGTGGCAACCGATACTAGTACCACCTAGCAGACGATATGGGAACTAAGATGACATCAGAAGGAACAAGATGGCGGCCTGGCGCCCCCCACCCCCTAGGAATAGCTGATGTGAACAAAAACATGTGGAAACAAGATTGCGGACCAGATGGCGGATGGCAGAAACAAGAATGCGGACAAAACGGCGGATGGAATAAACAAAATGGGGGATAGCAGTAACAATATGGCTGATGGCAAAAACTTTATGGCGGAATTTAAAACAAAATGGCCTACTAAAAAAGCAAATTTAGGGCTAAAAAGCAACATGGTGGACTCAAAAACAATATGGAGGGTTCAAAATCAAGATGGCGGGCTCGAAAACCAAATAAAGGACTGAAACACAAAATTACGGACTCCAAAGTTTAAGGTCAAAGTCAAGGTGATCGTGAATTCTCGAACCCTCAGCCGGCAGCCGTTGTTCTCGGAGGTGCTATTTCCATCTTAGTTGCCAGTAACCAGTGATATCACGAATAATTCTCAAGTAGGTATAGTGCAGTGAATTGTAGCTTGTTACTAAATAATAACGCAAATTTTGTATGTCTCTACTAATTAATGAGGTGGTTCAATTTCACTGATTTATTTGAGATTCCCACTATGCCGAGAATTACCCTGACAGAAGTCACTTGTTCAAAGGTAATTTCCTTGATTCACCAGTCGGCAGAAGCTAATGAACTAATTTTCAGTTCTTGTTATTTCACTGATAGATATACCTGGTTCGCGTGGAGAGTGCACAGAACTGCGAAGATTAGCCTAGTCGTCACACGAGGTCGCAAAATTTCAACGTCTTTAACCATAAAGAGATTTATATTGCATTAATTCTCGTTCAGTTATTTCCAAGCAAAATTGGTAGGTTTCGGTAGTTCGCGTCATTATCTAAAAGAACTGAACCATAGTTATTGACGACAAAACAAACATCCTTGTACGGGTACTCGTATTACTCGAAACTGCTTGTACCGTGCTTCAAACTGGCTCGTCTAGGCGCCTTCCAAATTCCAGATTTATTAGCGCGCGAATCCTGTGCTAACCAACTGTAGGTGTCAGTTTAGATAGTCTAATCCATCGCCCCTATTTATTCCCCGGAGTTAATAACTATACAATATTTGTGACATTCAACGAAGACACATCAGTTGCTCAAAACATATTGCCGGTTCCGCGTGCTTGCAGAGGTGTGCTAAAACGCGGAAGATGAAGTCTAAGGGCGACCTCCGTAGGCCGATAGCGCACGCTTCCGCCTCTACGGCTGCGCCGTTCACTTTGAGCGTCACTTTTGAGCACTTGGAGCCGATCCAATTGACGTCATAACCGACGCCCACCTTGAGCGTGTCAGTAAGGAAAGCGGTGACTGCATCGATGCATACAGTGCATTCATGGTTACTTCGGATTCTTCTGAAGGCCTGCTGGAGATCTACTTTTAATATATTCCTCCACCTCGTGCAAATAAAGTTTAACAGCTTCTAGAAAAGTAACAATGCGCCACATTCTTGTGCACTCAGTGTAATAACATTTTGCATTAGAACCAAACACGTTATCCAATGGGAGATTTTTCAAAGGATAAAATCAAAAATTGTGAAGAAACTGTGAATAGACTATAGAAGGCGTTGGGCGAAATGTCGTCTACAATATTTGTGATACACTATTTGAATAATTTCAGGAATAAATAAATTTACGTATGTTAACACATTGAGGTCTGCACACATTTACTGGCACTTGAGTCAAATTAGAAGTGAGTCACCTATATCCACTACTGCAGGAACACTGGTTCTGTCGGTGTCTGTTAGAACTCACCATCGCCCTACTGGTCCATACCACACCGGACACTGCCCTGTACTTTACAGCGTTCATTATTGGCCGGTCATCAACCAATTGACAGTCGAGCAGATTTTGACCCAATAAAATGTTCTTTATCGTATAAATATGATTTGCAATCAATCATGTCCCTTAGATTGTGAATAAAAATTAATTCCGTCGTTAACAATAGCATTATTACTGCTCTGTCGTGTTGTTGTGAGGTCGTGTTGAACACTAACCGAACAAAAACTGCACATCCATGAGAGTTATGTTCTGAACTACAAATAAATTTTCAAATTAGCTTCAATCGAGCTACACTCGAGCATAGTTTACAAAGTGTCAACATTTCAGAGAAGCCTCATGGTTTCCTCAGTGTTCAGTCAGTAGCAGTAGAGGGGATATGCTGTAGAGTACGCATGATTGCAAGATCGGAATTCCGTATGCGTCTCTCATCATGCAGAAAATTGGCGGAGAAATCGTGTGGCGTGTTAATTCCCAGTGCCGATTGCCGAATGTCGTTTGGCCTTATCGCCGATGCGTGTGATTGGAGTCCGTGACACATTACGTAGCTTTTGCTTCTGTACGGTCAGGTATTCCGTCAACGTTCAGGTGTGGCAGTAAAAGGTCATAAATGTTACACGGTTTTTTTTCCCTCAGCTTCGTCTACACTTCCCTAGTTCACATGCACTAGATAATCGCAGTGAAGGTGAAGACCATTTTTATCCTCTACTTGGAACTGTGATTAGTTCCACAAATGACAACGTTGAACGTCTTATTGACACGCACTTCATGACGATCCGTGATAATTCTTACACACGCACCGCTCGCTTAACATATCTTCATAGCACATACACAAGGAAAAATGTCGTATTAATTAACACGAGTTAAAGCAATTTGCAACATAAAATATGTGTTTTTTTTTTTTCGAACTACATTACACATTTAAATAGAAATAGTCAGAAACAAAGTTTTTTTTTTTTTTTTTTTTCTTTCTTAAATTATATACGTAACGAGAAAGAACACATTTTCAATCAGCAGAAGCTAATAATTTGGTTTGCTAGTACTGAAGTTGATATAGTCTCCATACAAACAAAGCGTTTGTCAGTATTACGATCGTACATTATGACTTACAAAATATAAGCGTTCTCAGTATATACGTGGCATAAAATTCGTACATTTGGGAGAATTTACTGAAAGGCTGTTGACTGTAAAGTGAGCACTTTTGAAAGCCCTGCTTAAAATATACTTGAATGCACAGTGCGTATTCTTCCGCCATTTGTAATATTAACATTGTCAGTGGGCCTGACCAATTTATTCATGCGCCGGTCAAGTGAAACTGTGAAATTCCTAGCACAGAAAATATTTCACAAATATACTATTTCTTACATTTTTATGAATTCAAAAATAAAGAGAAAAAAGTAATTATCTCAGTATTCACAAATAATTTTCCAAAGGTTGATTACAAAAGTGCTCACTTTACCGTGGACAGCCTGTGTGAGTGTACTACTTTTAAATGAGTTCTAGGCGTCGTACATTCGGCTGTAGTGCTCCATCAGGAGTCGCTCTTATTCTACCAAACAAGATAAAAGATTATTTTTATCGTAGCCATTGTAAACTACACTGCAGCCTGAATAGTCCAGAATACTAAATCTACATCCACTAAGTGTGGCCATTTCATTGCGATATACTTTCTTGCTAACCCTTTCAGACCCATTTTAATCTACGGTTTCAGGCGTTGCAAACAAAACATTTTATGAAGCGTGCTGTACTCAGGTCGACACAACGCTTGTCAATACCAAATAGCTGTACGATATGTGTTCGGCTACAGTTTTATGAGCCAGTTATCATCTAGACCAGTAAGACTTTGCGAATTATTTACACACATGTAATATCATTAGTCACTGAGCTTCGCTGTGAGCAATACAGTATCTCTAGGTTGTTCACGGTAAAATCAGCACTTTCGAGGGCCTAATTACTTTTTCCTTCAGCCATTTTTTTTAACCTTTAACCACTTTTTAAAAATAAATATTGCAATTCAAGTAGTAAACTAAGCGTGTATATTCCACTGCACTAGGATGTTAACGTCTACGGCTACAATAAAATACATTTATTGATTTGTATTCCAAATGAGAGGGCTTTCAAAAGTGCTCAATTTACCGTGAATAGCCTATAGACGTAGGTAATGTACACAACTATGTACACTGGGTCTGGATGTGTCGATAGGAGTGAATTATTAACAGAAACTTTTCAGGGATAAATCACTCGATTGTCTTGGAATCACGGCGAATTACTTTACATTATGTGTTTCTCTATGCGTTAGTGTGAATTCGCTTTACAATCACAAACATGACTATATAACTTTATTTGTGCACTCATTAACACACAAGGCTTATTACTGAACAGCGTGTCGTTTTTATAGTTAATTAGTAGGGACCCGAGAAATTCGCGAGTTCGATAACCTGTAGCCTAGACTTCACAGTCTTATATACTCTCATACAGATATCAGTTGTTTATTGGTTGAGTGTTGTGGTAGTAAAAGGCAGTGATTGGGCGCACAATTTATTGCATGTTTGTTATTGGCTCATTTATCTCCAGGATGTGTCAAACAACACGTCGACCTATTAGAAAAGTAACATGAACGTACATGTGTGTGAATTCCAACTTGTCTAGAAATGAACCAGCAAAATTCTCGGGTCTCAAGTAATTATTAGAGGCATGCAAAATTCGCGTTATTATTTGGCTTCAGGCTGAACGTCAATATTATGCATATACCAGGGCTGGCGTCATTTTCCCATTGGCTGTTGCATAGGTGTGAAGCCACGCCCTTTCTGACGGCACTGCACATGATTGGGGCACACAATTGTGAAGTGTTAATTTATTGGCGCGGAGTTACCCAGAGCATGTAATATAAAGTATGGTCCAATGACAAAAGCGTTACAAAGGTAAAGGTATTTAAAGTTTAAGGTGTCCTCGAATTTTGCAGGTCTCTAGAACGTGTACTTTAAATGTCCGTGTCACACGGATTTGCTTTAAATACGCTAAATAAAGCGTAAATTTTTTTTTTTTAAAGTTTGAGCAGAACACCCGAGGAAGGGCAGTTCTACACATAACAGCTTTCGTCGAATTTGTGAGCACATATTTCGCCAATGTGTTGCATTTATGTTGAGGGGGCCGCGGTTGGCGAAGCGGCCAGTGTGTTCGCCCCACGAAAGCGAACCAGGATCGATTCCCGGCGGGGTCATTTTCGACTCTCGCGTGTGGGAATCACACCGTACGATGCGGCTGATCGGCGAATTTTCTCTAGTTCACCGGAAGTTAAGGTAAATGTATTGTAAATCCAAGACGGTGGCTGGGACAATAATGAGACTTTTTCGCCACCTTTTTCGAATTTTTCGACTTCAAAGTCATCAGAAATTCAAAGTCGTGTAAATCCAAGATCGTGGCAGTGGTCATTAAAAATAATACCAAGGTTAAGGTAATCCTTATTTAAATTTTTTAATTAATTTTTTTAGAAATAATTGTGTTTTTTTTTTTTTTTTTTTTTTCCAGTTTTGAAGTTATTTGGGGTGAGGATCAAGGCCATATAAATCTAAGATGGCGGTCGGTGTCAATAATGCAATTTTTTGCAAATTTACCATTTCTCTGGGATTTTTTTGTGATTTTTATAGAATTTTTGACTTCAAGGTCATTCAAAGAGCATCCAATATGTTGGAAGTGTAACGCCACAACATGGTGATCTGGTGGCTCCAAGCTCCTGTGCCAGATGTCAGTCGTACCCGAAGGAACATATTCATACTACTGATTGCTGTTGGTAGTTGCTGCTTGCATGAAAGAAATGTGCAGAGACGAAACGTTAAAAGTTAATTATATTTAGTTAGTATTTAATATTATATCTGCCTATAGCCTATTGTGAACACCAAGAAGCAGCTGTAATATTTGTGGAAGGAATGAAAGCAAATAATTAAGGCTACAGTAGTTTATAAGAGTACTTTGTTGGGGTAAGGGTGGATTGGGGGGGGGGGGGATTTTGCATTTAGTTTGAAGTCCGAATTTTTGTAACGAAGTACTCCAAATCTTATTAAACACGCCTCATTTTTGTACATAAAAATGCATGCCTATGTGTGCGTGTGTGTATATATATATAATTTACTATATAAATTCTATTAGTGTGTATGTTATTCCAATGCTGTACACATAATCGTTAGTGCTCAACAAGAAATCTATAAGCTTTATTTATTGCCATTCCCTTGTGAGGTTCGTAAAAGTGTGAAAGTTTTGACGGTCAAAAGACGATATTTGACTAAACTAAACAGGACAGACTCGTCGAAATTCACAACACAAAAATAACAGCAATTCCTCTGGTGGACTGCCAAGCGAGCATCTAACAAGCGCGCAAACATTCAAGAGAAAAGTTGAGGTTAGATCTACAGAAAAGCAGATGATGGTATGCCTTTATGAATATAGATATGGAATTTCCAAGCACTTGGATTCTTCAGAGTGGTTGCTCATAAATTCAGTCAAGCGCGAAGGCCGGGCCCGAACCATTGTATGTCCTGTCTGCGCGACACAGAAGCAGGACGTGTTACCGCGCACGGCTATCAAGGACGCACTTGGAAAATTAATTTAATTGTGTTTAATTAATTAAAAATTTTGGGGCATTTAATTAGTTTTCAGTAGGCATGATATTCTTATGTTGTCCTTGAGCACAGAACAGAAATAAATATACATGTCGCAAGTATTACCGCTCCTATAAGGAGCCAAGATCCTTGCGCAAGTAAAATCCACCAAGGTTAAAGGATTGACGTTTTCCTTATGCACAGGATCACCTCGGCTTCAAATAACTCAAGATTTAAACGGCACTGAAAATGAGGACAAAGTATCTGAGCCTTAACAAGAAACGAAAGTATACTGTGTGCTCGCCGCTCCACCTAATGAGGCAATGCGCATGAGCGAGGTCCTGCGACCTTGTTCATTCGCTGGCGAAAGTAGTATTTTTTTATTACTTTTATCCTGGACTGCAAGGACTCGCGAGCACTACATACGGCGCGCGTAGCGAGGCCGCTGTAAGGATCAGGGCACCAGCAGGATACGGCGCTTCACGCAAGGACCTGCCGAGGCCGCGTGTCCTTGCTGGTCTGGAGAAGGCTGCGAGTGTGAGGTTGTTATCCTTCGCCCACCACGTACTTCCTTCACTCTCGTTTATCTCGCGTGATGACGTCGGCAGGACCTCCAGTTGCGTAAGATATTCCATGAGTAGCGCAGGACTGCAGAAGAGACATTTGTAATGTGAAAAAGACAAAAAGGAACCTCTTGTGGTCCGAATTCGAAACTGACTTTCTGATTAATTCTGTTAGAGGACAAATTTATCAGCATTTTAACTCAAAATTCACAATTGCATTTCAAAATTTAAGCGATACAATTAGGGACAACCGATTTTCGCGAAAAAAAATTTAATGACCTGTTGTAGTTGCTCACACTTTAACCCAGAACCACTTTCCTGATTGGATTATTTACGTGTTCTGTGTGTTAAGGGTGTTATTTACTTGTCTGCTCTCAAATCACAGACACATAGCACAGGAGTAACCTAATTCTGATTGATCAGCCTATTAAGAGAATGTTTCCTCACAAAGACACGCGACCAATAAGCAAAAGAAAATTGCTCATATACTCGTAGCGTATTGAAATGTAACATTTCCGGAAATCTTTTCGCGAAATTCGGGTCTCCCTAGATATAGTGGGTAAGTGAAGAAATTTGGGTGGCTCTTAACATCAAGGTCTTGAGAGCCGAAGAAAGTGAGGCGAGGTGAGTATGGAGTAGCGTCGAAATGAAAAGGGGCGTGGGAAACGGAAGATCCCTGAGAAAACCCACCGACCAGCGGCATCGTCCAGTGCGATTTACCACGAGGAGCGACCCAGCAGGGAATCGAACCCGGTTCTCCTGGGCGGGAGGCAACTAGTCTAACCACTTCCACCACGACGCCCCAACAGAGATATGCTTTTTTGAATAATGATAAGGCAAAAACAAAGTTTGGAGTAAAATGCATCTTAAGTTCTCAGTGTTGGACACACGCGCGTATATGGACTGTTCGCAGATAGATCAGCACATTTGGATGCCCCGCTCAGGGTCTACTTTTCTCAACAGCAGAAAATTGATTATTTTGACGCAGACTTTGAATATTATCACTACTGTAAAGTGTGCTTGGCCTAACTTTCCCCTTTTCTCAACACATTTATTTTTCCTTTCGGAGTTTGAGGATATGTGATGGTTTAGTGAATGCCAAATAATTAGAAAAGAATAACACTCATAAATATTTTGATTGGCAAATATGAGAATTTTAATTAAAAAAATCTCGATTCTTACAAATTTCAAAAAGTTATCTCAACACAAATTGTTGTTTCCGCTAAAGTATTTATTGAAGTCAAAGGAGTGACATGTTGCGATTACTTTGAAATCCGACACTTGGGGTATGGGTTTGTCATCACATATATTTTTTTCTTTTTTAACTTTACTACAAAAGTTAAAACTGAAATACGAGCAAATCGCATAACAAACTGGAGATAAATATTTTTCATAACATTCTTATAAAATTAACTTTTTTTTTTAATTTTGATATTTATACAAAAAAAAAGGATATAAATTTAAAATTTCAGTAACTAATTTTATTAGTTTCTTTTATACAATTTCCTCCATTGTCATACTATTTTAGTAATATTATTTTCAATCGCAACGAAAAGAATGTAATATGCTAAAAATGTAGAAAATAATTTTAGCCTTTTGAACGCCCAAGTACTTTTTCACTCATATCTTGAGGGAAAAAGAAATCTGAACCGTAACTACACTTGCGAATATAAAAATATACTCAAACAGCAAGTATAAACGTAGTTAAGGCATTTTTTTTTTTTTTTTTTTCGAAATTTATATTTAAAAAAAAAAAACACGAAAATGGTACAATTTTAAAACTTGACATTTCAGACGTAAAACGACCACAGGCTTTTTTTGTATTCTTTCGCAATCAATCGATATATTTAGTATTAAAGAAAATAGGTTCTAATAACACGGACTGAATAAAAGGCAATTAAAATGAAAACACGATATTACAAAATCGAAAATTTTAGTTAACATCATATATGCGATTCAATATGTGTTTTGTATTGATCTAAGCCCGCCTGTTTTTTTTTCGCGGACAGATTCCGCAACTAGTTGTACTGGAAAACACGTCAGTTCAGAAACAATTTCGTGGACGGATGATTTGTACTCTTACGCGTCTGAGGTGTGTGCCAGCCAATCACGGAAGTTCAATGCCGGATTTAATTTAATTCTTATAGACCCAGTTACATGGAGAATATATAGGGATAGGAAAATTTGTGCGAATTCATTTCTGGACAAGATAGACGTCAAACACATATACATTATACTTTATACCTGCACCGAATAGTAAGGTAGGTATGAACCCTTAAATAAACGAGATTTCAAGCCGTATTTGTGCTAAATATCGGCTTTTACGTTGAAGGTCCCGATAAAATATATTAATGTTCCGTGAGTTGTCATTGTATTTTACTTCGTTACCGATATTTTGCACAAATACGTTTTAAAACCTCGTTTTTTAAGGGCTCATACCTCCCTTAATATTCGGTTTAGGTATAAAGTGTCACATGTTTTCCTTTTACTTTTTGATGAAGAATCACCTCCCGAAGTTTGTTGGTCTAATTGAGAATCACCGTGTACAGTAAAGTCACCTTCGCAATTGGATCACAGTTTATTTGACCCGCCCTGCACGTCTCTGAGCCAATAGCAGACTTGCAAGGAAACACCTTGCGAATCCATAACTGCCAACTGCAGGGCAAAGGCCAATGAACGCACAGCTGAGACTCCAGTATGGAGAGGACAGAGGAGTCTGGCCTACAGGTCATTGCACTCTTGAAATTGTCCTATCCCTATGTATATATCTCACAAAGGCACCCGGCCAATAGCCAAATGATACCTTCTAGTGTGCACGTAGAGAATGTTTACGTCAATCCTTGGTACAAAACGTTTCGTGAAAAACCGCTGGTCCTATGCATTTCTATCCCCGCGTCACTTGCTCGAATGAAAACGTTCAAGTTGTACTAGTGTCAGTGTGTCCAATAATGGTGTTCTCTACTTTAGGTAGAGACTATTCCCGGTAAAGTGAGCAGTGTTGAAGTCCTCTCATTTGCAATACTAGTCAATAAATATATTTTATTGTAGCCTTGGACGTTAATTTTTGAGTCCGGTGAAATATATTCATTGTATTTATTACTTACATGGCAACATTTTTTTTAAGAGTGTGGGAAGGATAAAAAATGTCTAATCAGGGAAAAAAGTATGCAAAAGTGCTCACTTTACCGTAACAGCTCATACGCTATCGCAATGGCTGTTGATATTGTCGGATTATAGTCTGTTGTGGCAGGGGTCATATAAAGTAATATAGTATCTTGAACCTTATACTCTATATATTGGTTAGAATACATTAAAATACGAGACGGTGTTTTGAGTTTATTTTCTTGTTGTTCACAGTAAAGCGCTTACTTTTGAAATCAGTCTTTAAAAGGGGGGAAATCACTGCCTGCAACTGTCTACATGCTGTAGTACACAGTGGTATAGGCAGTCCACGGTAAAGTGAGCACTTTTAAGGCTCTAGTACTTTCTCCTTTCAGCCAATTTTTTTTCAACCTTTAACCACATTTTTACATAAATATTGCCATGTAAGTAATAAACATGGCATGTGTATTCCACCGCAATTGGAAGTTTACGTCTAAGGCTACAATGAAATATATTTATCGACTATTATTCCAAACGGAAGGGTTTTTAAAAGTTCTCACTTTATCGTAAATATCCTATATACAAGCTCTCAGTAATGTTGGCAACAAGTAAATAGTCAGTGAGTGAAGGGATCCGGGCGGCTCTTAACAGCGAGGTCCTGAGAGCCGATGAGGGAGATCGAGGTGAGTACTGAGCGGTTCCGGAATGAAAGGGCGGGGGAAATGGGAGATCCCCGAGAAAACCCGCCGACCAGTGGCAAATTCGGTGACCCGACCGGGGATTGAACCCAGTTCGCCTTGGTGGGAGGAGAGCGGCCTTCAGTGTCTTGTGTGTGGGATCTACGCCGAAATTATTTATTTAAGACTAAATTCAGCCCAAGGCTGGTTTACAATTGGTACGTTTTACAACTTAGTTTAATCTACATATGTTATACAACCTTTTTTTTTTTAGTTTATAAGTACTACACATTATTACAGACCGGAAATTTCGCGGATTCATTCGGCAACAAGCTAGAATTTACAATCCTTTGTGCATTCAAGCATCAGTTAGTCGTTCAGTGGCTGTTGCTCGATTTAAGCCCCAGACCAGGTAGCACGGGATTTGGTTCTTATTTCCCTTGCAGGCTCGTTGTTGGCTGAAAGTCGTTCGAGGCGTATCTAACAACCTATGGCCCAATGGAAGCACAACTACATATGTACACGTGAATGCAGTTTATCTTGCCCTCAGATGAATCCGCGAAGTTTCTGGGTCTCTAAACATTGCATTGGGCGAAGCCTATACTATCATTTTAATTATAACCATAATTATAACTTTGATATTACTTATAATTTTACTTTAATATTAAACTTAGTCTATGTTGACAAAAATAAAACTTACGTGCGACAGCTATACTTAAACTGGCTCTGAAACAGAAAGGACTTGCACCTCACCCTGAACGAGTTCAGCGAGGTGGTTTTCAAATATCCCGGTATTTAAACAACATATTCTTAGACAAATAAAAACGTCGTTGATTTAAAAAAATTTAATTATTTGCGGAAATAGAAAAATTAATGGAGAGTATTGACCTGCCTCAAAGCTTCAAACACTATCTTGCAAATGGAAAAAAAAAAAAAAAAAAATCCACCATGAGCACGGCAGGATTTTTGCTCGGCATAAGCACAGATTAACGTAGTATATAGCCTCGCAGCTATCAGGACTACCTTGTAAAATGGCTTCGGCATAGAATGAGTAAACATACATGAACTAAATACCCTAACGATTCTTTTGGCATATTTGTACTAGGTCGCTATTACACGCAGGACTATTTTGTTTGACACACAAGCTTATTGGCGCTACCAAAGATAAGCTCGGAAGCGCAAAAAGTGGGAGGTAATGAGGTTATTACAGTTTAACACGGCGTGATGATGTCCGAGAATAGACGTTACGTGAAGAAGGTATCTTCATGGTAGTTTCGACGTTGCAGCGCAAAGTTTTGTCGGGGTCATCAAGAGTGATGGATGTTATTGCTGTAGCAGCCATTGTTCTCGCTTGTCTGTCGCGGGAAAAGTGCTCCCACGCCACTTGCAGATTTGAACACTGGACAAAGAGAATATCACAGGGACTAATCTCAAATGCTGCGGCAAGTAGACGTACAGTCGGTTCACGCGAATTATGGACACTTCATCGACAGTTTCAAACACCAGTTTACCAGTTTTTGTGTGACTACGGTTTTTGAAGTTGAATAACTTTTACAAGAGTTCTCCTAAGGGCCGGTTCCACCAACGAAGATTAACTTTTCGGAATATAGACACAAATTTATCCAGATGAGAGGTTTAACTTCGATTTTAATCTTTATAGTGTTGAGCGTGTTTCACCAGGTTCAATAGCCGTAAATAATGTCTTGTTAAAATTATCTCGATATTCTGACTTAATCGCGATTTTCTCTTAGTAAAAATTGCAGATTTTGCTTTGAGCTTATACGAAGAAATTGTTTTGAGTTAATTAGGGCAAGTCGTGAAGGTATTTTGGTCGTTAGGAAACAGCGAAGCAGAAATTTTTCATCCATGAAAAACACATTTTGTTAGAGTTAGCAACAGAACATTTCAATATAATTAAAAATAAACAAACTGGTGCTATGACACAACAAAATAAAGCGAAACAGTTGCAAACGATTGTGAATAGTTTCACATCTCATGGAGGCGGTGTGGAATAGCCTAAAAAAAAAAAAACTTATGCGAAAAAAAAAATGCAGGCGAACGTGTTCAAATAATTACTGGAACAAGTACTATATTAAAAGTCTGGTTGACAATCATGTATTTGACATAAACTGGCAGTCAAGTGTTTGACGTAATGCGAAAGTGTACTTCAAAATTATTTCACGTACACATCACGGACGACAAATAATTAAATCCACGTCATCACTTTCCTTTCAAAAATTAAATTGTACTGCATTGCCTGAAACATTTTGTCTTTATTCTCGATTAAATAACTTTGCCCTCTCGTCGCCTTCCCAAAATATTCGTTTATGTTTTACATCTTTATCCCGATAATGTGACTTAAACCACCCAAATCGGCGGGTTAATATTTAACTAGATATTCAGAGAAAATCCAGATTACTGTGCGTGGTGAAACATAAAATACAGATATTCGAGATTATTTGCAGGTTAATCTCAATAAACTATCACTATTTCGCGTGGTGAAACCGGCCCTAAATGGCAGGCCCGAGCGGGGTGGCACATTGGTAACTCACTGGACTCTTATTCGGGAGGACCAGTGTTCGACTCCCGATTCGACCTTCCTCATCTCGGTTTCCCATGGTTTCCCTGAAATCACTCCAGGCGAATGCTGGTATTAGTCCTTCACAAAGGCCACGTTTACTTCCTTCCCACTCCTTCCCCAAGCCCTCTTCGCGAGCAACTTGCTTTCAACTTCCTGCCTATAGGCTATTCACGGTAAAGTGAGCACTTTTTAAAGGCCCTTCCAAATTGTTCTTTCAAGCCAGTTTTTATCTTCCCGCCACTTTTTAATATCAGCATTGTCATGTGACTAATAAAAACGGTGTATACTTTCACCGCTCTCACAATTTAATGCCTGAGGCTACAATAAAACATTTTTATTAGGGGTTAGTGCCTGTTGGGGAGGCCTTAAAAAGTTCTCAATTTATCGTGAACAGACTTTACCTGAGTAGCAGGATATGGAGGGTAGATCGGAGTGGAGTTGTTTTTTGTCTAACTCCTGACACGACCCTGTTAGTGGATGTATTATCAAGCAGTTCGGAGTGGACCGGAGAATTTTGGGCGGCCCTTAACACCGAGGTTTTGAGAGCCGATGAGGGTGAAACGAGGTATGTATGAAGCAACGTTGGAATGCATGAGGATGAAGGGGGTGGGGATCCTCGAGAAAACCCGCCAGTCAGCAACATCGCCCAGCTTGGTTCTCAAGCGCGAAAACAGTAATTGGTTGTGTTAAGAAGAGCCGTAATTTCGTCTCACTCTTACTGGTAAATGGCAGCATTTTGTTGTTTTAAGTAATTTCCATAACAAGAGTTTGAAAATTTCCAAATAATTATTTCCGCACTCTTTTACAATTAAACATTATTACTGTTAACGATTGCAAGTTAATGTTGCCTGCTTAGAAATGCGTAGACGTACTGATTGACCTCGATAAACCAACATATTATACAATAAAATCACTACTGTTGAAATATATGCCTAACATGGTAATATGGATGTCTGATTGCGTCAGGATATAATTTAATGGCGCAATGAAATGGAAGTGAAGTACCTAAGAATACTTTATAAAGACGTGATACTTGCTGCGAAACTACACTCATTTGCAAAAAAATTGATCACCATGGACGAATTGCGCGAGTACAGCGAAGATTGCCACACAGTATCTCCATAGCCCGACATGTGTCCGATTTGCGTTTAATGCGGCTTGCTTGTGCGGATGTGCTACTAGGGGGCGTACATGTCCATCCCTCATTCTAGTTGCAGGGAACCGAATAAGTCCTTAGTAGCAGTGTGAGCCACACACAGCCAAGTTCAGTGAACGCGCAGAATATCTCAACGGCGCATACGGCAAGCCTTTCCACAGCTGGATGAGTTTGAGAGAGGGCGCATTGTCGGCCTACTAGAGGCAGGTTGGACACTTCGGCACATCTATCGCCACTTGAGCCTTTCTGCCTACACCGTGAGTCTGTGTTATACGTAGTGGGTACAGGGCGCTACACACACACACCCGTCGAGAAGGTTCGGGACGACCCTGGTGTAGCACCAGAAGGGAGGACCGTTTCATCGTGCCACAGGCTGCAAGCACTCCAATAGTGTCCCTGCGCACAATCCATAGGGACACGTCACACCAGTTGGGGTTACGCCCGTGACCCCAACTTGGTTATAACTTATATTAAAACAATTATGCGGCACCATTTCTTTCAATTTTATAAACATGGCATGGAACCTTATCTGAAAGAGACTCCGGGATGAGATTCTCACAGGACTTAACCCTCTGAGGAGCATGCACCAATATACACGTGGACACGTTTATATGCTCAAGTGTAGCTCAAGAGAAGCCAATTTTAAAATTACTTTGTTGTTCAGAACATAACTCGCGTGGATGTGCAATCTTTGTTCTGCTAGTGTTTAACATGGCCTCACGAGAACACCTCACCGCAGTAACAATGATATTGCGAACGATAGCATTTCTTATTTTTATAGCCACTCAATGGATTTGATTGATTGTAAATCCTTTTGTATGATAAAGGACATTATATTGGGTCAATATCAGCTTGGCTCTCCACAGGTTGATGACCGGCCAATAATGAACGCTGTAAGGTACAGGGTAGTGTCCGGTGTGGTATGGACCAATAGGACGATGGTGAGTTCTAACACAGACACCAACAGAACCGGTGTTCTTGCAGTAGTGGATATAGGTGACTCACTTCTAATTTGTCTTACGTGCCAGTAACTGTGTGCAGACTTCAATGTGTTAAGAATTTATTAGCAGGAAACTGATTAGTTGGGCGGCCTTTCCCGCCTCTCTGATGAACTGAAAATGGCCCACATAAAGACCCGGCAATGGGCAAAGAACTGATGGAATGAAGTAACAAACACCAAGGTGCGATAACAGGGAAATTTACGAGGTATTATGCAGACAATAGCGATGGAAAGGGAACCCGGTTTAGACAAGATTCATGACTAAAGTAATGTCTACAGGGGGAGGGGGGGTCGAAAAAATTTCCGGAGCCATTTCTCTCCGCTGTACGTTGATACAGAGGTATTGTATCGAAAGTAAAATATCAGTTAATTAGTCAGGTAGTTTGTGCCGCTATATAAGAGCACAGATATAAAGTTTATTACATTCCGGAAGGGCGGATGGCAGGTTAACCGCGCTACATCACTGCTAGGGACACCCGAATTTCGCGGACAGAATTCCGCACGCACTAGATTTCAATATCCTACGAGCGTGTCAACAGTTTCCTTATGCTTATTGGTGGCGTGTGTCTGTGACAAGGCATTTTCTTAGTTCACTGGCCAATCGGAATTAAGTTACTCCGATACTGTACGTCTCTCATTCGTGGGCAGACACTTAAGACGCGTAACATCTAGATCACACAATCACACAAGAGAATTGCAGCTAAAGTGTTACGAAAAACAACTGGTCGTGAAATCTTTTCACGAAATTAGGGTGTCCCTAACCATTGCTCCAGACTACCTGCATGTAGATGAAATAAAATAGAATCAAAGGGGTGAAAAAACTTTGTGGTCCCAAAATAAAGCCAAAGAAAAAAAGGGGAAATTAACCCTTTCAGACCCACTTAAATTTACGGTTACAGGTGTCGCTAACAAAAAATTTTATGATGAGTGCTGCACCCATGTCGACACAACACTTGTTTCGTCGTAACAGCCAATGAGCTGTAGGCTGTATGTTCGGCTACGGTAATACGAACCAATTATAACATAGACCAGTAAGACGGTTTGCGAATCACTTACCCTCGGGTGAGACTATTGGTCACAGAGCTTCGCAGTGTGCAGTACAGGCCAAAAATTATCTACACGTGCGTAATGTACTGAATTGTGTGCACACTGGGTCTGAATTGGTTAAAAGGAAAAGGAAACGTAAATTCTTATACAACTGCGGGGTTGATAAGAACGCGTTTCCGTCTTTAGGCGACAACGTAAAAAAAAAGGTAATGTATGAATTAACTAAAGTAGGGGAGGTCTTATATTACGGCTTTTACCAACTTTCTGAGCCGAAACTCTGCTAGAGGGTTGAATTCCTGTCGCACAGTAGTATCCTGTGCCGCATATAAGAGTACCAAACTTCTGCGTCAGAAATATAGATAATCAGAAAAGCTTCATCGTGGCGTAATAACTGCTCACAAAGTTGGCAAAACTAGTAATGCACACGTGCTCGTGTGCTGCAACAGAAACAGAATACTGCAAATATACAAATTATGATCTTATGAAACTACGAAGGCCTGCAACTCTACAATTACCAGGTATTCAACTATGATGTGAACAAAACACAGCTCAGGCATGTCTTAAAGACTTTCCCTATTTGACAGTACATATAGCTTTTTATCAAACTGCCGCCTTTTACACTACATACCGTTGAGCGAAAAAGGGGGGGGGGGGGAGTGAAGCAGACAAGCGTGGACAGAGGTTTTTTCGCGGTTGTTTTGATCTCACCGCTGAAGTTTCTCCTGCAGAGTGCAACGTTCAGGTGGTGGCCTTGAGCGCATGCAACTCTCGCTGCCGGACGCGGAATAAAAGCGCATTTAAGGAAAACAGCAGGCGGGAATGCAATCCACGAAATACCTGTTCATGCAAAAAATGACGCTTGCTGCTACGTGACCCGCGAAAGCTCAGAGAACCAGCACGATGCTATAGATGAATCAGCGACGTGTGGTGAACTGTTGCAAAGTAAGCGGTGTTTTGCTCTCTGCTGTACCTAATCGTTTGCTAGTTTACACGGCGGCCACTTGACCCTTTGAGGACCGCGCATATTTACTGCCACTGAAGACAAGGTTGACGTGAGCGGCCTATATTCACCACTACAGCAATAGCAACTGTGTTTGCCTCTGTATTTCCACTTAGCATCTTCCTATTGGTCCAGGCTACACCGGACACGCTTACTGTACTCTACGACGCTTATTATTGGCTGGACGTTAGCCAATGAAGTCGCGCCTTGTCTGTGTGCCAGTAAAAGTGTCACTATAATATAAAACGTTTTACAATTAATCGTGTCCATTGGAGAAATTATAAAAAATAACAGTTTTTTCTTAAGAAATGAAATGTCGACAACTTGTAATTTATTTCTAATATTCCGGTATGTTCAGCGAAACAGTAAAACTATAAAAGTGTTCGTCTTGCCTTCAGGAGTAAATAAATTTTCATATAAACGTGACTCTGTGCATGTACGTGCATACTACTCAAAGGGTTAAACCCAGTAGTACAGTGGACGTCACAGCACGTGTTTAATGGGTGCCTCGCCGCTCTCTCGTGAGTGGCCGCAGTACATTCTGTTTCTATCGGCTCCACTATGGTTACTGGTTCTTGGTTCGTGCGCCGAGTGTGTACAGCAGTGAGCGAGCACCATCTTACCTTGAAACACTTCACCACACGCCACTGAGAAGAATCACGTTAACCCGTTCAGTCTCGTATTAATTTCTGAGTCGGAGTGTTGCAATCAAGCAATATTTTGACGCGTACTGTACTTGTGTGTAGTATATTTCTCTCGCAACCAGGAAATAACGCGTTTCGAGCACAGGCATGTTATTATCAACCATTCATAAACGAGAGGTGTATAACTTTCACGAATAAGATTACACGTCGTGAAGACTTTTCAAGTATCGGGTACCGATTCCTCTCTTTGTACAGCACCGGACATAAATATCAATCATGAGCTACATGTCCTAGATTGTGTGTACACAGTGACTCCCCTGTCCACTCGTAGACATGTTTCAAATTATGATATTTATGTCCGGTATTGTACACAGCACTAAGGTATCAGTAGGGCCACCTGTTTTTCGCGAAAAGATTTACACCGAGACTAGCCTTCAATATCCTACTTGCACACTGGCAGTTTTCAATAGACAATTGGTCGCTCTTCTTTGTGTGAAGACTGTCTGTTATATGGGTGAGCAAATTAGAATTAAGTTTATCCGGTACTGACCGTCTGTGATTCGCGGGCAACCACATATGATGCGTAACAATTCAAATGATCCAATAACTAGAAACCTGCAAAATTCGCTTTATTATTTGAAGTCAGAATAGGCTTGAAAATGTTATACATTTCTATCGGTTTTATTACTGGGCTACAGTTTTCCTGACACGTCCCGTACCTATTTGAACCAATAAGAAACAATTAACAACAGCCTGGCCCAATCGCGACCAACCAAGTCGAAAGGGAAAATAGCACCTGACTTCAGAGGAAACCAATAAACAAACGACCCCGACTTGAATATGTATAGGACGATGACGTTCATCATGAAGCCATAAGATAACGGGAATTGTGCAGGTCCCTACTTATTGGTTGCTGTGATCAAGTGAGGCCTCTGTACAGGACTGTTAAACACTCACTCACACTACTGGTTCCTCCTTATTGCTGGTTCTCAGTTAAACGGGGCGTGTCTAAAGAACTGTCGTCCAATCACAACAGCAAGGGAACAGAACAGGTGTTTGGAGTCTACCTCGCCTTCGAATGAATTCGCGAAATACTCGTGGCTCTAGCTATAAACAAAATAAATTCTGCTTCTAGAAATACCATTGTTATTGCGCTGTCTTGAGGTCATGTTAAACACTAGCCGAACAAAGACTGCACATCCATGCGAGCTATGTTCTGAACAAAGAAATTGTCAAATTAGCTTCGCTCGAGCTACAGTCGAGCTTAGTCTGCAAAGTGTCAACATATTATCGAAGGTATACTCATTCACATGTGTCTCGTTGCAAAATAGGTCAAACCATGGCCGGTGCTGTACAAGATCAGAGGCAAGCGGCAACTTTCCTTGGACAATGCTATTGGTTTTCACTGACAAACCAACTATTCTATAACTGGCTGCTTCTAGCGGCCCGGATTTACTGAAACCTCCTCCATGGGTGTCGGTTGTTATGAAAAATTAGTAAGTACTATTCACGCCATACACAAATTTTTTTGCAACATCTGAAATTAAAAAATTAATGTGTACGTTAAGGGGTTAAACTAAAGCGACAATGCTGTATCTCTTCTGAACAGATTACTGTGGAAACAGAACACGCGCGAAGATTGTATGTGCCGTTTTGCACCGCCTTCGCTGTACTTCCTTACAGTCTAACGTAACATCGAGGAGTTTAAAACATTTTACTAGGGCAGGGCCACGGTGGCTGAGCGATTAGCCCGCTCCCCCCCCCCCCCCTCCCAAGGCAAACAATCACCTGTCGGGGCCCAGAATTTTCGCAATTGGGAATCGTGTCGGACGATGACGTTGGTCGGCGGGATTTCTCGGGCATCTCCCGTTTCCCTTACCCCTTCATTCCGGCGTCGCTCGATACTCACTTCAATCACCCTCATCGGCTCTCAAGATCTCGCTGTTAAGAGCCGCCTAAATCTCTTCACTCACTCACTCATTTCACTAGGAAGGCCCCTTGAGCGCCAACAAAAAAAAATTTCAACATTGAACAAACTGACTTTTTGGTACATCACTCGGGTTAAAATCTGAACACCAATCGCAGTGGCAGTCTCGATATCCTTCTTGTAAATAGCCGCGTGGTGTAGGCTCCAACTTGAGCTTTGTTACAATTTATGAAATAAGAAGTGGGGGTATCATGAATGACTGTTCAGAAACCTTCCCTGTGATAAGTTTCTCGACCATAAATATCCGCCCAAAAGAGAGGCAACCTTGTTCAGGATCAATAAACATGCTGTATATTTTTACTGTCGCGCCATATAAGTGTAGAACTACTTTTCCGACGCCTGCAGACGTATGAAGTACGGCGATTCAACGAGTCGGTTTGTCGCGTCCAGCTCAGAGATATTGCGAGTGTTTGCGGGACGCTGCAGTTACCGCGTACGTGTTTCTTTCTCTTCGTGGTTGCAACTTTTATTTAAACACAGTGCGCATGCGTCATTTGCTCCAATGATACTCAAAGTACCAGCGACTCACAAATACAGGAGCCTTGCGAGACCGCAAAGTACCTAACCCTTTCATCAATACATCAACCCTTTCGGGCCCACTTTAATTTACTTTCCCAGGTGTTGCAAAGAAGAAAAATTATGATACGTGCTGTACTTAAGTCGACACAGCACCTGTTGCGCTGGTACAGTCAATGAGATGTAGGCTGTATGTTCGGCTACAGGAATATGAACCAATTACGGCCTAGCCTAGTAAGACGGGTTGCGAATCATTTATCAACAGGTGATATCATTGGTCATTGAGCTTCGCGGTGTGCAGTACAAACCTCTAATTACATACACGTGCGTAATGTACACAGATGTGTACACTGGGTCTGAATGGGTTAGCACTTTGAGGTCAGCACACTTATACCAGTTTTAAAGGCATGCTTTAAAGTGAACACTTTTGAAAGCCCTCTCATTTGCAATAGTAGTCGAAAAATACATTTTATTTCAGCCTTGGACGTCTACTTCCGGGTGCGGTGGAATATAAACACTGTGTTTATTACTTACATGGCCATATTTATCCAAAGAGGTTGTTGAGGGATGAAAAATGGCCGAAAGGAAAAAGTAACTAGGGCCTCAAAAGTGCTCACTTTACTGTCAACGGCCTACTATAGACGATAGTTACCTATACCCACCGTTGCAAGGATGGGATAACATGTTCTATTGGTCCCTGTTGTCACTTAACACCATTCTATTGGTCAAAACGACACTAGTCTTTACGTATTGGCCGGCTGCTAACCAATGGAGTACCGAGTTTAAAGTTTTCCAACCAAATGATCTTTCCTATGTAACAGTGTGTAGGCCTACATAATATCGTGTTCATTCCAGTAACTATACAGAAATGAGACGTATATTTACGAAGATTGTTGCTGATGTTGTGTTAGTTCCTATTTTATATCCTTATGAAATAGGGAATTAATGTAAGTATATCCGGAACAGTTCCGTTATTTTTATACGGAAAGAATATTCAAACATGTTTAGTCCAAACTACACTCGATTATAGTCCTCAAAGTGTTAGTGTTAATATTAATATAGAATTTCTGGTGTTGCAAATAATAAATGTTTTTATACACGCTGTACTGAAGCTGTCAAAGGAGCTGTTTCGTTATGGCATCCAATAAGCTGCAGGTATTGTGGCCGACGTATGTGATATGCACCAGTTATAACGTTGAGGAGTAACACGGTTTACTAATCAGTAGGGGCACCTGTTTTTCGCGATAAGATTTCAGGACAAGTTGTGTTCCAACACACTTTAGTTCAAAAACTACTTTCATGATTGGATCATTTGCATTGTTACGCATCATATGTGTTTGCCCGCGAATCACAGACGGTCAGTATAGGAGAAACTTAATTCTAATTGGTTCACCCATATAACAGACTGTCTTCACACAAAGGAAAGCGAGTTTGCACATAGGATATTGAAGGTTAGTCTTGGTGTAAATCTTTTCGCGAAAAACAAGTAGAGCCCCGAGTATTTCGCGGATTGAGTTGGCAGCAAGCTAGGCTGGACAGCCTTCTATACACTCGAGACATTATAGTGAGACCTCTGTACAGGACTGTTCAACAATCACTCACACAATTGCTGCCTGCTTATCACTGGCTCACAGTTAAACGGGGCGTGTCTAAATAACTTTCGTCCAATCACAACAGCAGGAGAACAGAACAAGTGTTTGGAGTCTACCTCGTCTCCGAATGAATTCGCGAAATACTCGTGGCTCTACTAATGTTACCACAGTGCGTGAGTAGAGGGGGAGAGGAGCGGTGGCTGAGCGGTTAGCCTACTTGCCTCCAACCAAGGCGGACCGGGTTCAATCCCCGGCCGGATCACTCCCAGATTTTCGCATGTGGGTATCAATGCCGGACGATGCTACTGGTCGGCAGGTTTTCTCGGGGATCTCCCGTTTCCCCCGCCCTTTCATTCCGGCGCTGCTCCGTACTCACCCCAATTGCCCACATCGGCTCTTAAGACCTCGCTGTTAAAAGCCGCCCAAATCTCTTCACTATCTCAGTTACCACACAGAAGACATTACACACCGAACCTCGCGATGTACAGTGCTCGTCAAATATAACATTCCTGTTCAACACGTAGACAACTGACCACAATGGGCATTGAAGGGTTAAGAATACAGAGGCGAAAGAGCCTATTGTAAAGCGAACTCCAGACGCACACGCCAGCAAAATGGCGTCACTGGCCAGAGACATGTAGGCATGACCTTCCCCAATCAGAACCTGGTAACCTAATCGCCAGTAAGCAGCTCTGCCAATAGGGAACCTTTTGCAGCATACAGCAACCAATCAGACACACGGCCCGTTCCCAGAGCTCTCGCGTTGCCATGGGAACGTCAACATCAAAGACACCGCATGCCATTCCGCCCGTTCCAACCAACATTAAGTTGTTTTTTGAAGTTCGATGGCTCTGATATCATAGAATTAAATTCGAGCTTTTTAAGTGGACGTTGCCCATTGCTTAGGAAGAGTGGAAAAGAAAAGGACGAGAATAATGACTTAGAAACATGCAGCAGAAATATGAGGAAGTATATCTGGTATTGTTACGTGCTCGCTGCTCTTCTTCGATTCCCCTGCTATGTACTTCCCACGAGAGCGAAGGAATGTGTGGAGGTCAGGCGAGCGATAAGCCAAGAAGCGCGTAGAGATTTACAAAGGCAAGCCGCTGCTTGCCGCAGTAATAAGCCTATCCAGATTCGTGCGTTCCGTCACTCTCCCAATCACAAAAAAAATCAACAAAATCTAAAAAAAAAAAAATAAACTAATAAACCTTTAGGAACATATTACATCACTGACTTTAACACCCACGCTGGATACCGGTGGCCTTGACTTTAACTTCAACGACCTTGAAAACAAATTATTTTAAAAAAAAATTATAAAAATTCGGGAAAAAATCATAAAAATCGACACGGAACATATTGACCTAAAACACCTAACAATTGTGAAATTATTGTAAAAAATAGAAGAAGCATTTGTAAAAACCTACGAACATATTACATTACTGACTGCGACCACCAAGTTGAATGTAGGGGACCATAAACTTAACCCAAATGATCTGCGATTCGGAAAATCAAGGAAAAACTGCGAAAAATTACGGAAATGTAAATGAGCATCGAGGAAACAATTACATACATAAAGTAAAAAAACATGTTGGATGTGTGTGTGATCCTGAAAGATCGACTATCGTAAAGATGGCAGAGCACAGCCACTCTCTGGTACGACGATCAGCAGACGTCTGAACACCCAATTCTATATTATTTCATTTGCTATATATTGCCATCGTAAGACCCCCACAGCGAACTATTGACTTTATGTAGCACAAGAACCCACCCTCCCCCTCGCCACAACCTCCCCCCCCACCCGCACACCACTCGTCGCTCCACTTCCTTCGCCATTTACTCAACACTTTGTAGACTATGCTCGAGTGTAGCTCGAGCAAAGCTAATTTGAAAATTTCTTTGTTGTCCAGAGTAAAACTTGCATGGCTGTGTAGTCTTTGTTCGGCTAGTGTTTAACATGGCCTCACGAGAACACGACAGCGCAGTAATAATAACATTGCCAACGTTAGAATTAATTTTTATAGCCACCCAAAGGGACATGAATGATTGTAAATCCTTTTATATGATAAAGGACATTTGATTGGGTCAATATCAGATCGGCTCTTCATTGGTTGATGAACGGCCATTAATGAACGCTGTAAGGTACAAGGTAAGGTCCGGTGTGGTATGGAGCAATAGGACGATGGTGAGTTCTAACACAGACACCAACAGAACCGGTGTTCTTGCAGTAATGGATATAGGTGACTCACTTCTAATTTGTCTCAAGTGCCAGTTAATGTGTGCAGACCTCAATGTGTTAACATAGTTCAGCACCCATCAACATCCACCCTCGCCATCAACCAACCACACGAATCCCCCCTTTTTTTACTGACCATTTGTCAGTCGGTTCCTGAAGAGACTGATTCCATCCAACACTGGCTCCTGCCAAGACCAATTTCTGTATAAATGTGTAGAGCAGTGGACAAGACAAACCGACTATACCATCCGCCCATACCAACAGTTGATGACAACCGACCATACCACCCGCCTATACCAACAGTTGATGACAACCGACCATACCACCCGCCTATACCAACAGTTGATGACAACCGACCATACCACCCGCCTATACCATCAGTTGATGACAACCGACCATACCACCCGCCTATACCAACAGTTGATGACAACCGACCATACCACCCGCCTATACCAACAGTTGATGACAACCGGCCATACCACCCGCCTATACCATCAGTTGATGACAACGGACCATACCACCCGCCTATACCAACAGTTGATGACAACCGACCATACCACCCGCCTATACCAACAGTTGATGACAACCGACCATACCACCCGCCTATACCATCAGTTGATGACAACCAACCTCGAAAAAGTCGAATAGTAAGAATCTCGGTGCTATCCACTTCGCACAAAAACTTCGAAAAATCTTCGCAAAACTTTGCAAATCTTCACAAAACATGTTAGCCATAGCTAGGCATAACAAAAGGCCATGTCAGATGAACAGGCCAACTAACCAGTTGTAAAAGATTCCTCAAAAATATTCCCCATATCATTCGTTCGCCTTATAAAACTCAGCCGACTTTATTAGATCTGGTGAAGGCAACATTATTCAGGTTCTACATGGCCTTTCTCCTGCACACACTCTCATAAATAATGACCTGCAAAATTCGCGTTATTTCCTGCCAACACGGGAAAATCCACCATTTTATACACATTGTAGTTGGTGCCATTTGTTTATTGGCTTCTGCAGCAGGGAGATTTCATCTTCCTTTTCGACTTGGCTGGGCGTGATTAGGCCAGCCTCTCGTTTGTGGTTCCCTGTTGGTCCAAAGGCGCGTGTTCAGACAAACTTAATCCAATGACAATCGCTGTAAAAAAGCATAAGTGTTTGAAGGCTAGAGTCGGTCTTCAAATAATAACACGAATTTTGCATGTCTCTACTCATAAATGTTATCTAAAACAGACTCTCGCAATCGATTGTACACCACTTAATTAATAAGTCTTTCAGACAAGCAGAACGTACTGAATAAGAAATCAAACTCACATTATAATGTGTAAATAAATGAAATTTATTTACTTACTGTATACATTTTTATTCTAATTATTTCATACATTCTATCTTTACATTTCTCAGATGTTTGCAGATCATGGGTAGTAGCTAACAGTCACATCTGATATAACACCGATCCTTCACTTCAGAAATGATTGAAGATATCTAGTTAATGTGCGCGATATCTCCATCTTGTTGCAAAACGATCAAATGTCTGAGTCTATCAAAACATTCATACCAGTCTTCAGTAAACATGTCAGCAATCTCAGCGTCTTCTGCCTTCTCCATTTCGCTCGTTGTAATACATTAACGAGCGTTCTTGGCGCCTTCTGCCTTCTTTACACCACTTGTCGAAGGAAACTCGTTGGTGAACTGTGTGGGAACGTCGAGAGAATCGATATCCTTCTCATCAGATACTTCATCAACACTGTCTTCGTTGTCATTATCATCAATGATGTCTTCCATGACCATCTTCACCTCCTGTTTCATCCTCAATATCAAGTTTACATTTCTTTGTAGGAGTCGCATGGCGATCATCAGTATTTGAAACAGATGACCGTTTATTTTGAAGTTCGTCGACTACACGCGAAAGTCTTGCAAGTGCAAATTCCACACAAACCGACACTACTGCACTCATTCCATCTTTAGCATTAACTGCCTCATCGTTATAGCTTTGACGACTCAGTACCTACCGATGAAACATGGGTAGAGATGATGGAAAATCGCAAAAATCGTTTGAGTTAACATATCTTCTATACCAATTTAAGCGACGGAGAAGAAGAAGAAGAATAAGTGTTTGTTTACAAGGAGAATTAAAACTTTCCATCTCCCTCCCCCCCCTCCCCAATTTGAAAACGACGATCGCTTTTACGCCGACAATTTCGTATTCGTATTTTTTATTATAGCTGCGTGGATGTGCAAAATAGAAGACAAGGCTTGTTATAAACATGGATGACATAAAATTCGTTTATTAATATAAAAATAATTATCCTTCGTCTTATTATGTCTCGTTCCCGCTAGTTTTCGTCACACATCGCGTTCATTCTACCCAGTTTTTATCTTCTACCGTGAAAACATACAGTTTCAACTTTTTATGCGTATGTTTTGTTACATTCGTGATGTTGTCTAAACATGTAATTCCCACCCTTAAACTAGATAGCAGCACCATCGTTGTGAAACAGCAAGTGTAGCTCGTCGCAATGCAAGCGTTAGAAACCAGCGTCAGGAGAAGAGAGCAATGTGGCGTCATTGAGCCAGCAACGTGTTTGGACGCTGCTTGCCATTCAACGCCTGGCAAACCTACTCGCCATCCGGTAGCCCAGCCAATAGGAATACTTCCTCAGCATGCAGTTGCCAATCAGACACAAGGCTCAATCCCAGAGCCTTGTGCAGCCAATCAGCGAACCGGTAGGTATACTCCCACATCAAAGGAACCGACGCGACGTTTCACTTTTGTATCCTTACATATTCTGAGTCGCGACAATGCCTCGACACCCCGCGGTTATGTATACAGAGTGTTCGGAATCTCACTGCCCAAACTCCAGCCGTGGTTCCTTTGGACCAATAGTAACATAAAAGCCCTACACACTTGGAACCGGAAACGTGCTTTTATAGGACATAAAACTGTGTTCAAAGTAGCGGCGTACAACACGTTGGGGGACAAGGCGATGCGATCATGCGTGTATAAGTTGCATAACAAGTAGGCGCACGACACTACGAATGCAATACTTTAGTGTAGAGCGCCTACTTCTTATGCAACTTATCTACCATGCATGACTGCACTGCGTTGTTATCCAGTCATTGTACGCTGCAACTATGAACACAACTGTTTGATACAAAACTACGGTTCCGGACGTAAGTGTAAAGGCTGTTCCCGATAAAGTGAGCACTTTAGAAATAACCCTTGGAAAAAAGTTACGGCCCCTGCCTGCGTATATTTTAACGGGAGCGCTGAGTGACATTCGCCCAGTAAAGTTGGTAACGATGGAGGTAAATAGGTTCCACATTTTAACGTCGAATGAAAATTGTTAGGTAACCATTTGTGAAAACTTAAATCATTACTTTCGCTTTCTGTTTTTTTTTTTATGCATCGAAGAGTAAAAATAAGCAAAATTGTAGAGTATGTACTTTCATAATAAATTCACAGTTTCTCTTAACCGACGCATGAATAAAGGGATGAGGCCCATGGCAATGGTAATATAATGTAAGGCGAGGAATACACAACATGTATACACGTATATTATAATCATGGTTTTCAAAAGTGCTCATTTTACCGTGAACAGCCTATATAGGGTCCTTGTGTTACTATCGGTCCAAAGAAACCACACCTGCAGTTTCAGCGCTTAGTTTTCAATCTTTTTGTGGAGGCTGAAAACGACGGGAATTTCTGATTATAATGGGTTCCGAACCACGTGCTTATCGATTCGTTGCTCAGAAATTATTAAGCCATGCCTGTGATTGGTCTCTAACCATCACAATTCCGGACATCTCAGTTTTAGAGATTATATCAGGAACGTATTTGTTTTTTAAGTTGAATAAGTGGTACACATCTGTGAAAATTAGATTGCGTTACCAAAAAAAAAAGTCCCGGCAGTTTTATATTTACAATGAGTTGTATTGTTCATAATTAAATATCTTCATTTGTCCTTTAAAGAAATGTCTTCGAACTTAAAAATTTACTATATTAATTTCAACTAAATATGTGATTAATTTTTTATTGTGGCACTCGGCATCTTATATGATTTTATATACACTTAAATTCAAATTTTCCAAAGTGTAAATACCAATAATTTCTAAACGTAAAAAATAATCCCCAACAAGTCTTGAAAACTAATACAGTAGCATATCCACAAGTTAATAATCGGCAAATTGAAACTGTGTTCAAAATAATTCATCGTAAGAAAGAAAGGTTTGCATTCATCTAAACACAATGGGTAAGAAATACATAGTTTAGAGACAAACCCCTGTTACAAAAAAGTGAACATTACACATTAACACAGGTTCCTCTAATAAACATGCAACAGTATAGCTACAGTTGAATGTACCCTTCATCTTAATTCATAAAATATTTATGTTAGTGTTGTCTTGACCGAATAGGCAGACTTGCTACGTTGAGGTATGAAGCATCGTTGTGCATAGAGTATAATAATACTAGGGTTCATTTAAATTATAATTTTTTTTTTGCCGACTCTAATGGATTTACTATAGTGAATCGTACGAAGCTCTATACAATACTACAAATACAATAATTATGGTATGGTTCACATCCCTGGATCACAACCACCAAGGACCCCATTCTCCAGGTCTTTACCGTTATCTGATAATACATTATTTTTCTTTTTAGAAAGGAAAGAGTTAAGTCCGCTGGGATCATATCGCGTTTTTTACGTGACGGGCGGTGGTCCGACGAAATAATACTGGCGTGACGATCGATCGTATCTGCAAAATCCTGGGTGATTGTGCTGCATTGCCCTTGGGAACTCCGCCTCTATGTGGCTGAAACTTCAGTTCGCGCGGCAGTTAATTTTTATTGCTGTGACGATTGGTCGAAGGACAGAGTTAGCAACCTTTCCCCTCCTTTCGCGCGAAATGAGCTAATGAACTTGACTGGTTGTTCTCCGGATCAAGCAGCCATTTTGCATTTGTAAAGGGATTTGGTCACGAAAAATGATTTGCTTTTTTATATTTATACTGTTCAACTTTTAGACATATATTACCAAAAAAAAAAAAAAAAACAAAAAAAAAATTAGCTCATAGTTTTGGCATAAATGCATGTTAAAATCACAATTTTACTGTTTTAGAAATGTGCAAATAATGAAAACTATCTCATGTACAGAAGTCAGAAAATTCGCACCAGAAGAACATGCTACGAGCTACTTAAAGACGCTTAGAAAATTGTACATACAAGGAAATGTTTTTGCAATTTATTTGCAAATTATTAAAAATAAGGATATTGTAACATACTTTTCATATGTGGCTGCCTGTAAAATTTTGTGAAATAACTTTGGCTCAATATATCTTAAAATAAATTACGAATGAATACCTTTCAGTTACCATCGCAAAATTTTAAGGTAACAATGTGGTTTAATTTTTACTTTACAATAACGGGTACATTTTTTACTTTGATACATAATTTTGTAAAAACAGTGGGATTTAAAAAAAATTATCTGAGAAAAATATAATCACAGATAAAGTCTACAAGTTTAATGCATTTGGTATAAATACAGAATGTATCTAAATTGAACCGACAAGCCTCGACTGCAGATTAATCATGAAAGAATAAGTTGCAAACATATATATATATATACACACAAACGACCTATGGTCTAAAGTAAATACTAAGGGTGGTACACGTAATTAAAGTTGGGCCTGGAACACTTGTTTATTGCAAATATTGTAGATAATATTTAAGATGGAACTCCGATTGTCTGGATAACGGGCAACAGAACAAAGATCTTCAAACACCACAACACTGTCATCAAAATATTTAATGTAAATAGTCGCGGGTACTACACCTGTTTCGAACTAACATGTATGTCGCTGTAGTATATTTGTGCTTTAAAATATGTAATATTAATCCTCATATCACAATTAACAAAAATGCCTCCTTGTGTGAATACCTTAAGCCTCACCGTTTGCGAGTAATTCGTGTTTTACTTTCATAATTATATTCATCAATACCTGGCAGGTGGGACACACGCGATGTAGGCTATTCACGGTAAAGTGAGCACTTTTTAAGGCCATTCAAAATTTTTACGTTCAGTTTATTTATATTTTCCGGCAATTTTTAATATAAACAATGCGATGTGTGTTATAAACACAGTGTATACGTTTCACCACTCCCAAACGTTAATGCCTGTATCTCCATTAAAAAATATATATATTAGTGGTTAATGACTTTAGGAAGGGCCTTAATAAGTGCTCACTTTACCGTGAATAGCCTATACCTAGTAACAAACTGTTGCGGTTATCAGAGGAAGAGGAAGATTCCAGTGACACATACAGTGAAGTGGTACTGTAATCAATTATTTCTTCAGTTACAACATCAAATATGTGTACCTCCCTTAGAGCTCATTTTTTACCATAGGTAGAGACCGGAAAAATTCGCGAAATCCGTGACTTATATGATGAACTCCACATTCGTTTGTAAACTCAAACGGATATCAAGTGCTCGTTGGTGTCTTCTTGAGCCAGGGACACCCTCTAACTGGACCTGCATTTTGTTACCATCTTGTCATTGGCTCAGAGTCCTCTAGGAGGGGTCTCATACCTGTAGGCTAGACTCCACAGTCTCCATACAGTCGAGCCTCAGATGTTTGTACATAGGCTGCTGCCCCCAGAGACACCTCACACCTGGCAGTATGGAATTCGCTTCTTGTTCCCTTGCAAGTCTGCTATTGGCTCGGACTCGTCTAGGGCGTGCATAATAAATTCCGATCCAATAGCAAAGGTGACTTCAGTGTACACGCGTTTGAAATATATCTTGACCTTAAATGAATCCCTACTCATAGGTCACAGGCCAATCGCAGATGTAAAACAAACGTACAAGTATTTGAATTCTATCTTGTCCTAAAATGAAACCGTCTCTAACCATAGGTAATATATATGTTTTCAACTTTTTTTTTTTTTTCGTGATTAACCTCCACCCGAAGTTTCTCGCTCGAATCTAGCTAAACTCTGTGTAAAATAACAATATTTTCCTTGTTTGACGCTCTTAACATACGCATGTTATTTACGTTGCACCGTGTTCGAGAAGCAAGTGCCTGAAAGAGCTGATCGTAAGCGTACATAGTTAGTCTTCGCACGGAAATACATCAAACTCCAGACCAGCTGGGGCCGCGGTTGCCGCATTGGCAAGAGGATACTGGCCTCCCTCCAAAAAAAAAACCGGGTTCGAAACCGGGCGGGGTCGATTCCCCGATTTTCGGCGCGCGCGAGTTGTGCCGGGTGACGCCGCTGATCGACGGGTTTTCTCGGGGATCTCTCGTTTCCCGCGCACCTGCATTCCGGCGCCGCTCCATATTCACCTCGCTTCACGCTCATCCGGGTCTCAAGACCTCGAAGGTTAAGGCTATTGGTGCAAGAAAGCAGTATATCTACATAATTTATGTCATAACTTGTTTCAGAGCGGATTCTTCAAAATTTCTGGCATCTCAAGACGTAAATAACGAATTTTAGCGCCTTCTTACGTTGTTAGATATTCACTGCCGTTATTATCTGCTCTGATTGCAGATAAGGAAACAAAAATTCTTTCTTTTCTTCCATTAGTGCTCCGACAATAATGACGGCAGCGAATATCTAACAACGTAAGCCGGTGTCAAAAGTTGTCATTTACGTCTTGAGATGCCAGCAATTTTGAAAAATCCGCTTGAAACAATGTATGACACAAATTATATAAATATAATGTTTTCATACACCAATGGTGTTAAGAGTCCTATGTACAACGCGTCCAAGGTCAAGAAGCGAGGGAGCGATACGGGCGGCACTAACACGCACGCCTAGCGCCTCATCGCTCCTACGAGCAAGGCGTGCAGTATTTCCGTCCTAACGCTTTACTGTGTAAACTAGATTTGTAACTGTGGGGTTTTATTACACGCGATGAAAGTACACAGATCAAACTACCTGCGTGTAGTCGTACTTTTTTCTTACCGCTTAAAGAAACTTCATAGGCAAGCTTTAAAAATGCGCTATTTGACTACTTTCGCGATTTTTTTTTCTCCATTAATACACTTAATATGGTAAAAATAAAAATATGGCGATATAGACAATTTTTTTTTCTTTTCTGGCAAAACTTCGTATTTCCAGAATATTTATTTACCGAGACACGTGTTTAAGCGCAAACAACGATTTCACAGAAAACGTTTCTGTACATAGGACCTTTAAGAGTCGCCCCAAATCTCGCCACGCCATCTTAGCCATTTCATTCGTAGAACGACGGAGCTCTCAGCAGTGACCTAGAATTCAGTTCACCTTGCGTATGTGCTGATTACATGTCTGCAGCTGACAAAATGAAGGGCAGTCGAGAAAGGCACATAATTCACTCTCGCGGACTGATTGCCTAGTCATCACAGCGGTGATTTACGTAGCTTCATAGCTCTAATGACGTGGTCGGCCGTCTGGCCGACACTAACACGCACATCTAGCGCCTCATCGCTCCTACGCACAAGGCGTGCAGTGTTTCCGTCGTGACGCTGTACTGTGCAAATTATATCTGCAACATAGGAGTTTTATTACACGAAACGAAATACCACAGACTAAACTACGCCCGTATCTTTGTACTTCTCTCAAAATTACATTCGTTCGTTTAACAAAATTTACGTTTGATTAAACAAAATTTCTGCGTCGGGTCAAAAAAACTTAGACTGTCAACTAAATATTTTGTTGAATCAGCTGTATACATTTGTATTTGTTTGGCCACTTATTTGACTGCCTACGTTCGAAAATACGGCTCGAGAGTTTGTTTGTATTTTTTGTGACAATTAGGATAGTAACCGTGTTTGTTAGTGCATCTATTGATGCTTAACAATCGTATAAATACATTAATAAAGCAATGCAACAGGAAACTGACAAGTAAAGCCGTAAAACTTGAAATATATGTTTGCACACGTGGCCCAATATTTGTAGTATATAGATTTCAAGCCTCGCCCTTTCTAACTGAGCTACACGTGATTGGAGCACACAATTGTGAAGTGCTCAATGATTGGCGCAGCATTACCTAGGACATGACTGATAGACTGATTGATACAGTATGGTCCAATGACAAACGTATTACTAAGGTACATGTGTTTAAAGTTTAACATGTCCCCAAATAATAACGCGAATTTTGCAGGTTTCTATCTATACGTGGTGAAGCAATGACAGGCTTAAACATGTAAACAGGGATTGATATTTTTTCTTTTCATTTTCGTTTGATTCAATCTCATCAATTGATGATGAGATCAAAGAATGTGGAAATATACTTTCCACCAGCAACTTCTGATTATAATAACAACGTAACTTGTTTGTAATACATCGCCGCAATGTTCCGTCGTCTGCTTTTACTGAGACTGACTGATATTCTGCACGTCAGTAGTTTCAGCCGGAAGTATAGTCTCCAACCCAGACGCCACAACACCATTCCTACCTTACTGATCAGCAGAATCAGTACCTGAAGAAACGCTCGTCAGTATTGGTCAGCTCTTCCAGTGCCAAGTGGAATGCGACACTACATTCTGGGGTTCCCCCGACTGGCTAGCTGACGTGAGCGCTCTCCAGTTGTAGGTCCCTATTCCGTTGTGCACACGTGACTGCAATTTCAGTGGCCAGGTCCATTGTCTCAGGCGTTTCGTAGAAGTGGCTTCCGCAGGTGTGCGAGGCACAGAGTAGATAGGGAAACCCGAATTTCGCGAAAAGATTTCTGCATGTGCTACATTTCAATAGCCTATCGGCTTACCAGCTGTTTTCATTTGCTTACTGGTCACGAGTCTTTACGAGAAGACATTTTCTTACTTGACTGGCCAATCGGAATTACGCAACTTCGATCCTGGCACGTCTGTGATTCGCGAGCACACGTCTTAACGCGTAACACCCATATCAGATAATCAAGAAAGGTGGTCTGAGTTAAAGTGTTATGAACTACAACTGGTCGTGAAATATTTTCGTGAAATTCGGGTGTCCCTAACAATAGAATATAGCGTCCAGTCACATAGTAAAGACTGTTCACGATAAAGTGAGCAAATGTGAAAGCCCTCCTTAAGATCTACTTGCATCCCCTTTCTGTATCCTCCCGCCATATATCAAATTAACCCTTTGAAGAGTATGCACGTACATACACGTGGCCACGTTTGTATGTAAATTCTTTTGCTCTTGAAGACAAAACGCTCATTTTAATGGTTTTACTGTTTCTCTGGAATTTACCGGAAGCTAAGTAATAAATTACAAGTAGTCAACATTTCAGTTCGTAAGATAAACACAGCTCCTTTTCATCATTTATCCAATGAACACGATGTATTGTACCACGTGTCACATCTATCACGACACTCTAATTGGTACACAGACAAGGCGCGACTTCAATGGTCGACGGCCAGCCAATAATAAACGTTGCATAGGACAGTAAGATATTCCGGTGTAGCCAGGACTAATAGGAAGATAGTATGTGAAAATACAGAGGCCAACACAAATTATATTGCTGTAGTGGAGAATATAAGCAGCTCACTTCAACATTGTCTTCAGTACCAGTAAATTTGTTCCATCCTTAGGGGCACACGAATTTCGCCACACGACCTCTTGTATTTCAAAACACTTTAGCTCAGATCCACTTTTGTGATTGGGTGATCTAGTTGTTACGCGTGTTAAATGTCTGTCCCCGAATCAGAGACGTACAGTATCGGAGTAACTTAATTCTTATTGGTCAGTCAACTAAGAAAAAGTTTCTCACAGACACACGCCGCCAATAAGCACAAGGAAACTGCTTGTACGCCCGTAGGGTATTGAAATTTAGCATGAGCGGAAATCTTTTCGCGACATTCGTGTATCCCTAGCCATCCTCAAAGGTTCAACATTACCATGGGCCTCATCACGTTATTAATGAGACGGGAAAACGAAACTGTGTAATTATAATGAAAGGTAATATCTCACGAATTTGCTCATTCTTGCCATTAAACTCATTAAAAAACCAAATAAATCATCTAAATATTTACAAATATTCGTGGAAAACTTTTAATTTGACATTTAGACACGGAACTCAATTCTCTCCGGCGGTACCAACTTTACGAGGTGCACTGCAGTCAGCGTGCACGTTAATATATAAGTAGAGACGTCAAACATTCGCGAGTTCAATGACCTGCAGGATAGACTCTACAGTGTTATGTACAAATATGCTGATGTCAAATGCACATTGGTTGTATGCTGTCACAGTGTAAGGCGACGACTGGGCCAGTCTTCTCCAGGAGGTGTCAAGCACCGTGTGGACCAATGGCTAAAGTTATGTAAATACACGTGTTTGGAATTCTAGTTTGTCCCAAAATGAATCCGCGAATTCTTCAGGTGTCTAGATATACGCAACTAGTGGAAGAGGCAATTTTCAAAGGTTGTTTTTAAAAGTGCTCACTTTTCTGTGAACAGCCTATAACCGCTTAAACCGCTAACTTCAGCAAAATGGCGTCGCTGGCAAGCAGGGTCTGGTAGTTAGGACCATCCGATTCTTGCGAAAAGAATTGCAGAGTAGACGGTAGATTTCTCAATCCTACTCGCGCTCTAACATTTCCCTTCCGTTCACCGTAAAAAAGAAATTTGAGGTAAAATTCCCTTACATGAAAGGGAAGCTAATTACCTCTGCATGTAAGATTAAATTACCTCTTAAATGTTAAATGGTTCACAAGTTAAAACATAAAGGTTAATTGGTGCTTATAAATTATTTTTTTTTTTAATATATTTTTATGTTTTTGTAATGCACGAACGCACATTACTTAACGATCCTCTTCTCCCACAATCACAAATAACCACCTGTACCACACGCCCGTCAAGTTTTGATAGTTAACTTCCGTGACGAAAGTTTCATAGCGAACATAGTGACGTCAAACGAACACTGGAATGCGCTTAGAATAGCTACTTTCGTTAGGAAACGAAAATTTGAGCAATAATGAATAATTTTGTGGAGGGAAACGAAACGAATATCATAGAATAAGCCCCCCCCCCCCCCCCCCCCCCCACCTCCGTTTCCTAGCAGCGATGCACAAGTCTCTAGAGTATTTGGAATAAGCCCACCAAGAAGAAATATTTACTTCTTTTTTTTAAGTATAGTTAAAAATGTTTTTTTTTGCAACTAATACCGACAATTTTTGTTGAGTACAATTTTTTACAGTGTATAACCCACCTTGCCCAAGTGCAGAACAGGTGCCATTCAAGGTAGACTTCGAGTCTATTACTCCATCTCACTGCAAAATATATATATATATATATACACACACACACACACACACGTTTTGTCAAATTATACATCTTCTAAGGCTAAATCAATTGGGGCCACGGCCGCCGAGCGATTAGCACGCTCGCCTCCCACCAAGGCGAACCGGGCTCAATGCCCGGCCGGGTCACCGGATTTTCGCTAGTGGGAGTCGTGCACGGACGATGCCGTTGGTCCGCGGATTTTCTCGGGGATCTCCCGTTTCCCACACCCCTTCATTCTGGAGCTGCTAAATATTCACTTCAATCACCCACGTCGGCTCTCAAGACCTCGCTGTGACGAGCCGCCCAAATCTCTTCATTCAATTAAGTAATATTAATTCTTTACTCGTAATTATTAAAGCAACAATTTAAATTGCTTTAGAAAACAGCAGAATAATCCGAACAATTGCTTCGCCTCTATGTAATAATATATTTGCAACAATTTTTTTAAAACTATATCCAAGGTAAGTTTAAAACAATTAGTTTCTAAGTATATTTACTAAACCACATTTTTACAACTGGTACAAAAGTTCTTAACACAGGTTTATAAAAAAAATTATTTTTTATAAATGTATTCTTTTTTTCACTGAAGCAAAGCAAATATGATGATACCGTTTCGATGGAGATTCATTGCACAGTGCGCCATGTGAATACGCATATAAATTTGGAGGAGAAAAAGAACATTTTAAAATTTAGTTAATCTATAAGTGGAATATTTTAGTGAATTATTTATAACATTCGCATACAAATTAAATAATGCGTTACTGAAAATTTCGGTGGATTCAGTGGCAGTTCTTATCGAGCCATGTATGTATGTAAGGAAATCAATGGGACATTCAAGAGACTTAAGTTATCTTCTACATTTTTAGCATAGTATTACTTTTTTTCGCTATAATATGGAATAATATTCTGCAAAAAGAATTACAAAGCGGGAAATCACTTAAAAAGAAATAAACTAAATGTAAAAAAGCTTTTAAAACTAACCTTTTATTAATAAATGTACAAAAAAAAAGAAAAATAATTATAATAGTTACACAATTTGTAGAACTTGTAAGATGTGGTCGAACAGCCTTAATAAACTTTACTGCAAATTAATATGTTTGTATCAATTTATATTTAGTATTTAAAAGCTTGGCGCAATGTAGAACGTATACATCATTTGCGGAAGCGTAGTAAGCACATATCTTGCGTAAGGCTCTTAACTATTCACAATATAGAACGTACATCACATTTGCGTAAGCATAGGAAGAACATTACATGCGTAAGGCTCTTGACTATTCGCGCTAAGCTTTTATATAAGTAGATGTAAAAGGGGAGTTCTAGCGCAACTCAATTTTCATCGAAAAATCGTGTTTTTTTTTTTTTGCTCCACAATCAAGGTTTTTGCTCCAAAACAATGGTTTGAAATTTAAAAAATCGAGCATTCTAAAAAACAAGCAAATTTACTCCAAAATCAAGTATATTTACCTCAAAATCAAGTAAATTTACCACCTTTTCAAAAATGCCCGAACAGGATTTGTGTCACTTTAAAAAACAAGCTATTTTACCCCAAAATCAAGCAAATTTCTCGCTTTTCAAGCAAAATTTTTGTTTTCTAGAAATAGCAATTTTACAGGCGAGCAATCTAAATAAAGCAAATTCAAGACAAAATCAAGTGAAAATATAAAAATTATATAATTGATAGAAATTATACATCCTATTCAACAAAAGCAAAACACCAATAAGATATTTAAAGTATAAAAATAAAGAAAAATCTGAAGCATTGCCATTACTGATTCCATAATCCCAACCATCACAGCAATTCAAATCAAAAAACGTCGTCTTTAAAATTAGAAAATTGATCTGATCTTAGATAATTGTTATTGATTTTTAAAACAATTTTTAAATGAACATTGTCCAATTCCTTGTCACTGGAAAATACTGTTTTTATTATTTCATATCCGATATTCCAAAGTTCAAAAAGATGTATAATTTGATCCATTTATAATACTTAAAAATGTATATATGTTTTACAAAAGTGCGATACTATGAGAAAATTTTAGTTAGAATTATTATTTTTTATTTGATCAAAAATTCGTAAAACTTTTAAATGCGACCACTCGACTATGAATCTAAAAAACTGTAGTAAAATATCGAAACAATTTCTTGTTTCTGTAAAATCGTTTACATGATCAATTTAATAAAATTAAAAGATATGTATTCAGTGATATTTCCTTTCAAATAATTATAAGTTAAATTTCGTTGGCTAATTAAAACAACATTACAAACTGTACCTGCCTCAACAGCTTTTTTAAAGTCTATACTAATTTTTATATTTGTTTTATCTTTAACTACTGCTGTTTTTCTATATAGGAAGTCAATAACATATAAAGGTCTTCGTCCCCAAGATGAATAATAATTGATATCGCCATGATAATTTGTAGTTGGCTTATAATAAAGTTAATTATTTCTGTATATAGTATCTTATTTTGTTCTTGAATTTATAAATTCATTAAAAGCCAAAAACATTTTAAGACAACGATCATTTTCAATATCTAGATTCCAATTTTCCTTTGGAAAAATTTAATTTCTACCATTTTTTACAAAAATATTTCTCACGTTACAATGATCAAACATTGAAGCATGCACATATTGCTCGGCGCTATTTTTTCTATTAGTTTGGAAACCCACAATTACCAAATCAGGCATGTCGAATTGCAAATGATTAAACTGATCTTTTATATCAAAGTTAAAAACAGTTGTCCCAGCAGGAACATCTTTTTCTGAAAATTGCCAACACTTAAAACCAATATGAATTTTAGAATTTTTATATATTTTTTCTTTAATTGCAATTGATGTGTTAGATTCATATTCAACAATAGGACACAAAATTTCTAGTTTTTCAATAACAATTTTACCTGGATCAGCATAAGTTTTATCAACAGAACCATCTGCTTTTTTTAGTTTCATAAACAAATAGACAATTGTTATCAGATTAATTTAAAAAAAAAGTGATTTTATGACCACCTTTCCAGTAAACTTCATTATTATGGCGAATAATGCCAAACAAATATCTTAATGGGTATATTATTACATTTATTTTATCACTACGAACAGATTTTACTCGAAACTTACTATCAGCACCAGTAAACTCTAAATAATTTTGTTCACTTGGTGATCTTAGCAAAATATTCATCATTGTGGAAGTTATTTCTGGATTATCAATAGCCTCAATAATATGTCCATTTTTTGAAATTACTACTCTAGAAAACTGAAATGGACAAAAATTAGAACAAACACCAATATTATCTAATTTTTTCGTATTTTGTCTCATCTCCAACTTTATCTCTCTTTAGTAGACGATATTCTTCCAAAACATAAGCATCGTTTGGAAAAGAAAAGCCATCTCCTATAGGAATATCAAACTCGATTCTATTATTGGAAATATTAAAATTCCCCCTCGTTTGATCAGTTGGGGGAAAAGTTTGGGTCTCAAAACTCTCAATACTTTTATAGCTCATTTATAAGTTATATATATATATATATGAAGGATACAGAGGGAGTTTATCGAGTGAAATTGCTCATCGAGAAGTACAGAAATTATAAAAAGAACCATGAGGTAGAATATGAAAAAAAAAAAAAAAAAAACAAGAAAAATATCTACCATTAATTCGTGAATTACAAAATACTGGCAAAAAGTAGAACAAGTAAGTGAAGATTACAAACATTTAATAACAGCACTAGTACCTGTCGCTGCAAAAAATTTTGATTATCCACCAACACCAGAAAAAAACATAATTTGAAAAAGAATTATTCCCAAAATCACCAATGGGCGTTACTCAATTAAAAAATTTGCCACCTATAGCAGGTGTTTCTACTATAAATCTCGGAAAATATATTACTAAAAATATTAATGTTATTAATGATAAATTTGGTCTAAGAGGAGATGGGCAAGATTTTAAAATTGGAGATACAAAAGTAAAAATAGATGGCGATTTTCTATTTGTCAAAGACAAAAAGAAATTTGATTTAACATTAGGCCTTACTTATTTGTTAACAAAAGCAAAAAAGATGATCTTGTAGATAAATCAAATCCATTGGTGAAGATAAATTCACTAATGAGGACTAAATTATGCAGAAATTGTTTTATTAACAAATGCAGCATATCAAAATTATGATCCAACTATGAGCGTAGCTTCGAATATAGGTTGGAAGTATAATGAAATAATTAAACCAATTTATCACGAATATGTAAAAAATTCTCCTAAATCTGGTGAAGTTATAAAAAATACAATAGTTAGCCAAAAGTTCATATTTGGATGGACGATGTTAGAAGATCAATTGACAGTTTATTAGTTATTCATGGTGAGGAAACTGCTGGAAATAATTATTACAATGAAAAGTAAGTATAATGAATATGTTAAACAATACATTTTCTGATTTTGTTGTTAACAAACAGAAAGGACTTCCACATCTAATACGAGTTTTAAATGTAATTCAACACATATTTTGGGATTCTGAACATCATGGAAAAGGTGTTATAAATTGGGCATTAAACAATTTAAATTTGCCTGAAATGCATTTGCGAGGGTATAATTATTGTGGACAATTTACAAAATTAGACGAAAGATTAGAAAGAGGAGATGCAGGAATAAATAAATTAGATGAAGCTTGTAAATTTCACGTTATTGCATATAGAGACCACAAAGATTTAGAATGAACCAGATCAAATATTACAAAAATAAGCCAAAGAAATCATGTTAAATAAAGAAACTCCAATTGTATAAAAAATTTCTTCTGCAGCTGTTGCCTCAACAATGTTTACAAAAAGAAAATTAGGTTGGGGAAGTATAATTTTTATTGAATATATATATATATATATATATATATATATATATATATATATATATATATATATATATATATATATATATATATATATATATACTTATATAAATGAAGATAAAAAGCTTAACTTTTGATATACTCTTTGATCAGTTAAGATATTTGAGTATAGATAAATTTTTAACAAAAGAACAACTTGAGCGAAAAAATAAAAAAATTAAAAGAAGGCAAAGGTTTCTTGCTAACCTTGACGTTGCCAATACTCAAAAAAAATCTCAAAAAAAATCTGGAAGTGTTTTACATCATGGAGGAATTATTCCTCTCATAGTTGCTGCTTTAACTGGCCTTGGTGCTTTAGAAGGAGTAGCTACTTCAATATATAATTCTGTTGAACTAACTAGCAAAAATAAAAAACGAATTAGAAGAACAAAAAATGCATAATTTAGCAATGGAAAATAAAGCTGGGAGTGGTGTAGTTGCGAAAAAAGAGCAAGGCGAAAAAAAATTTAGCTCCATTATCCAATATCGATATTGGAAAATATGTAAATATTATATATTTCAGAAATGTTTATATGATTGACGAACTACCAAAAAAATGCTCAAAAATGAGTGTGCTGTGGTTAATTTTGATATTTCAACAAATCCTGGCACTCATTAGGTTTGCTATTTTAAAGATAATTATAATTTTTATTATTTGGACTCATTTGGTGGCAATATTCCCACTAATTTAATTAATTATTTCAAAAACAATAATGGTTATTAGAATGACGATCGAGTTCAGAATTTTAATTCTGTTATCTGTGAACAATTATGTTTAATTGTTTTAAACGTTTTTTCGAGAGAATTTAAGTTTAGCGATATAATTTCTATGTTATTAAATTTAAGATATATTTGGGAAACCATTAA
>CM057007.1:39390193-39552693 GCA_029891345.1 Dryococelus australis | reverse complement strand
TCATTGAGTTTACCAACAAATGAAGAGAGGTTGTGATATTGTTGAAATATTCTTAAAGAAGTTACATACTTCTCAGTATCAATTTTTGAAAGTGAATTTGCATCACCTTCTAGATATACATATTTATTTTAAAAGTTGATAACACATTTTGTCTCATTCTCTTTTTTGGACAGTGCAAAAATTATATTTGCAATAGCAAGAATAATTATATAAGTCTTCATTTATATACAAAAAGTTTTAAAGTATAATAAACTCTTTAATTCTATTTTTTTCTGTACTTACCATTGGTAATTTTTCTATTCATGTCTATTGAAATAAAATCATAATCTTCACCCCGACATTTTGCACAAATTTCTTTACATTCTTCATATGGCATATCTCCACCAACTAAATCATAAATATGCTTTAAGTTAGTATCATCTTGTCTAAATATACACAAAAAAATTTGTGTTGTCTCTTACCAATTGTTTAGGCACTCTGGAATAAAATTGAGCCTAATTAGAAAACATCAATATTTTTGTTTGACCTCTTGTAAAATATTCGTGGACTTCATCTTGCTCATCCAATATCACATCATAAAAAAAAACGAGAGAATTATTTTCACCTTGGTCTAGTGAAACCATTTCACCATTGCTACTTTAAAAATAAGCCATTTCTTCTTTAAAGATTTTTGATATCACTTCAACAAAATCGTCTTGTAATTGAATATATTTTGGTTGATTCAAACTTTTAGAGCAAACATAGAGTTTATTAAAATTTAGCCATCCTGTCTTATAAGTAAAATTAATGATTCAATTTGTCTTCCCGCTGTTTCTTGACCCTACAGTCAACCCTCTAATATCACGAGGCAAAAGTTCGCCATTTTTCTTATTTTTAGAAAATTCTTCAGAAATTAAAACCCCATCACCCCAGTCAACTTTGTGCAGTATAGGCTGCTTTCGCTGCCACTTTTTTTCATTTATTTACAAATAATTTTTGTAATAAATGGATAATACGACTTTGTCTCGACAGCTTGACCTGTCAAATAAAGTTTTCAAGTTAACAAACAATATTTATATTCTTAAGAAGAAACTTCGCTCTGATATATTTCATAAAGATAACTCGATATCATTTATTAATTTTCATTCAAAATTGAATAAATAATGAACATATTAATTATATTGTCTTAGAAATTAGAGACAATAATGGAAATTTAATTGATTTTGATGGTTCTGATATCGAAGTTGTTTTGGAAATTATAGATGTTTGAAATATATTAATATAAAAATTAATAAAAAATTATTCATTTTGATATCCATATGGCAGTGTATCGATTTTATTCGCTAATATAATTATTTTGTTATCATAAGGCCTTAATGCAATTTTATTAACTTCGACCTTATATATTTTGTGTTTCTCACTTCTTATCAAATTCATTGTCATCAAACTAACAATTATTATAGTCTTCGAATGAAATTCTCTTATTAACAAAACAATTTTTTTTACACCTTTAGATTTTTTTTATTTTCTTTATCACCAACTCTATATGCATACATTTTTGCCCGTAAACCAAAAAATTCTTTCATTTTTTTCCCATTACATTCGTCTTTCATTTTTCGTAAAACTTTTTTACTTATTTGTAACATGTTATAGATATTATGGTTTGGATAATCACTTATATCAAATTTTACTATCATCGACTTGATATATTCCTAAAAATTTTATGTATATATATATATATATATATATATATATATATATATATATATCGGTTTCTTGAGAGAATACCTCAATTTTATTATCATATTTTGGTTCCATCACTTTATAATGAAAATCATACATTAATTCTTTCGAAATATCCAAAACGGCCATGCCCACATATTGGCTAATTAAATTTTACATTAGTTTTATTCATTTGAAAGGCCACAGGATTCTTATTAAATATAGCACTTCTTTTTAAATTTGCCTTTGCTACTAATTTTTCACATTTTTCAGCATCTAATACGAATTTTTTTTTATCTATTCTGTTGCTTATATTTTCCATAGTCTTGCCAAACACAGAATTATTCATGAGCTTATAAAAATCTTTTTCGAAATCATTTTAGTATTAGTTCTCATTGTTGTATTCAAATCAATATATTTCTTCAAACAAACAGACTTATCAGACGTCAATATTCGATGTATTTTAGTGAATTTTAATCCCAATATTTAGACACTGTTTCAAGTTGCAATTGTGAATTACATACTTTTATTTGTTATCTAAAGTTGTAAATAATTTAGATTGATTTGACTTTGGAACTACCTTATTTTATGGGCAAAATGGAAAATCTGTATGTAAATTATGTAGTTCTTGTTGATATTCCAAATCAACTTTTAATATATAACCATATTCAGAATCATTCTCCAAATCTAATAATTTTTCACCCCAGTAATCAAAATCATTTAATGCATAGTACACCGACTCGAAACCACCAAATGGTAAATATTGTGACATTGTCCAACCATATAACTTATTCGCATCGAGATATGCAAAATAATTTGATTCTTGATTTGGATTAAAAACTTCCAAATATTTGTTATTTGCAACATATCGCTTACAACATTGTGATATTCCACCTCGAATTCCTTTTTCAATCTAGTGGTTGTTTAGTCATTTTTACCATTGCATCCCATGATAAACCTGGTGCTGTAAAATATCATGCAAGGTCTAAATCATATGAATTTATACATGTGTTTCTAAAATTTTCGAATATATCTGCTAACAATAATACATCGCTTTTTAAATATAAATCATGGTATTCGCCAAGATTTTTTTATATTAAATTGGTTCTATACATATTTCGCATGTTCATAATCATCATCAGATATACTATTTTCGTTTAATTTATTGTAAAATTCACTCTTTGGTGGAAGTTCAGTTTCTTCAAATTTCTTCAAACTATCCACATAATCGTAAAGGTAAACACCCTTTCTTATAACTGAATTAACTCTTTAATAAATAAATGTGCATCATATCCAACTAAGTTATGGAAATAAATTGGTACGAAATTTGATAATTTTAATTTTAGATTACAATTATTACATACTAGATTAATGAATTTTCAACTTATATGATCATGATGATGTACTTTTTATTTTCCTCCGTATATTCACACTCCTATACAGTACATATTTTTGATTTCCTATATAATATTTTTTCTTGTTTTTGTTAATGGGTGCATTAGTTCAATTTGTGAATATATTTCACCAATCTCATTACTTCTCTTTTTATTGATTGTATAAGTATTTAATGAGCACCTGGGCCATGATATACAACTGGTGGCTTATACTCACCGTAATTAGATACAATATAATAGCAAAAACCAGAAGCTCCATGTAATTGATATTTTATTGTATATGATTCGTCATTCAATTTTAAATCAATGTTATTTATTTGATCATTAGTAAGATTATAATCTTTCGTTGAGTACCACCTTGTAAATGCCATTATCAGTATCATCTTCTGTTAAAACTGGATATTTTTTTATTAGTTTAAATTTATAAATTTCTTTTGGATTTGATTTAGTCGATGATATTTCATCTACAATTGATTCAAAATCTGCATATATTGTGAATGGAACCTTCATTGTATATTTATAATTTTTGAAAAATATTTGCTCACTTTTCGAAGGTAATTGAATTTTTACTGCTTAATTTTTTAACAGTCTTCTGTATGTTTACTTAATTTCTCTTGAGAATAAAAGAATTGAAGGCACATATCGCATATATAAACTTTGCCATGCTTATTATTTTCTTGTGCTGAAACTAGCCTTGATACATCATTAATCCAACAATAATTCTAGTTTGTATCATCTTTGAAATAAAGTAAATTTATATGGGTATTATTTTTATTTTTGTAAGGTTTAGTGGATATACCATGGATTTATTACCTTTGACTTCAATAAAGTATACATTTAAAGAAGTATTGATTTGATTTTCTATTTTAGGTATTTCATTAATTTTAATAGTATATTCAAATCTATCTAATGCTGTCTCAATGTTAAGACCCACATTTTTATATTTATATACTCTTTGTGGGTCTTTTTCTGCAGGAAACAGTGCACGATTTTACTACCCAAAGAAACATTTTTGATCATTGTTTTTTCACATTTATGCATGCTTTCTTAATCTTTATAAATTCAGGTAGTTCAATACATGATGATCCTTCTAATGGATTACACTTATTTATTGCTAATTGGATTCCAATTACTCTATCTAAAGTCCATCCAGAACCTCTTCCTTTGAAATACAGATACTTGTGTGACAAATTCCTGTATAGTTACCTACACCACCGTTGCAGGGATACAATGTTCTATTGGTCCCTATTGTCACTTAACGCCATTCTACTGGTCAAAACGACACAAGTCTTTCCGTATTGGCCGGCTGCTAACCAATGGAGTACCGAGTTTACAGTTTTCCAACCAAATGTTCTTTCGTATGTGACAGGGTGTACATAATATCGTGTTCATTTAAGTAACTATACAAAAATGTGTCGTTTATTTACAAATGTCGTTGCTTATGTTGTGTTAGTTCCTATTTAAAATCGTTATAAAATTGGAAATTGATGTAAGTACATCCGGAACGGTTCCGTATTTTTTTATCTGGGAAGAAATATTCAAACAAGTTTTTCCCGAACTACGCTCGGGTATAGTCCTCAAAGTGTTAAGGACAGGCTGGGAATCCTACCAATGGAAGGAAATATGTCTGGCGCACCTAGGACAACACTTGAGCCAGTAGTATCGGTTCAGTAGTGGAGTAACCAATCTCTTTTAAGGAGATCAAGCAGGTAGGTGACGCTGATTAATGTGCAGCGGCCAATGAAACCACGGAGTGTACTCACTTGTATATATAGACTGTTCACGTTAAAATGAGCACTTTTGAAAGCCCTGCTTAAGATATATTTGTATGCACGTTGTGTAATATTTCACCTTATGTAAAATTAACATTCGGATGGGCCTCGTCACTCTATTCAGGCGTCGGTCAAGAGAAAATGTAAAATTATTACAAAAGTAAATATCTTACAAATATACTTAATTTTACACATTGATGCATTAAAAAAACAGAAAAAGAAAGAAACAATTTAAGTTGACACAAACAGTTACCTAACGCTTTTTATTAGACGTTAGAATATATAACTACTTTCCATCCATCGTTGCCAACTTTGCCGGGCGCATGTCACTCGGCACGCCCGTTAAAATATGTGCAGGAAGGGGCAGTGATATTTTTCCAAGGTTGATTGCTCACATTATCGTGAACAGCCTTTAAGTCAGTGGAGTCTATCCTCTCACCGAAAGACAACGCTAATTTCGCACGTCTCTACTAATGACCTCTCTGTCAACGAGACGTTTAACTCAACCCACCTGCCAACTGCAAACATAACAGAAACGTACACGTGCTTCAAGTCTAACTTGTCCTGAAATTAAGCTGCAAAATTTTCCAGTCCCTACCAATAACGGAAGAAGAAAAATTTTTGGCGTGTGCAGAGTACGATAACACTTTGCGAGTGTTGCGGGTATCGCGTGAAATGTCTGTGTTCCTTTAGCTACCTGCCATATGCGTTGTTGCAGCGCTGTCGCTACATGGAGATACAACACTTCTAGAAAGGTTGAAGTAAGCTCAAAAAAACCAGGGGGGGGGGGGGCTCGAGGATTCGATGCAGCCGCCTGAGTTGAGAAGGAGGCAGTTAACTGTCGGATCTATGGAGCTTTGTGGAACTCTGCGTTTGTAAAATGTTTTATAGAGATTGCTAGTTTACTACCTCGCTTTCTTTAGACTATCATTAGTAGGGCTAGTGGTTTTCCACGAAAAAAAAAAAAGTGAGTACACGGTAGACTTCAATACTATAAGCACCCAACAGCAGTGCCAACAACAGTTTGTCTATTGTCATTGGCTGATGTCTGTTTGTGAAGGCAGGGGCCACGGTGGCTGAGCGGTTAGCCCGCTCGCATCCCACGAAGGCGATCCGGGGTTATTCCGGATTTTGGCATGTGGGAATCGTGCCGGACGATGCCATTTGTCAGCGGGATTTCTCGGGATATCCCGTTTCCACCACAATTTAATTCCGGCGCTGCTCCATACTCATCTCTATCACACTCACCGGCTCTCAAGACCTCGCTGTTAAGAAGAGCCGTCCAAATCTCTTCACTCACTGCTTGGTTATATTTGACAGGACCACTCAGGATTTGGTAACACCGACCCGGCTCCTACGTGATTCGTGTGCAGACGGTTGACTACGTGTCAAAACTTAATTCAACCAATCAATGTAGGTGAGCAACCCTACAGTATATTGAAATATATCTTGTCTTGAAATCTTTTCGCGAAATTTCACTACCCCTAATTATTAGAGACTCGGATATTTCGCGATTTCGTTTGAGGAAAAGTTCAGACTTCAAACACGTGAACATTTGACTTCCTGCCTCAATTGGATCGCCCTGGAAGAATTTGAACCAATAACTGACCTGCGAGAAATCTAGGGCCCTATACCGTTCTACCTGGTATGCGATGAAATCGGGACATCAGCCAGTGAACTATTAACGGAGGGTCTAGTAGACAAAGTATTGTGCAGTCTAGCTTGTCGCCAAATGATCCGCGAAATTTCCGAGTATCTAACTATTATATATTGAAACATTTGCATAACACCTTCGAACATAGAAACGAATATCAATTTTTTTGCGTGAATATGTCTTTAAATTTGCAACCTTGGTGGGAGGTAATCCAGAAAATCCGATAACAACAACATCGGGGGATACAGTTGTGCATTACAACTCCGAATCTATCGTCTACATTTAAAATTCAATTACATCATTAGATTGACATACGATCAAACAATATGTTACGTTCCGTGAGGACTGTGAAACATGACACGAGAATTGGGAAGGGGGGGGGGGAGGGTGCGCAATTCTGAGTTTGTTTCGCCGCGTCTCATAACTTCAGCGTAGTATAACTTTTGACTAGGAGAAGCTACGACACTCGTTTGAGTTTCAATCGACAACTCTCGTCACGATAAATCGATCGCGTGTATAAAAATATTTGTGTGGCGTGGTTATGGTGAAATTATATGCGTTTAATATAAAAAAAAATTAAGAAAACTTAACACGATTTCGGCTTATACTCCTCAAAAAGCCAAGAAGAAATACAGAAATCGTATACGGTTGGAAAGAGCATCTCAAAAGTAATCCAGTAATACCCATAAAATCCCATATGATCGAGTGAAGCGGTGCCGGGAACGAAAAAGAAAAAAACATCAAGGCGTCCGAGATCGTCAACGTAGACGTATTCACGCGAAACAAACGGCCGTGTCTCCAACACAACCAAACCCAATTTTTTGCAGAACTGTGATATGTACGGGATCAGCTAATTATAGCGCCCAATCTTACTAAAGTTTTTCCATAAAAGAAATGAGAAGTAAAAAAAAAGGAGCTGGGCAGTTTTTTTCCAATCGTTTACCATCATTGCATACAACTTTACAACTTTACTTGAGTGTCAATAAAAACTGAAATGAATATTAATTTATATTAGTGAACATATTATTTATATGTAATCTAATTGTGCCCCATTTATTGTATACACTGAAAAACAATCACTTTCTGTCAACAAAAAATGTTGTCGGTGAATGATGTACAGTTGAGAGATTTGGGCGGACTTTAACAACGTGGTCTTGAGAGCCGATGAGGGTGAAGCGAGGTGAATATGGAGCAGCGTCGGAATGAAGGGACGGGGGAAACGGGAGGTCCCCGAGAAAACACACCGACCCACACGCGGGAATCCGGGCGAGCCGCCGCGCTGGGAACGGGACCAGGTACACCCAGGTGGGAAGCGAGTTGTCTAACCACTAAACCAGTCCGCGGACCTTAGTGCAGAAGGTCGACCGTCGCACGTTGTTTTCCTCGTGCTAAGTGGTTTAAAGGTGCACCGGCCGGTCTCTGATCTGCGTCAGCGACGGCATTGGAATCCAATGCCGTCGCTGACGCAGTTCATAGTACCACCTTCGCACTCTTAGTTATCATCTCGCCCCAGATTTACTGGCAGCTTGACGAGGTGACGTAAATGATTTCGAGAGCCCTTGAGACATGCTGTGCTTGAGCAGGCTGTTCCAAAGCGACATTTCATTCTTAAGTTTTGTTACCTTTATACAGGTTGAGGCATTTAAAACAGGCCACCTTAATAAATCGCACACTTGTAAAGATAGAAGAAAACGGTTCAGACAAACGTTGTTTGGGGTGAAAGGGGCCATAATGTGAAGTTAAGAGACTCAGGTCACTATCCAAAGGGCTCATTAGGGTATGTAACGGGGAAGAAATAGGGTTTTCCATGGCCAATGGTGGTATGATTACCTCATATGGCGTAGTGATATTTAAGATTAAGATCTCACATTTTACCTGGAAATTTACCTTTAGGATTTTGTTTAGTATTTCGCATGACCTGATTCTTGGGATCGATTTCTTTGGCAAAACACAAGCTGTTTTAGATGTTACCAAGAAAGAGTTAAAGTTTTCCTTTTGCAGTTCACAATTACTAGAAGTAATGTTAAAAAGGTTCCACACTTTTGATCTGTCAGTAAAAACAATTTAGAGGAAAATAATCATGAGGAAAGTTTACAGTTATTGCATCAGGAATTTAGAGATGTCATAACCAGCAAATTGGGGCACTATAGTAAACAACCCATAGTTTTGAGGTTAAGGAATCAGGAGCCTGTGTCATCGGCACCCTATCGAGTAGCGCCCCCTAAATTAAGGATTTTCAGGAAAATCATCCAAGAATTACAGCAGGATGATGTGGTTGAGCCCTCAGGAAGTAATTTCTCTAGTCCAGCATTTTTTATTCCTAAGAAAACACCTGGGGATTATCGCATTATATGCGATTATAAGAAGGTAAATAAACAGTTATTTGTGGATCCTTATCCATTGCCCACAATAGAGAGTTTTTTTTCAGCATGTGGGAAGGCTCGGTACTTCTCAGTTTTTGACCTCAATTCGGCATTTTTACAAGTAGATCTGCATCCAGACTCTCGAGGAGTTTTGGCGTTTGTCACCCCCTGGGGGCAGTTTCAATGGAAGAGACTTCCAACGGGTGTGAATTGTGGCCTGCAGGTGATGTCTAGAGTTATTTTCCAGGTTTTGGGTAAATATCAGTAAATTTTCTGTTCACTTACATCGATGATGTTTGTGTGTACAGTAATTATTTTGAGGAACATTTAGAACATCTGTGGTTGTTTTAATCGCTTCAAGGGAAGTTGGATTGACAGTGAATCCAGACAAGGTGATATGGGCGAAAACCTATGTGAGATATCTTGGTTTTGTTATTTCAGAAGGGAAATTACTGATGGGCCCTGAGAAGATTGGTCCTGTTGTAAATTTTTCCGCTCCTAAGAACCCGCATGGCTTTTGCCGATTTTTTGGTTTAGCTGGATTTTACTCAAAGTTCATACCAAATTTTGCCGAAATAGCCGAGCTTCTAAATGCCTTAAAGAGGAAAGGGGTGGAGTTTGTTTGGGAGATGCTCATAAGCATGCCTTTTGCTTGCCGAAAGAAAAAATTGCTACTCCTCCTTTTCTCAAATTGCCACGTTTCGATCAGCAGTTCATTTTGCAAGTGGACGCTAGCCCAAAGGCTTTAGAGGCTGTCCTGTGTCAAGGGGTAGAAGAGAATCTGACACCTATTTCTTACTTTAGTCGACTCCTTAGTTTAGCTGAGCAGAGGTACTCAGCCTACGAGAAGGAGGTGCTGGCGGCCACATATGGCATGGAGAAGTATAAAGATTATCTGGAAGGTGCGGAGTTCACCTTGCACACCAATAACCAGGCGCTCAGCTGGTGTTTGTCAACAAATAAACCAGTTGGACATCTGGCTCGTTGGCTAGTGCGACTCACGTGTTTTAAATTTACTGTGCATCATATAAATGGAGCATATAATGGAGTAGCAGATGCTCTATGTCGGATGTTCGACTCGGATGAATCTTGTGTGGAACCACCAGATTCTGTGAATATTGTTTCTCCTGTGATGCCGTCTGCAAACAGGTATAGTTTTTTTTTTTTTTTTTTTTTTACCAAACCGATAGTGTCTGTAATAATGTTTCTGATGTTTCGAGGGGTTCTAGTAGTGTATGTACTAGTGGTGTTAATAGTGTTTCTTCTAGTAGTTGTGGAATTTTTCCTGTAAGCAAAAAGGCACCTTGTTGGGCTACACTTGTGGATACCAGGGTTGAAAGAGAATCAGGTCTTTTGTTGTTCGCCAATAATGGAATGTGAAATCGGATGTTCCTGAGGGAGAACAAGTTGGAACTCTCCAAGATTTCCCTCAGGCAAGATTTCCCTTAGTTTGCAACACCATCAGGGAATTGACCCTGAGTGTAAGCAGATGGATATCGAATCTGGTTAAGGTGGTCAGTCCCCTTGAAGTTCGAAAAGGACTGTAGGCTAGACTACACGGTATTGTGTATTTTCGAACCTCTGCTTTCTGTTTATTGGCTGCTGCCCTGGGTTGCAGCAAGTTTTGCCTCAGACCACAGGTGTGAAGGGATTCGGTGCGTTTTTCTTGCAGGTGTGTTATTGGTTCAGAGTTAAAGGCTGTTCACGATAAAGTGAGCACTTTTGAAATCAACCTGAGAAAAAGTCACTGGCCCTGCCTGGATATATTTAAACGAGCACACTGAGTAACATGCCCTTAGTAAAGTTGGTAACGATGGGTGGAAAATAGTTCCATATCTTAACGTCGAATAAAAAGTGCTAGGTAACCATTTATGATAACTTAAATTATTTCTTACGTTTTCTGTTTTTTTTTCTGCATCGACGGTTAAAAACGAGCAGATTAGTAAAATATTTACTTTGATAATAATTTCACAGTTTCGCTTGACCGAAGCATGAATAAAGTGATGAGGCCAATTGTTAGGGCCACCTGTTTTTCGCGAAATTGACTATTCGTCGCTTTTGTTTGTGTGAAGACAGTCTGTTATATGGGTGAGCCAATTAGAATTAAGTTTCTCCGATACTGACCGTCTGTGAATCGCGGGCAAACACAATAATGCGTAACAATTCAAATGATCCATTCACGAAAGTGGTTTTGAACTAAAGTATGTTGGAACACAACTTGTCCCGAAATCTTTTCGCGAAAAACAGGTGCCCCTACCAATTGGCAATATTAATATTACACATACAGCATAAGGCGGAAGAATATACAACGATCATATAAGTATATCTTAAGCAGGGCTTTCAAAAATGTTCATTTTATCGTGAACAGCCTATGACCTAGGCGTATCTTATAAACACAATGTGATCCAATTGCAAACATAGCAGAAATGTACATGTTGTTATAAATATGCCTTGTGGCCATATTCATAAATTAAAGGATTTAGGGGTCGTAGCTTGTAGATGAATAATAAATAGTAGAGCATACTGATAATGAGTGTTCGATCCCCGGGCACGTCATTCCCAGATTTTCGCACGTGGGAATCGTGCCGGACGATGCCGTTGGTCGGCGGGTTTTCTCGGGGATCTCCCATTTCCCCAGTTCTTTCATTCTGAAACTACTCCATGCTCACCTCAATCCCTTTCATCGACTCTCAGGTCCTCGATGTCAAGAGCCGTCCAAATCTTTTCACTCACTTTTAATGGCGGGTAATCATGTTATGTGACGCAGACAATAAAACACTGTATTTTAAACTGTAACGGGGAGCTACTTTAAATGATATTAGTATTATAATATTATAAATTATACGAGTATCTCACGCCTGATTTTGTGATTCTATGTTGGACTGTCCCCACCTTAAACTTTATGCCGGAGGTTGTGTCATATTTAAGAGCGATAAGTAGGGATGGGAAAATTTCGCGAGTTCATTTCGGAACAAGAGAGACGTCAAAACATATATAGTGAAGTCACCTTCGCAATTGGATCACAGTTTATTAGACCCGCCCGGCACGTCTTTGAGCTAATAGCAGACTTGCAATGAAACACCTTGCAAATCCCATTAACTGCCAGGCGTGGGGCAACAGCCAATGTCCACACAGCCGAGGCTCCAGTATGCAAAGGACTGAGGAGTCTAGCCTACAGGCCATTGAACTGACGAAATTTTCCTATCCCTAGTGATTAGCGGCGACCGGATACACCCATACATAGGTCCTCCCATTAAGCTGGCCGGGTTGGAAAGGCGATGCGCCGCGCCTCGTGACGGCCTATATCGGCGCGTTGTTTGGAGTTTAGACATAGCTGGCCTCTTTCCCCCAGGCTGGGGGGGGGGGTGAGGGAGAGTGGTTTCTGCTGCTGTCCCAATACTTAACGCAATCCCTAGGGACAGGTGTTTTTCGCGAAAATATGTATGGTCATGCTAGACTTCAATACCTTACGTCCACAACCACAACTTCCACTGGCTATTGGCCAGGTGTCTACGTGAGAAGACGTGTTCTTATTTGACTGGGCCAATCGTAAAAAAGTACGCCGATACTGAACGTCCGTGATTCGCGGACAGACACTTGAGGCACGTGACATTTAAAATCATCCAATCACGAATGTGCATATCAACTAAAGTGTTTTGGAGTACAACTGGTCTTGAAATCATTTCGCAAAAAACAACACCGGTCCCTACCAATACCTGGCGTCCTGGTTTTACTCTGAAGTTGTGCTGGCAGGTTTATGGGAGGATGTTCAGGTAAGGTCTGTTCATAACATGTACTAAAGATGAGGTAGACTGCGCATTCGTCTTCTGCGCATGTGCCCAACATTGACCTACCGCAAAGAGGAACACGACTGTCAAAGTCACATGGCCAACAGTGATGAAACTGTTGGTTTATATCTTCATTTTTAAATGAGAAGCTCTGTTGAATGAATAAAATACTTTTATTAATTTGAATATAACCAAACTGCTGTAGAAATTAGTCACAGGAAGTATACATACATCTCAAACAATTTGTTTACAAATCAGTTATCTAATCGAAAATCCAAACCATGCCGTTTTCGCTAGACGTATTGGCAGAAAAGCAGTTCAATGTCAGACACGGAGATTGGTTTTGCGAAGCCAGTGAGATTGGTCTGCCTCATTTTTAGTATATGGTTCGTAACAATGTATGTGAAGTACAGCTTATCCTAAACTTAATTCGGGAAATTTTCCAGTCCTTGGGTATAAGCAGCTGTTTCACCTCAGCTACTTGGATATTCAGTGGCAAGGTTGATTCTGAACCAACTACCCCGTGGAGATAAGAGACCAACATAGACCAGCAGATCTAATAGCTTAAAGGACGAAATAATGGTTGCTGTTAACGGACGTTTTCGTTGTCTAATTGCCCTGGGTATACAAAAAGTTGTTACTGAACAACTGAAGTCATCGCTATGTGCCAGTTTTGCGCCAAGAAAGACAAGTACTTGTAGCCCAGAGTTATATTAAGATGCAAATTTTGTAATTTCGTTAGCACCTAGCTACGAGGTACACCTGATCCTTAGCTGTGCTTACGGCAATAATAATAATAATAATACAAACGGAACTTGTTTGCACTGGTTGAGACCAAACATTAATGGTGACACGCGGTGCGTAGTAGCAAAATTGAAGCCACCAACAAAATGAGAGTGGCGGCCATCTTTTTCATCAGACTCAAAGTTGCCACCGTGATTGGTTGAAGGTTTTTTTTTGTCGGTTACGACTTCCGGACGGAATTTGTTTAAACTTGCGAGACGCCCATGAACATAATCGATTATAAGGGGAAAATTATATATTTACAACTTCAGAAACACTTGACATGCTCTGTTTCCCAATACATCGTGACGTAATGGGCAGGAAGAAACCAGATTTTTTAAATGGTACACCACGTCCTTTTTAGTAAAACTGTGGAATGCCATCTCCGGACTGTCGACGATGAATTATTGTAGTTTTTCCACGTCGATCATTATTTCGCGTACGTTTCATTTACAGGTTCTGAAAACTTAGAATTTTTTTAAACTAAAGTATGAATTCAGTAAAGTAAAAATAAAAAATAAATTTAATACTGATGTAATTTTCCCAGCTGCAGTAAAGTAAAAATATTCGGCGCTAAATTGTGGGTTTTTTTTTTTTGAGAGGTTATATTTTCACTTCGTTCCCTAATATAGGCAGTTCACGGTAAAGTAAGCACTTTTGAAAGCCCTGTTTAAGATCTACTTGTATGCACACTCCGTATACTTCCGCCATATGTAATATTAACATTGCCATGGCCCTGGTCACTTTATTCATGTGTCAGTAAAATAAAACTTTGAAATTCTTAGTAAAGTAAATATTATACCTATACGAATTTACTCATTCTTACGCTAATATACATTAAAAAAAACGAAAAGTCAAAGTAATAATTTCAGTAATCACAAAATGTTTACCACTACTTAAAATTCAACGCTAAGACGCGGAACTACATATTCCCCTCAATCGTTACCAACTTTACTGTGCTCATGACAGTCAGTGTGTCCGTTAAAATACACACGAGTTGGGGCAGTAACATTTTTCAAAGGTTGATTTCAAAAGTGTTCACTTTATCGCGAACAGCCTTTACCATACTTATTATTAGCGTCACATATTTTTTCGCGAAAAGATTCGGTGACTAGTTGTACTCCAAAACACGCAGTTCAGAGCAAGTATCGCGGCGGTTGGAAAATTTTAACACAGAGATGCAGTATCGGAGTAACGCAATTCTGATTGGCTAGTCAAGTAAGAAAATGTCTTTTCACAGAGACACGCTGCCAATAAGGAAAACAACACTGGATATTGAAATATAGCATGTGCGGTAGAGCTGGTGAAATTTCGCGAAAAAATTAAATAACTACACGGTGGACTTTAATACTATAAGCACCCAGAAGCAGTTTGTCTACTGCAATTGGTTTCTGTCAGCTTGCGAAGGCGTTTTCATATTTGACCGGGCCACTCAGAATTCGGCAACATCGGCACAGCTCTTACGTGATTCGTGTGCTGACAGATAACAAGTGTGAGAAAATAATTCAGCCAATCAAGATGGGTAAACGACCCTACGGTGTTTTGAAATATAACTTGTGAAATATTTTCACGAAATTTCACTACCCATAATGTGCGGACGTATTTACGCGAAAAGCAGGTGGCCATAGCCGAGGTAACATAATTTACAGAACTGAATAGGGTTGTAACTGAACAATTCTGGCTATTTTTATTTACATGTAATATTCTTAGCTAATAGGTGTCTCTATTATATTATGTTCTATACTGCAGTCCTCAGCATCTGTAAATAATATAATGAAGCTGAAAACTTACACTGTACAATTTTATTGTTTCCTACACACGTCGGAGTTACTAAAAGTCCCCTTAGCTAAATATTTGACAGAGTGACGGGGCCTCAACTTCGCTAAGCACCAACTGGTTCTTTAAGTTATATAAGCAATTCAACTTAACTCTGTGCATAAAACCTCAATACTATCACGAAAATTGGTAAATTCAGTGGCAAATATGTTGTATAGGTAATTATATTTACAGTTTTCCATTTCAATGAAACTTAAATATTAATGCAGTTCCTCTTGTTCTCATTTAACTCTTACACTACTATTGTAACATTGTAGGTTCTCAGAATTCTTGGGAAGACTAGTGGAATTTTTTATGACCTTATCGGTGTGCGCCAATTACGGGTTACGCATGAATCGGAGTGTGAAAGTGCGAAGAGATTTGGGGGGGGGGCCTTAACAGCGAAGTCTTGAGAGCCGATGAGGGTGAGTGAAGTGAATATGGAGCAGCGCCGGAATGAAGGGACGTGGGAAACGGGAGATCCCCGAGAAAACCCACCGACCAACGGCATCGTCCGGCACGATTCCCACTTGCGAAAATCTGGGGATTAGGTGCCACGGTGGCTGAGCGATTAGCACGCTCGCCTCCCACCAAGGCGAACCGGGTTCAATCCCCTTCCGGGGAATCGTGCCGGACGATGCCGTTGACCGGCGGGTTTTCTCGGGGATCTCCCGTTTCCCCCGCTCCTTCATTCCGGCGCCGCTCCATATTCCCTTCAGTCACCCCCATCGGCTCTCAAGACCTCGTTGTTTAAGAGCCGCCCAAATCACTTCACTTCACTTCACTTCACTTCACTTCACTTCACTTCACTTCACTTCACTTCACTTCACTTCACTTCACTTCACTTCACTTCACTTCACTTCACTTCACTTCACCGGTCGGGGATTGAACTCGGTTCGCCTTGGTGGGATTCGCTTCTTGTTCCCTTGCAAGTCTGCTATTGGCTCAGACTCGTCTAGGGCATGCATAATAAACTGCGACCCCGATAGTAAAGATGACTTCAGTGTACACGCGTTTGAAATCTATATTGACCTGAAATGACTCCGCGAAATCTTCCTATCCCTAATTATGGGGCAGCGACTTTTTTCTAAGGTTCATTTCAAAAGTGTTCAGTTTATCGTAAACAGCCTCTATATACCTCTAACCACAACGTATGTTTCATGACAGACACCTGTTCTTCTCACACATCTCTAACAGCAGATTGGGGAAGTAGGCTTGGAGAAAAAATTATGTAACAACCCACAAGATACCGCAAGTGAGTTCTCGAACATTTCAGCCACATTGCTCAGTATACACACTAAAAAATTATCCTCAACTTTACCAAATCAGTATATACGTTCGGTGCGAGAAAGCGGTAATGGCTTTTTTCATATCTGAGGTTAGGCGTTCCTACATTTGCTCATGAAACACAGGTAGAGCCGCGAGTATTTCGCGGATTGATGTGGCAGCAGGCTATACTTCACAGTCCTGTATACACTCGAGACACTATCATTTGCTTATTGGTTGCTGCGATCAAGAGAGGCCTACATACATCACTGTTCAATACTAACTCACATTACAGACTCCTGCGTACTACTGGCTCTCAGTTAAACGGGGCGTGTCTAAACAACTGTCGTCCAATCACAATGGAAGGAGACAAGATCAAGTGTTTGAAGTCTACCTCGTCATCGAATGAATTCGCGAAATACGCGGGGCCCTAAACACAGGTAAGTTTCCCATTATATATAGTAGCGAAGATAAACGTTCCTACTGATGTGTGGTATTATTTCTATAGCATGTATAGGTCAAAAACTTTCATTAGAGTTTAGGAAGCTCACAAGAAACATATTTCTACCGTTTACGAGACGTTGCACTCGAAATTTCTTTATCGATATAGGCCTAAACCGCATACAGTAGAAAACAGAGTCCAACAAAGGTAACTTCCTCCAGGTTTGGGAGATATAGCATTCACTCTCGAAACTACACTCTGTGGTCAAATTGGTCAAATTGACAGAGACCCGGAAATCTCATGGATTCCTATGAGGACAAGTTAAACTTCATTCACTTGTACATATGTGTTTGTGCTTCCATCGGACCACAGTTTGTTAGACACGCCCCACACGACTTTTAGCCAATAAGGAATCTGCAAGGAATTTAAGAACCAAATCCCATACTACCTGGTCTGGGGTTCGACTGGAGCAATAGCCAAAGAACTACTAACTGATGATCGAATGCACAAAGGATTGTGGAGTCTAGCTTGTTGCTGAATGAATCCGCGAAATTTCTGGGTCTCTCGCAATAAATAGTCTACCTACACTAAAAAATTTGAGGTGCAGTGCTGGCAAAAGAAATTAATTCTGGAGGTAGTAGGGAAATTAGAAAAATTAATAAAAGCAATGGGGTTCAAGGTTTAGAAAATTTTTTTAATAAGTGGTTATTCTTAACGGAAAGAAACAGTACGGACGCGTGGCAAGCGAAATACCTGCAAGGCATAAGGAAAAATGACAGACAAGGCGAAAGTAAATACCTGTAATATACCTCGATGAGACATAGATTTTATCCGAATTGCACTGTGGCCAAGTGTTGGTAGCACAATGGCGTAGCAGGAGTGTATAAAAAGAACTATTCAGGACAGCGATGGAATATAGTTCAACCAGATAGTGAAAATGGCTTCACTGAGGGAGCCAGGTTAATTTTCAAAGTCATGACCAAAGACGGAGACTATCATGATGAAATGAATAGCAACAATTTAACACTTTGCAGACTATGCACGATTTTAGGTCTAGCATAGCTAATTTGAAAAGTTCTTTGTAGTTCAGAACAAAGCTCGTTTGGATGTGCAGTCTTTGTTCATCTAGTGTTAAAAAATGACCTCACAAGAACACGACAGCGAAGTAACAATTAAATTGCTAACGATAGAAATAATATTTTCATAGCCACTCAAAGGGACATGATTGATTGTAAATCCTTTTGTAAGATAAAACATATTTGATTTGGTCAATATCAGCTCGCACTCCATTGGTTGATAACCGGCGAATAATGAACGCTACAAAGTACAGGGTAGTGCCTGGTGTGGTATGGACCAATAGGACGATGGTGATTTATAACACAGACACCAACAGAATCGGTGTTCATACAGTAGTGGGTATAGGTGACACACTTCTAATCTGTCTTTTAAGTGCCAGTAAATGTGTGCAGACCTCGATGTGTTAATAAAGAATGGGTAGGGTCACCTGTTTGTTTGTGAAAAGGTCTACGCAGAGGATAAACGTCAATATCCTCTATGTATTCTTGCGGTCTTCATTTGGTAATTGGATGATTATATTTGTGTGAAGACAGTTTGTTACCTGAGTGAGCCAATCAGAATTAAGTTTCTCCGATACTGATCGTCCGTGATTCACGGGTAGATATAAGATGCATAACAATTCAAATGATCCAATCACGAACGGGGCTCTGAACCATAGTGCTTTCGAGCATAACTTGTCCTGAAATATTTTCGTGAAAACAGGTGCCCCTGTTTATTAGGCACACACAGGTAAACTCTAATCGAATAACAGACATGCAAGAAAACAAGCACCGAATAAATAGAGATCTGAAAAATTAGCAAGTTCAATGACCTGCAGGTTAGACTCTGCAGTCTTATGTACAAATATGCCTATGTCAACTACACATTGGTTGTCTGCTGTCACAGTGGAAGGTGACGATTGAGCCAGCGTCCTCCAGAAGGTGTTGAACACTGTGTGTACCAATGACTAATGTTATATAAACACAAGTATTTTGAATTCCAGCTTGGCCCAAAATGAAACCGCGAATTGTTCAGATCACTATGAATCACAAGCCAATCACTGGAAGAACAGCCAATAAACAGAAAGCTTATGCTGTGAAATAACTACAGTAGTATCATGTAATCTAGCCTGCAAGTGGTTCAAAACGCGAAATTTTCCTGTCCCTAGACATGAATGAGTATACTCGCGATAATATGTTAAGGGGTTAACTGGTAAGATAATTTTCACTTGCGCTGAAGGGCGATTTTCTTACGTTACATACAAGGGAAATTTGCTTCAATTTTCTTGTGTTTAGTTGCCGGGGAGTGAGTTAATAGTATTGTAACAGGCCAGAGTGAGTGGACTCTTCCTCACTGTTTATCGCTATTTGTTTATCTGGCTTCTGTTGCTTCAAAGCTTCCGAGCAACAGTTAATCACTGTTTAAAATACGTTTTTTACGTTGCCTAGGTGCATTTCCGTTGTGTATGCTCTCTAAATACCAACCAATCGCCTGTGTATAGTTGTTACCAATTACTCTCACGTGAAATAATTATTTTGCCAAGTTTAGGTCAATTTAAGAACCAAACGAACTAAATATACTGTGTGCGAGATATTCCTTTTGATACGAATGTTCCTATTATAAATAATTGATATGGGGGGCACAGTGTACAGATTGAGACTACAAAGTATGAGGTTGATGTACAGTATTTACTTCATCTAGTGAAATAAGACGTACATTTGTTAATGCTATAATAATATTCTCTATAACATTCATGAACTCATCTTTTGTTCATGCATCAAGAAAATAAAGTGAGAAATTAAATTTAGGTCTTTCATTTTTATCAAGTCCTCCATCTCTCACGAACTTGCATATGCCTATGCAATTTGTAACATTATTGAAAAAGTGTAAACGTTTTAATCAACATTCACGTCTAACATACACAGAATATAACTCTCTTCTAAAGTAATTATGTTTATTAAGTTGCTGGATCAAATGTTTATGTTGGGCAACATGTTTGCACTTGTGTGTGTGTTGCATGTAACAGGACGTTGTTATAAGTTGCGATAGTGCATAGCGCTTGATTGTGGAAGTTGTTTATCGCCCAGAAGTGGCGGCTTGGTGGGGCCCGGAAGTATATCCGGTGATAAGGTCCCAGGACGTAGAGGCAGCGTTAGAGATGCGTAGCGGTGTAGCGGAGTTTTACCATTCGCATGTTAAATGCCGAGCGAGTAGGTTAAAGTAGTAGATGCGGGCTGATCCTGGACTTCTCTGTTTTCGGTTTTCTTTTGTATTCTTACCTTGTTTTGAGGCATGTATCTGTATTGTATAAACAGTTTAATTCCTTCCTGCGTATTATATAAATTTTTACGATTATTTACAGTATTTATTGTGCGTTTTATGCGGATTTCATCCTGACATGAATCGGAGGTGAATTCGTCCTTCTTGTTATTACCCGAGGAAGGTTTATCGTAATATTGTGTATTTTACTAAGAATGTCAATAAAGATTATAGGTCTTGAACAGTTAAGATCCTTTATATAGAAGAGAGTTATATTTTGTTGTCTTTTTTGTACCGTTTTGGCCTTCAAGGAATAACTTCTTAAGGTGGTAGTGGTTTGTTGTAAATTCATTTCTTCAGGAGGCCTCGTGTTTAGAAGGAGCCTGCGCCAAAGGAGATTGGTGAGATTGATCCAAACAGGATAATCTGTTGGAAGACTTTTCCAGTTCATGAGGGCAAGGCAGACAATACTGCTGTAATTAGTGTTTTTGGAAATGTGTCTGTATTCACGTACGAAGATGAAGATGGAACTTGGTGATAAGATTTAGTTGTATTGGAGATTAGTTGGTACTACTGGCGACATGCATATTCTTGGTCATGTGGAATTGGTTTTTAATACGTTATTATGTGGTATGTATTATTTATTTTGTAAATAAATGTTTTGTACCAGTCGCCGAATCGAAGCTCCAAAGCCGACACCAGTGTGAAGTATTCTATACGATGTTGTTCCGGCAGGGACTGCAGTATGCTCAACGTTGAACCCCTCAGTACAGCCGCCAAGTAGTACACCTGCTGCTCATCAGTCCAGCCATCGTAGGGGGGGGGGGGGGGGCTTAGTTGTGACGCCTTTACCCACCCCTGGCTGGGGCCTTCCCAAACTGCAGAACTGCCTCGCCTCCCCTGCGATAGCTACACTGGTGACGACCTCTACCTTCTTCTCGCTGCCCGCACTCGTCGTCTCCCCTAAAGCTGCAAGAACTCCTGCCACTCCTCCTTGATGGCGCTCACTTCCCGTTTCATTTCTTTCTCAACACTGTCGATCTTCTTGTCCACACAGTCTATTTCATTGTTCACCAACTTGCTTACACCTTCTTTCTTTCTGTCCACATTATCATTCACACTGTCTATTTTTATATCTACACTTTCGTTTACACTGTCTCTTTTTCTATCTACATTTTCGTTTACACTGTCTATTTTTCTATCTACATTTTCGTTTACACTGTCTATTTTCTTATCTACTGGTTCACCAACACCACTAATTTGACTATTTACACTACTAATTTGACTATTTAGAGATTCACTACCATTATATATTTTACTAGTTACATTTTCATGTACATTACTAATTTGGCCGCTTAGTGCTTCAATTTAAAAGCGAAGTGTTTCCATGTCTGGCGACATTTTCTTAGTTAGCATTCAAAAATTGCAAAACAATTCCTCGGCCTATTGCTCAAATATTGTGATATTTACAAATACTAATTACAATTATTTTAATATTTTATTTTTATAAAATGCCTCCATCCTACTTTTGACACCAGTGTTACAATTTCTCTCTCTAGAAATTAAGTGGGCTATACCAAGTTCGATAAGGAATGGAGGTCTTAATTAAATAAAATAATTAATTATAATTTTATAATTAATAACTAGAGCGAAAATTCTCTCAACTCAACTTCTCACAACAAATGGGTATCACTAACTGATCACAATTGACACCAATTAATATAATTTATAATTACCACAAAGAAATCAATGAAATTAAATAATAAAAGATGAGTCCCAACAGACAGTTTATCAACCTATTCAATTAATTTTATCATTTATGCGTTCATATTTGACTGTTCGAATATTTACAATAAAATCCGTATTACTCTTACATCCAGTCCCACCTCAGTTCAGTCCATGTCTCACCAGTCGCAATGTTCTAAGAGTCCTCCAAGCGCCCTCACGCACAATAGGCTTCACTCGTCGGTTTCACGGCCTCTCGTCCATTCAAGCCACGAACACCTCGCGCGCCGTCGTCCCGCAAACTCCTGTTGTAGTCCACACCTCACTTCGCTCGCGCACACTCGACTAGATGACCTCCGCCAAAGACTGCCGGCCGCTGGGCCGCGGTAGTATATATATCGTCTAGGCCGTCACCCAGAATCTTCCCCAACTGGCGAGTTGCGCCGAGGCACCGGCCAGTCTCACTAGGGAGGTTATTATAAGTCTCTCATTTTGACGAAGGTCGAGTGACATCACGAGTAGAGTTGGAACTTCTCAACTGCTCACGAGCAGTTGGCAGGCTAGAATTTCGTAGGCAAACCAATATGGCGGGCGTCGGTATGAAATGTGGCCGTGTATTTCACCAATACGGAAATAAATATTGTATACTATAATGTCAGTGCAGCACGTGTGTGTGTTGTATGGAGTTATAATTTTGCTATACGTACATTTGCGATACGAATAAGCATGAAAAAATTGGTTATAACTATTACAATTTTGCATCACACACGTCTGTCGTTATTAAACATTGTGCATAACATTATACCGAGTATTTTACGCGTGGGATGATATAACAAGCGCGTAAATGTACAAATACTCAATTGTCAATATTTATTCAATAAATTACTGTTTAAATAAACATTTATTCATTCCTCGAACAGCATGTGTTCGGTGATCTAGTGATTAAGTTGTGTGCTTCGCAATACAAGCGTCTTTATGGTATGAGATCGAAACTCCTCTCATGTATAATTTTTACTTTGTTATAAAGCTTATAAGCTATGTACATTTGTATTTCGTCCCCTAACAGCCTACAGTTTGGAATGTTTTGGGTCTGGCTCAGTCTATTTCACGTAAGTGGGGTAAATTTTGACAGTTCTAGAAAAATAGCATGGCCACAATTTACCCTTCCACCACAGCTGTTTTGTCAGTGAAGAAAAAGACGTTTGTAAAGAAATGTTTGAGTCTAATACATTACTTGCATTTTCCTCTTTCCTCGTGTTTCCTGTCGTGACAGGCACTTAAAGACGAACGTTATCTGACTTCCGTTCAGTAATTAATGTAGAATATTATAGCTAGGTTCGCATTCCAATTTCATTAATTTTTGTAATTACCAACTTATATATGTTGGGGTTCTGTTTATTTTTGTTCGAGGGAAAGATGAAACAGTGATGCTTTAAGGGGGGGGGGCTTTAGTTACATGTATTTCATGAGACGAGATTATTTTGATGTTCTTACGAGTGTAGAGCAGTTTGTTTTGCATATTAGGTATTTTGATGGAGCAGTGGAAAATTTTGCTCCCATGGGAATAATATTCGAATTATTTTAACTTTACTGAAAAACAAAACGCGATTCATATACATCAATGTTCGTATTCGTATAGATGCAGCAATATATATATATATATATATATATATATATATATATATATATATATTATATATATATATATATATATATAGACACACACACGCGCGCGCGCGCGCACACACACACACTTAACCAAAGTTAACCTTACACTCGTTGAATTTAAGATATAGACAAATAAACAAATATTATTTCTCACTACAAAAATATGGAGAGTGCGGCTTTTTCAGGCCACGTGCATTTCAATAATTATATAAACGCAATCACTTGAACACGAGATTTTCCATGGCTCTGCAGTACACCAAGTTTAGGAATATTAATATAATCGATTTAAGACGTGTACATTTCTTTGATATTCAGGACGGATTTACGTGAAATCTATAATTAACATCTGCTAACATTCCTCCACTTAGACTTGGCCAAATAGTTCCTTTTCCACGTACACAAATAGTTTGCTAAACACGCAGGGATCGTCCGTAACACGTAAACATCTATATCTCACGAAGGAGGGGGGGGGGGCGGGAATACTGTTCAACATGGCCGCCAACCAAAGTTTCTCAAACTCCTCACAAAATCTGTACTCTATTACTATCTTATAAAATACGTATTTGTAATAATATACTATTGTTTACAAGTTAAAAAATAAATCGTGTCTTTTATGTAATGTTTTTTTTCAACAGATTTGTGAAATTTTAAAAGAAGCAATTCTAGTAATACTTTGTTGGTACGTTGTGGACCGTGCGCAGAGAGACGAACGCTCGTCTAGCTTGGGAGTGGGGAGAGTCGGTAAGTCGAAGATGCCCGATTGCGCCCCCGTGCTAAACAACTGATAACTCTGAATACCGTTTCTGTTGGCTGCGAGACAGTAGGTTCATGACGGCGTGGGCAAGTGTCGCCTGTTACCGACGAAACTTAGAATTAACCCCCGGAACATTCTTGCGTCGTCGCTGGGCGAGTATGGTTGTAATTTTGGCCCGTCAATAGGCGCGAAATGTCATTGCCGTGACGCTTCGTGTGGAAAAGCTAGCATGGATTGAATTTAAGCGCGTCATCGGCCGTCATAACTACAGCGCGCCCGTCATTCGCGTGGCGCCGTATGTTAGCCGTCGTGACTGCAGCTCGGGTTCTATAAGAAGTGTTTATTTACAAATTTAAACTAAATGTGAGCATAAGTAACGGGAAACGTTTCGATTTGCCCCCACGGTCATAATAAAACAATAATAGTAACTAACGTAATAACTGTGGACTTGTGTTATTAATATACGCTTTTAACGGCACACCTTCCTAATTGTGTTCAGTCGGGTTCGCAGTCCGTACATTTCAGGTTTTAGAGTTCAAATCTCGGTGTGACTATTTTTTTTTTTTTTTTTTTTTTTTTTTTTAGATATTTTATGTTTATACAGTATCTCTGTTTATAGTTTATGCGATTGACAGAAAACGCTCATTCCTAGAATATCTTAAAAGTAATAATACAAACCAAAGCTAAATTAAAAAAAACCACAGGAAGCCGATTGCACTGTGCAGTTACTTGCATATTATTGCTTTTATACAAAGAAATTCCAGAAATATACATTTTCTGACGATAACGTAAATTACAACAACAGTGATGTATCACATAAAATAACTAAAATTACAGCAATGCTAATTCTTACCCTACTTTTAATAAAACGTAAATAAGCTGATCACAATAGCGAATTCTGCGCTACCAAGCCAAGTCGCTTTCGGAGGAAAATACAGAAGCTAATATTCACCGTAAAATGGTGAAGATTAAATAGTATACTCTTACTTTTGGTTTTTGGTTTAATAGGTACCGTTATGATTGTTAAAACGAAGGGTATACGAGTGCACTCTCTTCACCACATTGTATACAGCTTAAAACTTCAAACAGAGCACTGTGATGATTACATGAAAACGAAATGAAAGCCTGAGTGTTCATGGCGTTTTGAAAGAGTAGACGCATTTTACAAAGTATTTTGTATTGGATATATTAGTTTATTCGTTGTCACTTTACTTGATACACGTATACCGGCGCCCGTTTTATTTTGAAAATCATTGCAGACGGAACAAGTTGCCAGAGACGCTGACTGAAGCGGCTGTTGTTTCAGTCAGATACTTTTGACTGATTGAAACAGTGAAATTCTCACTGATTCAGATTTACAATAATAACTCGCACTGTGGACATTGTTTCAAATCTGTTGCGCTGAAGGAAAAAAAAAAATCAACTAAACTTGAACACAAAACGTTATCGATTTCATTTGCTTATTTTTGGCGGGCGTTTTCTATTGGCTGACAATTGCCGACAGATTATCCAACTTTAAAAAAAACACGTATCTTGTGCAGTTTCAATACCAACATCTGTATATTTACATATTTACACTTCCGAGCCGCCATAACAACGCCGCCTTAGTTGACGACAGGAGAGTTATGACAGCACGATTCGTGCTCGTATTCTCGTGCGGCCGTCAACACGTAGCCGTCGTCCGTATGACACGTCATAACTGCGACAGTGCAATGTAGAAGAACCAAGCTCCCGTTGCGGAATATCTAGCACAAGAGAGGAGGTCTGTGACGCCAGCAAGTCTCGCCGCTGCCGGTATTCGCGGGATTCCCTGGAGGGGTGCTTGGGGGGGGGGGGAAGAGAAGGGGGCGGGGGAGGAGAGAGAGCGGTCCGTGAGCGCATCGTTCCAGGAAGGTGGGGAGGTAGAGGTTGATTCTTCCTTTCTTAGTATACCATAGAGGTGGTTCACCTGCCACGGCACTGCACAGCGCAGCCGGAGAGCTGTAGCACGTAACAATACGAATAAAAACATATTGTGAGCTAGTATGTAGTCGGCCATGTTGTCAGTCAGTACGCTGTCTCTTCCTGCTCTTGCATTCTTCTCCGGCGGCGTCCATCTTGGTTTTCACTTCCTGTTCTTGCATTCTATCGTCGAGGGTTTTCTCGGGATCCTCCCAAGTTTTCTTTTTTTTACATTCCACATTTTGTTCTCACTCTCTTCCTTCGTTCTCTCCCTTATTCCTAGATGGGTTTTTTCCTTTCATCTCGTTTTCGTCTGCTGGTGTCGGCCATCTTGTTTTGTAGTCGTCTGCTGGAGGAAGCCATCTTGTGTATATATATATATATATATATATATATATATATATATATATATATATATATATAATTCTCATGTAAAATGTAAAATACCATTGAGGAGAGTGCGCAAGAATGCGACGTGTGTAATTTTCTATACTCGGATTACGTTTGTCCCCACGAGGCAGAGGACTATCTTCAAAGCATAATTTCAGCAGGACTTGTAGGAAAGCTGGAAGTAACCGGAAATGGTCTATCGTAGAAGTTTTGGTTTAAGGTAGTTTCTCGTGGTTCACGAAACGTACACCAGGGACGAGGGTAAACATACGTAGGTGTTCCGAGGCAAGTTACTGTGCTCGATGTTAGAAATTTCTGAAGTTTTATGGGAATTTTTACGGAGATGTAGTGTTAATTTACGGAAACGCACTCCGTAATGACAATGAGCTCCGTAAATATAAAATACGAAAGATTTTCGTATTCTTATGGCTTCGAATTCGAGACACGAACAATGCCGATGATACCCGAAGAGCATAAAATCCCATCTTCGCAATACAACTTCGTGTACGATAGTAGTAGGCGAGTGCGAATTACTAATGGAGTGCCAATTCGTCGGTTCTCGTTCAAATTCCGACAGAGGTCAAAACCTTCTGTAAACACGCACTTAACAAAAATATAACAATATATTCGTAAACTCATTTTTTTTTAAAACCGCAAATAAAGCAAGCGCTCTAACACTTCCATGCAGAATCCATATTTACAAAATACTTGGTATAAATGTGTGGTAGGTGAGTCTTTCATGTTATTGATTGTCAATTTTTCGATTTTTGTTCAAATCCCACTACAGGACTAAATATTCATTTTTTTTTTAATTTCGCTGTTATACACAGTTAAAATGTTTTACGAAAGTAAAACTCTTTTTCTTATCCCTCTTTATAAACCTTAAATAAAAAAATTATGGTCGCACACACTCTAACATGGCTAAAAACTAATAGGTACACGCACAATTAAATACAAATTCCGTATTTACATTACTTCTTGTAAAATCGTGGCAGGTGAGTGAATAATTTGTTGGACTACCAACATTTCTTTCCAGTGTTCAAATCCCACCACCGGACAGAATTTTGTATTTTTTTACAGTCGTTTTTATAAACAGTGAATCACCTACATAACGAAAATAGAACTTTTTTTGTTACCTCTTTTCATAAAGAGCAGATTAAAAAACAAACTTGTAAGTTTGTGGACACGTTCCGTGAATTCACGGAGATTTAAGTGAAATTTACGGAGCGAACGTTATTGGAAAAAAAAAAAAAAAAAACGAAGAGACTGTAATTTAATGCAGATGTTTGGGTAATTTGTAACCGGTATTTTCCGTAATTTTACGGACAATTTTGCTAACAGCGTTATGACTTGATAGATTAGCGGATTTTCAAGACGCTTCCGATTATTTAACTAGGAATGATTTGCGGAGCTCTTAAATATGCATTATACTGTCGTTAGATATACGCCTATAAAAAACGCGAACGCTAGCATCATGCAGCTCCATGATTGGGTCTCGGTTCTGTATGGTATTTAACGTCACTTTGATACATCTCACGTGACAAGATATGGCTAATGTACTGTAAACATTTGCTAAAGATGAGGTGGGAGGATTTTTCTCGTCTGCGTACTTCGCCAATACGGTCAAAATCACGTTATTAAAACAGCAAACGTTTAGTTTATGCTAAGTTTTCCCAATGTTACGAGCTTTTATAAGGGATTTATTTTGCTTAACTTGAGCATGTTGCCGTTCATTAAAAACATGGTCAAATGCCGCATTTTACTACGCATAACTAGAGCCCCGAGTATTTCGCGGATTGAGTTGTCAGCGAGCTAGGCTGAACAGCCCTCTATACACTCCAGACATTATCGTTAGCTTATTGGTTGCTGTGGTCAAGTGAGGCCTCTGTACAGGACTGTTAAACACTCACTCACACTACTACCCCCTGCTTATTACTGGCGCACAGTTAAACGGGGCGTGTCTAAACAACTGTCCTCCAATCACAGCAGTAGGATAAAAGAACAAGTGTTTGGAGTCTACCTCGCCTCCGGATGAATTCACGAAATACTCGTGGCTCTACTTATAGGAGAGACATGTAAAATTCGCGTTATTTGGCATCAGGCTAAACTTCACAGTATTGTATATTCTCAAGCCGGCGTCGTTTCTCCATTGGCTGCTGCATAGATATCAAGTAACCCCTTTCCTGACTGGACTGCTCGTGATTGGACTACACAATTGTGAAGCGTTCATTCATTTGGAGCAGAGTTGCACAGGGCTTGTCAAATAAAGTATGGTCCAGTGACAAATGTACAGCAAAAGTACATGTATTTAAACTTTAACGTGTGCCCAAACAATAACGCAAATTTTGCAAGTTCCTAGTTATACGGGAACTGTCCAATCACTGAGCTCGAGTTTCTTGAAATACAACTGGTCTTGAAGTCTTTTCACGAGATTTGAGTGTCCATACGTATTAGTAGGGACACCCGAATTTCGCGAAAAGATACCGGCAAATGCTAGATATCAATACACTACGGGCATAGCAGCAATTTGAATTTGCTTAATGACGGTGAGTCATTGTGAGAACACATTTTCTTACTTGACGGGCCAATCAGAATGAGGTTACTACGATACTGTACGTCTGTGATTCACGAGCATACACCTAAGACGCGTGACACTTCGTTTATCCAATCAAGAAAGGGGATCTGAACTAGAGAGTTATGAAATACAATTAGTGAAATCTTTGCCGCGAAATTCGGGTGTCCCTACGTATCAGTACCCAAAATTGTGAATTGGCAACAAAATATAGACTTTCTCTTCTGCCCAGGAAAATTTAATTTTGAAATATCGGGACCGCGGTGGTGTAGTGGCCAGACTACTCGCCTGCCACTTGGGCGAACTGGGTTCGATTCCTGGTGGGCCCGGATTTTCAAACGTACGAATCGTGCCAGACGATGCCGCTGGTCGGAGGAGTTTCTTCGGGGATCTCCCGCTTCCCGGCCCGGCGCATTCCGGCGCTACTCCATATACATCTCACTTCACCCTCATCGGCTCTCAAGACCTCGACGTTAAGAGTTGCCCTAATCTCTCCGCTCCACTCAACATTGAAATACTCCATATATGTTTTAACACATTGAGTACTATACCCGATTATAGCTCGGGAGAAAATTTTTTTCCACATATCTCGATACTTAAATTTACAAATTATATGTATGTAGTTCTATTGTTATCATAGTTTATATCATGATTTCATATGAACCTTTCGACTCACCAACTAACATTTTCTTTTAAAAAACACGGAATTTTAGTCTGATTTCTCATATTAATACGTTGGAAGGTAAATCATGTTATGTCTGAAAGAACATTTGATTGAAAGACTGTGAACTCTGCACTATATTGGCTTTCAGCTGGTCAGTAACGAACGTTGTGTATTGTATGGCGGGCCGTGGATCAACAGGAGTATGATAGACAGGAACACAGAGACCAACAGAATGGGTGTTCCTGCACTGCTGGATATAAGTGAATCACGCCTAGCTTGCCGTGGATATCTGCAAATATTCCCAGACCTCAAAGTGGAGGTATATGAGGAGTGTGTACGTACGGGGCCAAATTAATATGAACATTTCTTTGCTCCTGAAGACAAAACGCACACTTTTATAGCTAAACTGTTTCGCTGGACTTACCGGAATATAAGAAATAAATTACCAGTTGCCAACATCTTAATTCTTAAGAATAAAATGGGTATTATTTTTTATCATTTCTCGAATTGACCCGATTAATTGTAAAAAAGTTTTAGACTATGGCATCACTTTGATTTTGGCACACAGACAAGGCGCGACTTCACTGGCCGACGGCCAGCCAATAATAAGCATTGTAGGGTACAGTGAGCGTGTCCCGTGTAGCCAGGACCAATTGGAAGGAAATAATTGAAAATACAGAGCCAAACACAATTGACATTGCTGTAGTGGTGAATATAGGCAGCTTACGTCAACCTTGTCGTTAGTGCCAGTAATAATGTGTTGCCATCAAAGTGTTAATTGGAAAATAATAACAGCTTGCAGTGGAACCCATGTGGCAACTCTGCGACCTGGGACTCAGGCTGCTCGAAATATCGATATACCGACAATTATCGATATAAAAATAATTTATCGCACGATGTGTATCTTTGAAAAATATCGGGTTATCAATGTTTCTGTATCATCGAAATTTTCGGTATTATCTAAATTTTTTGGTATTATCGAAATTTTCGGTACTATCGATATGTTCGGTACTATCGATAATCTCGGTATTATATATAATTTTGATATTATCGATATATCGAAAATACATAGTAACTGTTCGGGAAAATATCAATATTAAATTTTTGTGATATCGAACAGCCCTACCTGGGACAATGTCGGGTCTGGCGTTCCCGTGAGTCTCGGCCTCGAACATGGAACAGTCCCGAGCTACTTGTCTCCAGCCTCCAGGTGTACGCGACGGCCTCCGCGGTCCCAGGGCCACTACCTTACATCGCGTCCGACCTCGGCGATCCTCGCTCCTTGTGCTTCGAGTCCTGTCCTTCTTCGGGGAAATCCTGTTCGCGCGAGGAAGAACTGCACGCATTCCATCTGCAGCTCTGTCATGCAACAGGCGAGGACAGCCAGTGATGTGGCAAACAGATTATTTAGCGCCATCGATTAGGTCGATTCTTCATATTTACATGAATCGATTATTCTACGAAATTGAGCCGTATATCCCTTTTCTTTTTTAGAGTTTTTGATACATAGTTCAACACTAACAAATACGCAGTACGCGCATTCGCACATATGTTGTTGAATGTTCACTTTTATAAAAATTATAAATAATCTCAATGACAAACTTAAAAACATAAACTACATATTAATAACCTATTTTTACATTCGCTGGAATAGCGCCGTGACACTTTTCTTCACAAATCATAACGTCAAACACATTAGACAAATATTTAAAAAGAGAATGAATAAAACATGCATATGTAAAATATTAATAAAGTTTCTGTTTTAAGCGCACAAGAAATATCAGAACCTTAAAGTATCACTGTCTTAATTCCAATATTATTTTTCAAAAATTAACTTTGTAGTGACAATTATTTCTTAGAATCGATTATGGTTTCGATTATCACAATCATCATTGATTACTTACAATTATTTAAATACAATCGATTAATAGATTATCAACATCGATTATCCTCATCACTGATGACAGCACATTCAAAGTTAATTCCAACGTCTATGAAGCCCTGCTAAAGTTCTACTTTCAGGGTATTCCTACGCCCCATGTAAGCAAACCTTAACCAAGTATAGAAAATTACACCGAAGGGACGACGCACCGCATTCTTGCGCACTCAGTTTCATAACACTCTGCATGGGAACTAATTCTTACTAGTTATTATCAACACACCTATTTTACCCCTAGTTTTACTCATCTTAATTTTTTAACGAAATGCTATTATTTATACATAAAATTATAGTAATCGCTTAATTTAACCAAGGATAAGATAGTTTTATGTTGACGTAGGCGAGATTGTTAGAAAACAAGCCACTCGTCACACATGGAAGGATTTTTCAAATGTCTGATTAAAAAATTGTAGATATACCACCTCCACAGAATTCGAATGGAAAATATGATATTTTCTTTTAAACACTTTCAACCCCTCTTCGAAGCTCCGTCTCACACGCCGTGATGAATTACTTGTTTTCATCTTATATGAGCAGGGGTGGTGAAATTTCGCGAAATGATTTCAAGACAAGTTATAATTTTTACCTATTTTGATTGGCTGAATTACTGTTTGACACGTGTTATCTGCCTGCACACGGATCACGTGGGAACCGTGCCGATGTTGCTGAATTTCGAGTGGCCCGGTCAAATATGAAAACGCCTTCTCAAGCAGGCAACAGCCAATGGCAACAGACAAACTGCTCTTGGGTGTTTATAGTCTTGAAGCCTACCGTGTAGTCATATTTCTTCGCGAAAAATCACTTGCTCTAGGTATAGCCTGTTCACGGTAAAGTGAGCACTTTTGAGGCCCTTGTTACTACTATCCTTTCAGCTATTTTCCTATCCTTTAACCACCTTTTAAATAAACATTGCAATGTAAGCAATAAACAGGGTGTGTATATTCCACCGCACTCGAAAGATAACCCTTGAGGCTAAAATTAAATATATTTATTGACTATTATTCCAAATGAGAGTGATTTCAAAAGTGCTCACTTTACCGTAAATAGCCTATTGGTAAAGTGCCATTTTCTAAAGGCTTATTTGAAAAGTCCTCTGTCAACTGTATACAGCGTATGCACGTTCGTGATGTAAACAATTCTGTACATTGCGCCTGGATGGGTTAAGCGAAATACTTTTCGCGTGATGTATTAGACTAATTTTTACTTTGACTTAGCGAACTTAAGCGATGCCTGGTCAGTACAAACATTTTTTTTGTTTGGTTGTATTACTAGAGACGGGCAAAATTCGCGTTGTGCTTTTGTATTGCGTTTGTCATTGGACTAAATTTTGGCCGGACACATCCTGGACGCCTTTGAACCAATAGGAAACCATTAACGAGAGGATGGCCCAATATAACGTCCAATCACGTAATTAGGGAAAAAGTTTCCTCACTGTTGCAGAAGCCAATCAACGAATGGCACCGACTCGAATATGTATAGGACTGTGGATGTTAGCGGGCTGCCAGAAAATAACGCGAATTTTCGCAGGTCCTGTGTATTACGAATAAGCCTCTTGTAATGTTGCAAATACGTTTTAAACTGAATAGTATTTTATTTTCACATTGGTTTGTAACACTACAGAGAACACCTCAGTATAATACACACACGTGTTTCACAGTGTGCACTCTAAGAAATTGATCGCAAATTTACTATACCAGTCTATACGTATACTGAGAAAGAGCGGATGATAAAGTTTATTCCTATAAATCCATGGCAGAGTTCCCAAATTTGCTCAGGAATGTATAGGGAAGTTACCAATTATTAGAGACCTGAAAAATTCGAGGTTTCATTTCAGGACAAGCTAGAATTCAATACCTCGTACGTTTGTATTGCTAGTGTTATTGGTCCACCATTTATTTTACATATCCTGGTCAACTCTGAACCAATAATAGACACGCAATAAAATGTTTACTCAACTATCGTATTTTTCTGAAACAACAAAGAGCCAGTGAACAGTGATATTTGCATGATTTTACATACGACTGTGGAGTATAACCTACAGGTCATTGAACTCCCGAATTTTTCAGGTCTCTACGAATTGTGTATTGTAGCAGTGCTAAAACATTCCTATATTTGCCACCTGGTATATGGTAGTAGTTCCACACAATGTATAGACTAAAAACTTCCATTACAGTTTAGGAAGTTTATTAGCAAATTTTTTTACAGTGTAGCATGTTATAAGGTTTGAAAAACACACAGTAGGACGAAGGTGAGGCTTCGTTACTTTGTATGGTCAGGTGGTGTGATGGTAACGAAACGCATACACAGTGGTATATGCTATTCACACTAAAATTAGCACTTTAGAAAGCCCTGCTTAAGATCTACTTGTATGCACGTTGTGTAATCTTCCGCCGTATGTAAAATTAACGTTCCACGGGCCTCATCACCTTATTCATGCGTCGGTCAAGTGAAGCTGTAAAATTTCTAGAAAAGTGAATATTTTTGAAATTGGTTCCCTTTTGACACTCCGATGCATTAACCCTTTCAGGGCGGCACAAATTTGCCGCCACTGAATACGAAGTTGAAGGGAGCTGCCTATATTCACCATTACACCAATATAAATTGTGCTGGTCTCTGCATTTACACTTACCATCTTCCTATTGATCCTGAATTCACCTTACACGCTCACTGTGATCTGTAACGTTTATTATTGACTGGCCGTAAATCCAATGAAGTCGCGTCTTATCTGTGTACCAATCAAAGTGTCGCGATAGGTGTAACACGTGATACAATCCATCGTGTTCATCGCAAAAATTATTAAAATATCAGTTTTACACTTACGAACTGAAATGTCTACAACTTGTAATTTATTACTTAGATTCCGATCAACTCCAACGAAACAGTAAAACTATGAAAGTGTACATTTTGTCTTTTCAAGAACAAAGGAATTTCCGTATAAATGTGGTTCCTTGTATATACGTGCATACTCCTCAAAGGGTTAAAGAAATATAAAGCGAAATAAATAATATAAGTTATCAGAAATTATTTCTAGGGGCACCTGTTTTTCGCGAAAAGATTTCACGTCAAGTTGCGTCCCAACACACTTTAGTTCAAAACCACTTTAGTGATTGGATCATTTGAATTGTTACGCGTCATATGTGTTTTCCCGCGAATCACAGACGGTCAGTATAGGAGAAACTTAATTCTAATTGGCTCACCCAATATAACAGACTGTCTTCACACAAAGAAAAGCGACCAATAGTCAATTAATACTGCGAGTGTGGACATTGGATATTGAAGGCCATTCTCGGTGTAAATTTTTTCGCGAAAAACAGGTGGCCCTAATTATTACCTAACACTTTATATTCGACGTTAAGATACGGAACTACTTCCCATCCATGGTTACCAACTTCGCTGTACACATGTCAGTCAATGCGCCCGTTAAAATGTATGCAGGCAGTAGCAGTGACTTTCTTTCAAAGGTTGATTTCAAAAGTCCTCACTTTATAGTGAACAGCCTTTATGCCACGTCATACGTAGTTACATCCACTTGCGAGCTCGACACTGAGGAATTGCCATGCATTCCATCTCGTGGGCCTCATATTCGTACTGGAACGTCATTAGAAATTATTTTGGGTACGCTTTTCCGAGGAGGGAGGCGCTGCGCAGTACGTAACAACACGGGCACGAAACAGCGTGGCGATTCGTTTGAAGTGGTGGGGCCGCGGTGTGGTGCAGTGGTTAGACTACTAACCTCCCAACCTAGGCGAACCGATGGTCAGCGGGATTTCTCGGAGATCTCCAGTTTCCCCTGCCCTTGCATTCCGGCGCTGCTCTATTCTCACCTCACTTCACCCTCATCAATTGGACATCGTTCTCCAGGAGGTGTCAAACATCGTGTGAACCACTGGCTAGGGACCTGCGAAATTAGCGTTATTATTTGAGTACACGTTAAATTTTAAACACGTGTACCTTTGCTGTACATTTGCCATTGGACCATATTTGATTTGAAAAGCCCTGTGTAACTCTGCTCCAATAAACGAACACTTCACAGTTGTTTAGTCCAATCACGAACAATCCAGTCGGGAAGGGGGTTACCTCACATCCATGCAACAGCCAATGGAGAAACAACGCCGGCTCTAGTGTATACAGTAGTGTGAAGTTGAGCCTGATGCCAAATAATAACGCGAATTTTGCATGTCTCTACCAATGGCTAAAGTTATGTAGACGCACTTGTATTGAACTCTAGCTGGTTCCAAAATGAATCCGCGAATTCTTCAGGTCTCTAATTGTCATCGGTTAAATGATGTCGAAAGCGCCTCTTTCAAGTCTTTCACCTCAACTATGAAGTCATTTCGCAATATATGGCACGCTAATAAAAAAATGCCTGGAACAAATGCAAAAATTAACATGAGCAAGGATACCTTTAACACTTAGAGGAATATGCCCAAGTATAGGTCGGGCAAAATTGTGTGAATATTTCTTTACTCGTAAGTAAGGATAGGAAAATCTCGCGAATTAATTTCGGGACAAGATAGACGTCAAACACATATATAGTGAACCTACCTTCGCAACTGGATCACAGTTTATTAGACCCGCCCTGCACGCCTCTGAGACAATAGCAGACCTGCAACGAAACACCTTGCGAATCCTATAACTGCCAGATGTGGGGAACAGCCAATGAACACACAGCTGAGGCTCCAGTATGCAGAGGACTGAGGAGTCTAGCCTGCAGGTCATTGAACTCGCGAAGTTTTCCTATCCCTACTCATAAGAAACAAAGCTGGTCAAAATATGGCAACCTTGTTCGACTATTTTTGTAAGTATTTATTGCCAAGTTCCATTATAACGTCGACGATTTTCGAAAATATAACACACAATTTTGTGAAACTACGCAAATTAACACAATGGACTGTACATCCTTTCATATAAAAGAAAACATTTAATTTGGAACGTGGTTACCTCGGCGTTTCATTGGCTGCTAGCCGGTCAATATCGAAAGCCTGAAACGTTGTTGGCCAATAGGTAGAGGCACACGGATTTCGCGAAAAGATTTCACGACCTGTTGTATTTCAAAACACTTTAGCTCAGAGCCACTTTTGTGATTGGGTGATCTAGTTGTTACGCGTGTTAAATGTCTGTCCCCGAATCAGAGACGTACAGTATCGGAGTAACTTAATTCTTATTGGTCGGTCAACTAATAAAATGTTTCTCACAGACACATGCAGCCAATAAGCAAAAGGAAACTGCTGGCGCGCTCGTAGGATATTGAAATTTAGCATGAGCGGAAATCTTTTCGCGAAATTCGTGTATCCCTATCAATAGGAAAATTTTGCGAGTTCAATGACTTGTAGGCTAGGCTCCACAGACTTCAATACAGTCGAACCTCAGATGTTTGTTCATTGGCTGCTGCCCCAGTGACACCTCTCACCTGGCAATATGGGATTCGCTTCTTGTTCTCTTGCAAGTCTGCTATTGGCTCAGAGTCGTCTAGGGCGTGCATAATAAACTCTGATCCAATAGCAAAGGTGACTTCAACGTATACGCGTTTGAAATCTATCTTTACCTGAAATAAACCCGTGAAATTTTCCTATCGCTACCAACAGGACGGCGGTAAGTGAGACTGGAGACCACTAGAACATAGTTTTCTGGCAGTTGTGGATACCGTTTACTAACTTCCAGCTTGTCTTTAACGCTATAGGTTGTTCACGGTAAAGTGGGCACTTTTTAAGGCCCTTCTACATATTTACTTTCATATTATTTCCATGTTCCTGCTGCTTTTTAATACAAACATTGCAATGTGACCAATAAACACAGTGTATACATTTCACCGCCCTCAGAATTTAATGACTGAGGCTGCAATAAGATAAATTTATTAGTGGTTAATGCCTGTTAAAGGGGCCTTAAAAAGTGCTCACTTTACCGTGAATAGCTTATAGTAAAAGTGAGCCGACCTCAGTGTGTCAAACAAGCTCACAGAACAATTGGTTTTTGGAAAATAGTCTTCTTAGTTGATGGGGGAAAAAAATCGCTTCTGGCTGATGTTCTGGACGTGATCATGTGTAATTAGCTGGCCAACTTGAACTTCTTCGTGCGACATCAAGGGACGGGAAATTGTTTTTAATAATTTAATGGTTCCAAAATTTTGCAAACTAATTAGTTTTAAGATTTCATTATCCGAAATTTATAGCCTGCATTCCCATACTACATGGAGGTAGAATGGCTCATTCAACTATGAAACGACGCTTAAGTCTTCCATGGTCAGCGACTATTTTGTAACATTCTCCAGGGCACTATTACGCCACAAATATTAAAAACGTGAAAAATAATTGCTTGAGGTAAGTGCACTTTTGCATAAGACAGGGCGATTGAAGAGCTAATTCAAGAGATATGAAACTTGGAAAATGGAAGAAAATGTGATGATTATAGCCAGAGACTTGCAAAATTCGCGTTATTATTTGGGGACAAGTTAAAATTTTAAACACGCACGCGTACCTTCGCAATACATTTGTCACTGGATCACACTTCATGTGACATGCCCTGGCTAACACTGCGTCAATAATCAAACACTTCACAACTGTGTGCTCCAACCACGTGCAGTTCAGCCAGAAAGGGCGTGGCTTCACATCTACGCAGTAGCGAATGGAGAATCGACGCCGGGTCGAGTATATACAGTAAGCAATGTGAAGTTGAGCCTGATGCCAAATAAGAACGCGAATCTTGCATGTATCTAATTATAGCAAGCGACTTTCGCCGAACATTACTAAATATTCTATTATTAACCTCTACTACAAAGAGTCGCATCTTGTGGAGACATGCTCGGGAAGTGGTCCTGGCCTTCAATATACGAGTTCATTTACTGGGAAATGTAACTGCAGGTAACTTGGCATGTAAGTGTTGCACCTTGCTAATCGTCAACTTAGTTACTGGTCGTACTCCTAGATTAATAATTAGGTTAGATATTTCCCAGGTAGTAGTAGTTATTAAAGTTTATAAAAAATTTATATAAATAATTTAAATACTACAAGTGCCATTGCAAACGAGTAATTCTGGCGTGTGAAAAGAAAAGTCTTTGGTGATATAAATATCTTAATTAAGCCTATAGAAAAATATTTCCGCTTGCGTGAAAATGTAGAAATCCTTCGATAGTGTCGTAGATAGTAATTTGTAATTTATGCAGTTGTATTCCTTTGATTATTTTAAACCAGCTGGAACGGCGCCGTACACTAGTAAAGGTTTCAAAAATGGGTAGCTGACAATCATTTTAACCCATGCAGACCCAATGTACACATTTGTGTACATTACGCACGTGTAGGTAATTTTTGCTCTGTGCTGCATACTGCGAAGCTCATTGACTAATGATCTCACCTGTGGGTAAATTATTCGCAAATCGTTTTACAGGTCTAGGTCATAATTGGTTCATATTACTGTAGCCGAACATACAGCCTGCAGCTAGAGACCTGCAAAATTCGCGTTATTATTTGGGAACACGTTAAACTGTAAACACGCCTACCTTTGCAATACGTCTCTCATTGGACAATACTGTATCTGAAACCGCCCTGGTCAACGCTGCGCTAGTCATTGAACACTTCACAGTCGTGTGCCCCAATCACGTGCGGTTCATTTAGAAAGGGCGTGGCTTGACATGTACGCAGCAGCCAATGGAAAAATGACGCCGGCTCCGGTAGATACTGTACTGTGAAATGCAGCCTGATGCCAAATAATAACGCGCATTTTGCACGTCTCTACCTACAGCTCATTGGCTGTGACGACGAAACAAGTGTCGTGTAAACTTAAATACAGCACCAATCATACAATTCTTTGTTTGCAACGCCTGAAACCGTAAATTAAAGTAGGCCTGAAAGGATTAAAGGCTGTTCACGGTAAAGTGAGCACTTTTAAAATCAACCTTTGAAAATGTAGCCTGCGTGTATTTTAACTTTCACATTGAACATCACGCGTCCAATGAAGTTGGCAACTACGGAAATAAAGTAGTTCCATGTGTTAACTTTAAATTACACGTGTTACGTTAACATTTGTGAATACTAAAATATTTTATTTTATTTTTAGTTTTTTCAGTGAAAAATTTGTAAAATATTAGGTTTTGTAAAATAATTTCTCTTTGCCCTAGACCAAAGCTCGAATAAAGTGATCAGGCCCAATCAAACATTATTTGTTCGTGTAGCGCGGAAGAATACACAATGTGCATACGGGTAGATCTTAAGCAGGGCTTTCAAAATTGCCCATTTCACTCTGAATAGCCTACACCTGGTATTAATCGAATTAAAACACGCAGTGAAATCAGCCTGTGCGTGTCAGAAGCACCAGTATGTCACGACAGTGCTAGAAGCGAAGATGTATGCGTTCCACACGTTCTTACGAAATCCGCTGACATGCATTCAAAATACAAACGACTACATTACCCAGTGAGATTTCCATTTGCGACAGCTATAAATAAAAAACCCAAGTTACACGTGGAAACATGTAATTAATTACATTATTCTTGCTTTTCCCATGGTTGGCTAGGTATGTGTTGCTTACTCCAGATTAGGCATTTTCTAAAACATTACGCGAATTCGCCCCAGGATGGAAATCTTAAAAGACTTTGTCGCAAAGAATTCTAAGTATAAAAATTGGCCATACTGCAATAAAACATGCATTTTCTATGTACTGTATACCAGGAGTGCTGTAAAGAGGTACGAAATGAATTTGCAAATTTAATTGTATGTTTTTAATTATTGTAAGTGTGAGTAGTCCCTCCAAGTTGGATATATTAAATTATGCCTCACAAAAATTCGCATGAGATTTGTGAGCTGCTGTAACTCACTGTAGAAAAATAAGTGCCGCCATGAGAATTAACTGTTTATACACTGTAAAAAATTATTCTGGTAAACTTCCTCAACTGTAATGGAAGTTTTTAAACACTTTGAGGTCGGCACACTTCTGGGAGGTTTAAAGACAAGCTAGGCGTTAGTTACCTATACCCACCGCTGCAGAGACATCATGTTATATTGGTCCCTATTGTCACTTAACAACATTCTACTGGTCAAAACGACACCAGTCTTTCCGTATTGGCCGGCTGCCAACCAATGGAGAGCCGAGTTTACCGTTCCCCAACCAAATGTTATTTCGTATGTGACAGGGTGTGCATCACATCGTGTTTATTTCCGTAACCATACAAAAATTTGTCGCTCATTTACGAAGTTCGTTATTGATGTATTAGTTCGTAGTTAAAATCCTTATGAAATAGGGAATTTATATAAGTTCACCCGGACCAGTTTTGTTTTTTCGTGCGGAGTGAAATATTCAAACAAGTTTTGCCCCAAACTACAGTCGAGTATACTCCTCAAAGTGTTAACCTATACACTTTATGGAAATAACACCACACATCCAGCTGCAGATATAGGAATGTTTAGTGTCGCTACTAAACAGAGGTGGGAACTTCCCTACGCATTTGATTGTTTCCTGAGCAAATGTAGGATTGCTAAATTTCATGTTTAAGGAAAAAATTACCATTCCCGCTTTTTCACTATAGGCTGTTCACTGTAAAGTGAACACTTTTGATAGCCGTTTTTTTTTCTAAGTTAAGAGGACTATGTAGCTGCGAGTCTAAGGTCAAGAAGCGAGGGAGCGATACGGGCGACATTAACACGCACTCCTAGCACCTCATCGCTCCTACGCGCAAGGCGTGCAGTGTTTCCGTCCTAACGCTTTACTGTGTCAACTAGTTCTGTAACTGTGGGGTTTTATTACACGCGGTGAAAGTACACAGATCAAACTACCTGCGTATAATCGTACTTTTCTCTTGCTGCTTAAAGAACATCACAGGCAAGCTTTAAAAATGAAATATTTGACCACTTTCACGATTTTTTTCTCCATAAATAAACTTAATATGATAAAAGTAAAAAGATAGCGATATAGACAATAGTTTTTTTTTATCCTTTCTAGTAAAACTTCGTACTTCCAGAATATTTTTTTACCGAGGCATGTGTTTAGGCGCAAACGATTTCACAGAAAACGTTTCAGTACATAGGTCCCTTAATAAATACATTTTATTTTAGCCTTAGACGTTAACTTCCGAATGTGGTGGAATATACACACTGTGTTTATTACTTACAGGGCAATGTATATTTTAAAGAGGTGTTTAAAGTATATCAAATGGCTGAAAGGAAAAAGTAACTAGGGCCTCAAAAGTGCTCACTTTACCGTGAACAGCCTATAAGCGTATACTTTGTGTATGATAAATGTTCGAATAATTTCTTAGATTGTATTTAAACGTCTTGTAAATGTTTTGCTACAGCAGGCAAAGCCGGACGAAATTTACTCCATTGCATGAACGGAAAATTAATTAATGTACTGTTATTACATTTTTTTTTCTCTTCACACTCCGCTGATTATATGCTTGAGCACATACGAATTTGACTTCCAGGTCTTTCTTTGCGTGTTTCTTATGTTCCTCGACAACAGGTAATTCGCTGAATGGCCACTTTGCCCCGCGCCCGTTCTTAAATAACTGTAGCTCATATCGTTTTCTCCCTCTGCCGAGTTTTTTTTTTTTTTTTTTTTTTTTTTGTTTCACAACGCTTATTAGAGTCCTGAGTCTGGGCTACTAGCAAATCGCCCTTTCTAAATTGTCTGGTGACAATTTCTGCCGATCAACGCGTCACGTAACTGAAATACGCAATTCGTGATTTATTACAGCGTAGTTTCAGAGAACGGAAAAAGATGGTTGCCGAATTCACACGATAATTGTCGTCGAACGAAAGCCTTCGATTGGCGGCCTTGATGTAGAGCACTCGCTCGCCTTTTTTGAAGGATCAGGTAAAACTCCGTGATGGTAAGAAACAGAGAGAGAAAGAGAGAGACAGAGACCAGGGATATAAACCTTGCGGCAAATAAAAAAAAGTATCGAAGGTGCTGAACAGGAGGGGGAATGGCTGGGCAACTTTGACCTTCGATTCCGCACAGTCCGTTCTACGCGGCCCAGCGACTTGTCAACTTTCCCTCTCTCTCTCTGTCTCTCTAGTTATCTATCTCTCTCCCGCCTTTTCCCAAGCTTCTCAGGGTCGTGTTCCGCTCCCCGCAGTAACTTGAAAACCCGCGAAACGTTGTTCCGATATCCATTGCGTGCACGAATGCACTGGGGAAACGAACAAATGCCGTGCACCACCCATGTAGCAAAACACGATTGAAAATTTTTGAGCCAACATATTTTCGAAAAACACTATAGCTAGTTCTCATTTTATGGTAGGTAGTGATAGGAGAATTTCGCGAATTCATTCCGGGACAAGATGGATGTCAAACACATATACAGTGAAGTCAGCGTTGTAATTGGACCATAGTTTAAAAAGACACTCCCTGGATGCATCTGAGCCAATAGCATACTTGCAAGGAAACACGTTGCGAATACCACACTGCCAGGTGTGGGTTAACACTGGCCACTCTCTGAGCCACTCACTGGCCACAAACATCCGATGCTCAAGTGCACACAAGACTGTGGAGTCTAGCCTAAAGGTCTTGGAACTCTCGAAATTTTCCTATCCCTAATGATGGGTAGAGACCTGAGAAATTCGCGAGTTCACTGGCCTGCACTCTAGACTACTCGTATGTACACACATGCCTATATCAACCGTGCATTTGTTGTCTTCTCTCACAGTGGAAGGCGACAATTGGGTCAGCTAGCTCCAGGAAGCATCAAACACCGTGCGGACCAGTGGCTAAAGTTATGTGGACACACATGTTTTGAATTATAACTTCCCCCAAAAAGAACCGCGCATTCCTCACGTCTCTAATGATTGGATGACCGATGTTTTGAGTCGGCTAAGTTATGTGCAGGCCACTCATAAACGTTCTGCTTTACAGCATCAGAATCCTCATTGGGCCAGTTAAATGAGACAGTATCTTCATACATGCATGACAGCCAATAAGAAAAGAAAACTGTTGGGCATGTGTACAGTACTTTGAATCATAGCAAACTGTCAACTTTTCCCGCGATAAACCATCATCTCTACGAATAGCTAGAGAGATGCAAAATTCGCGTAATTCTTTGGCATCAGGCTTAACTTTCCAGTACTGTATATTCTCGAGCCGGCGTCGTTTCTCCATTGGCTGCTGCATAGATATCAAGTAACCCCTTTCCTGAATGGACTGCTCGTGATTGGACTACACAATTGTGAAGTGTTCATTCATTTGGGCAGAGTTACACAGGGCATGTCAAATAAGATATGGTCCAAGGACAAATGTACAGAAAAGGTGCACGTGTTTAAAGTTTAACGTGTGCCCAAATATTAACGCGAATTTTGTAGGTCTCTACGAACAGTCCATCAGTATGGGCACTTGTTTTTCGAGAAAATATTTCAGGACAAGTTGTGTTCCAACACACTTTAGTTCAAAACCACTTTCGTGATTGGATCATTTGAATTGTTACGCATCGTATGTTTTCCCTCGAATCACAGACGGTCAGTATAGGAGAAACTTAATTCTAATTGGCTCACCTATATAACAGACTGTCTTCACACAAAGAAAAGCGACCAATAATGAAATGAGGACTGCGAGAGTGTACACAGGATATTGAAGGCTGGTGGCCCTGCCCATCATTGACATACAGCCGACAGCCGGACCGCACCCGGCAACATTGCTGGACCTGAAATGGCAACACCCACTATCCATACTCTGTCCACAGCTGGCCCACCGGTGGAAGACATTGCGTGCGAAACACCTACGGCTCGCGATCATTGGCCAGCAAATGGGCCAGTTACGTGCTGTATCACTACTGGCGTTCCCTTTGTGGGCAGTTCGTGAACTGTAAAAAAAAAGTTTGTAGTTTTTTTACTTAGAAATAGCTTGTAAGTTTACAAATTATTGTAACATTGCAAAGATTTCTCTTGTAAAACTACTCGTCTGTAAAACTACAAGGGCCGTGCTTGTAATATACCTCAAGAAATGTTTGTTCTATACTGGCCCGTTTCCACGAGCTTCTGCAAAATAGCGGACACTCAGCCAACAAAGTAAAACCGTTCATAGCTGTTTGTGCAAAAACTATGAATGATTTAAAGTGTAGTTGCATTAAAAAATTAATGTGTTGCGAGTTTGAATAACATAAAACGCTTTAAAGAACTCAAATAATCATAATAAACCGACAATTTCAATCAAACGTGACCGTATTACTTATTAGCTGTTAATGTTTCCTAGCTAAGATGAAATGTAAAACCAGCAAATGTATTCTTCTTAATAAAATAACTTCCTTAACATTTTCTAAGTACTTGTAGTTATATTTAATATACAAATATGCACTAAGTACGTAAGTCGAGTTGGTCTAGTGGCTAATGGTAGAGACTAAAAATGTTAGGGATGTGGGTTCTAGTCCCCGTACTGATAAAGTATAAGTTTTTTTATAAATTATATTTTTTAATATATATATATATATATTTTTTTTAGATATTCTCTCTTATTAATTCATCACATTTATTTTCTAGAGTAAAAAATATATTTTATGCATACTTTTCAATACTATAAGTTGTAATACAAGGCTATCATTTGTAATATTACGAATATGTGTTTTGCAGATTTTACAAGGAAACAACATTTTCTTGGCAACTGGGTTTACCAAGGATTTTTATTATAAATTACAAAATAAAATTAGGTTGTGTGGGATGGAGCCTTGTGCCTGATTGGCTAATGCGCGTCACGAAAAGTTCCCTATTGGCTGCGCTGCAGGCAGGTGGGTAGTTTACCAGGCGCTGATCGGCGAAAGACGTCGCAGTATTTAGCTGGCCAATTACGCTGTATTTCCGGCATGCGAGGCTGTTTCAACTGTGCATACTTGCATATTCTCTGCTGATGTGCGTGCCCTGGCGGGAAACGGAACACCTTTAATGTCACGGGATGCGCGTTGTGCCGGCGCTGGAATACGGCACCCGGTCGCCGTGTGGCTCGCGGTTCAACCTTTCACCCGTGTAGACAGAGGGACTACGTGGCTGCGCGTCCAAGGTCGAGAAGCGAGGGAGCGATACGGGCGACACTAACACGCACCCCTAGCGTCTCATCGCTCCTACGCGCAAGGCGTGCAGTGTTTCCGTCCTAACTCCGTACTGTGCAAATTATATCTGTGTCAGTGGGACTTTATTACTCGCGATGAAAGACCACAGATAAAACTATGCCCGTATCTTCGTACTTTTCTCTTGCCGCTTAAGGAAACTGCATAGGCAAGTTTCAAAAATGCTATAATTGACCATTTTTACGAATTTTCTCTCTCCAAGAATATGACAAAAAAAAAAAACGGCCATAGATAATTATTTTTTATCTTTTCTGACAAAAAGTCTGATTTCCAGAACTTTTATTTACCGAGATACGCGTTTACGGGCAAATAGTTTATTTCACAGGAATCTTTTCAGTAGTCACTGCCTTGGACCGTAGAGGCGTGAATACATGGCTATATTTATGTCCGCGCTCGACCGAGCATTGAGAACCGACAATTCATTTATTTATTTTCATTCCGCCCCGTGCTCTGGGTGGCACAAACTAAACTTTGTGTTCCGCGTCTCTCGGGTGTTCATAGAAACGACATCAACGACGGGACTTGCTATACTGTTTAAGATTTCCTTAAACTAACACTTTTTTAAAAAATCGTATTTCTTAAAATCTAAAAAATCTAACCGTTCGTAAACAGACAGAATTCACCCTGCTGTGTCAGTCACGAGCACAGCCACGGAAAGATTGGTTATTTTTTGCCTTTACAATCATGAAATATATGGTTCCTCTTTTGCAAACACAAATTTCTAACTATAGCATGCCAATAACAAGGGATAAGAAAAAATTTCGACTTCATTTCAGGACAAGATAGGTTTCAAACGCGTGAACACATTGAACTCACCTTTGCAATTGGATCAGAAGCAAGCCCTAGACGGCTCCGCGCCAATAGCCCACTTGCAAACGAACAAGAAGCGAGTCCCGTACTGTCAAACGTGTGGTAACACTGGGGCAACAGTCAATATACAAACATCTAAGGTTCGATTATACAAAGGATTGTGGAGTCTAGCATACAGGCCAATGAACTCGCAGAATTTTCCTATCTCGATCAATAACTACCATCATTACGACTAAAATCAAAATACGACTGTTTCAGTTGCCTCTGCTTTTGGAAATTAAAAATCTTACCTACTTTGTATATTCGCTGATAACATACTGAAATTGAAACTACTTTTACCTATTTGGCGATAACATGACTGCAAATAGAACTATGTTTACGATTTTCTAACAATATGAATGCAGATTAAAATATTATATTTAATATGCGGATAACATGACTGCAGATATAACTTTGTTCCCTGATTTTTTTATAATATGAATGCAGATAGAATTTTTCCTGATATGCAGAAAACATGACTACAGATCACAGAACTGTTTTATCTAATTTGTGTTGATATCGTCCTTTTAATTTGAGTAGGGTGCCACAATGTATCTTTTCGCCGCAGGTGTTCTGTCAATAAAGAAAACGATGCTTGTAAACAAACGCTATAAATCGATTGTACAAAATTTTGTATTTTCTCTTTGTTTCCTTTCATGGCAGGCACTGAAATACTACTGTTAGCTAACTTCAGTCCATTTATCGATGTGGGATATTATAGATTAATATATCTTCGCCACCATTTGAACCTGTTTTATTTTTGTTACGGCCAAGTAAGTCTGTTGTTAGGAGTATTTCTAATTTTATCCCGAGAGAAAGGGGAACTTTGGTTCAACATATTTCATGGGACAACATTGTTTTATAGTTTTTTCTATGATACAGTGTCAGTCTGAGCTGCATATTGTTGTGATGGAGCAGTGGAAAATTCCGTTTAAACGGAAATTGTTATAATTTGGGAAGTTTTACCTTCAACGAAAGAACTAAACGCGACAAATATATCGCTGTTCGCGCCGATGCGGTAAATAAACACACATATTTAGCGAAGTTAACTTTACACTCTTATTTTCCACATAATAAACATATATTATTCATCATAATAAAACAAAGAGTTGAAACAGTTTTTTTTTTAAATTATGTAGATTTGAAAAAAGTTTAATAGCTATTTCGAAGTACACTATTCACAAAACGTACAGTAAATGTGCAATTCCTTACCGCAACTCCTGAGCAGGTCCTTTTCTGTAGCAATCCTTGGACGATTACTTTACTAAAATCTCGCTTTTGTGCCACTGACATGAAATAATTAATTTGCACAATCATTCAGTAATTACCACAAACGCTTTATCTGTTTCCCGAAACCATCGAACTTCAACTTCAGAATGTAAATATATTTCTGGCGCTCCAAGACGGTTGACACTGTCATGCCTATAATATAATATTACATCTCACTTAAGAAGAGGCACAAAAAAGACACCTATACAAAGGGATAGGAGAATTTCGCGAGTTCAGTGACCTGTATGCTAGACTCCACAGCCCTTTGTACAATCGAACGTCAGATGTTTGTTCAATCGTTCTTGCCCCAATGTTACTCCACATTCGTAGTATCCGAATACTCTGTCATAATAGCTTATCAATATCATGTTTTTAAAGCTAGTTCGCTTTAGTCCAAACAATTTTATATTCATTCAAAACCATATCTGGTTGATGACCGGCCAATAATGAACGCTGTAAGGTACAGGACAGTGTCCGGTGTGGTATGGACCAATAGGACGATGGTGAGTTCTAACACAGACACCAACAGAACCTGTGATCTTGCAGTAGTGGATATAGGTGACCCGCTTCTAATTTGTCTTAAGTGCCAGTAAATGTGTGCAGACCTCAATGTGTTAATTAATGATGGGGAATGGTACGTGCTACTACAGGCTGTTCACGGTAAAATAAGCACTTTTAAAAGTCCTGCTGCTTAAGATATTCTTGTATTCACGTTGTGTGTTCTTCCGACTTAAGCTGGTTTCACAATAGTGCGTTATGTTGTTTTGCGATGAGCGGTAGCCAATCAGGATGAAGCAGACTCCGTCGCAGCGCGTCGGCGTCGAGTGCGTTGCGCGAAATTCTTGAGTTGCGATTGTCGGCGTCAGCCTGGGACGGAGAAGAAGAATAAGAATAAGTGTTTGTTTACAAGGAGAATATAAACACCTTTTTTTTTTTTTTTTTTTTTTTATAACGATGATCGCGTTTACGCCGACGTTTTCGTATTTGTATTTTTACTATAGCTGCGTGGATGTGCAAAATAGAAGACAAGGCTTCTTACAGATACGGACAATGAAATTAAATTATTTTATTAATATCAAAATAATTATCCCTCGTCTTATTATGTCTCGTTCCCGCTAGTTTTCGTTACACATCGCGTTCATTCTACCCAGTTTTTATCTTCTACCACTAAAACATACAGTTTCAACTTTTCACGCGTGCATTTTGTTATTCGCGAGGTCTGAAAATGTAATTCCCACCCTTAAACTAGATAGATGCACCATCTTAGACGGCGTCCGTCGTCGACAGATCATCGCATAGTTGTGAAACAGCAAGTATAGCTCATCGCATCGCACTATTGTGGAACCAGCTTTATGTAAAATTAACACTGTCATAGGTGTCATCACTTCATTCATGCGTCGGTCAAGTGAAACTTTTAACTTACTAAAAAAAAAAAGGAAATATTTCACAAATCTGCGCTTTTTTACACTTCGATACATATAAAAATATACGAAGCGAAATAAATAATTTAAGTTGTTACAAGTGGTTACCTAACACTTTCTATTTGACGTTAAGGTATGGAACTATTTTCCATCCATTGTTACCAACTTTACTGAGCGTATGTCACCAAGTGCGTCCGTCTCAATATTTGCAGGCAGGGGAAGTGACTTTTTTCTATGTTGATTTCAAAAGTGCTCGCTTTATTGTGAACAGCCTTTACCTATTTCCATACACAAAAGTTATACTGTTTTCAACTGCGTATATAGGCCACTATGGTGTAGTGGTTAGACTACTCGCCTCCCACCCAGGCAAACCGGGTTCGATTCCCGGAGGGGCCGCTCCCGGATTTCCGCATGTGGGGATAATACCGGGCTTTCTCGGGGGTCTCCCGTTTATCCCGCCCCAGCATTCCGGCGCTGCTCCACGCTCACCTCGTTTCACCCATGTCAGCTCTCAAGACCTCGATAATATCTCCACTCCACTCGACTGTGTACGGAATACTTACCTTGGCCTAAGAAACGTTTTTAAACACGCAGAGATTTTTTTTCAAACGTATATCTAAATTGCCCCGTTTACCGCTAAAGAGTTATGTACCTGTCACTTACGGAATTGCCGTGCTGTGTCCTTGAAGAGATCACTTCGTCACAGCATGTATTTTTTTCTAAATACAGTAAACCCTGGGATAAACAAGTTTCCGCGGCTGAAGAGGTATTAGGGGAGATAAGAGAGACGACTGAATCTAAAACTGCAATCCTACTTTCACGTATAATGTCGCCGCGAACCAGAATATTTAACTTCGAAGTTTCCCACGACTACACGCGAGTGTGTGAAGAGATTTGGACGGCTCGTAACAGCGAGGTCTTGAGAGCCGATGGGGGTGAAGCGAGGTGAGTATGGAGCAACGCCGGAATGAGGGGGCAGGGGAAACGAGAGATCCCCGAGAAAACCCGCCGACCAGCAGCCTCGTTCGGAATGATCCCCACGTGCGAAAATCCCGGCGCCACCTCTCCGGGGATCGAACCCGATTCGCCTTGGTGGGAGGCTACGACTGCGCGGCACGTAGGCCAAAAATGAACTTAACACTTCAGGCCCAAATCTTACCTTACACTGAGAAAGAGGTTTTGTTGGATCAAACAAGATTTGTTTGGTGCAACCAAATTATTTGTTTGTATAGGGGAAATGAAATATTTTGTTGCTGAAACCAAATTATTTTGTTGTTCTGACTTGTTTGGCTACACGTACATAAAACAGTTTGGGCCGATATAAAAAAATTTACCAATTCGACCGAGTTTCGAACCTAGATCACCTGCCTCCGAGCGCTACGCCTTAGTAATCTCAGTTGATGTGAGAACTGATGACGTCAGAAAGCTTTTAAATGGATATTTTGCAAATTTTGGGCAAAGTGTGCAAACAAATATTTCATTCGGTTTTCTCTCAGTGTAGTACGAGACGTGTTCCCATGAAGATTTTCTTAAACATGTAAACTCAACGTGACTGAGTAGTTTTATTTCTTTCAGCGGTGTGCGCAGGAACTAAATAAGAAGGTTTAAAAATATAATGAATTTCCTGAATGAACAAAAACCTGCAAAAATCAATTTGTTACAAGCTCAGGTTCTTAATCTAATGAAGGTTTCACTCTTAATCAAATGGAACAGATAAATTTAATTTCCTTCGTTTCTGCTCTACCCAAATAATATGAAGAAGTCACTGAAGCATTAAAATGATTAGTCACCTTCTGCTACACGGTGTACTTTTTTCTTTTAATTATACGGTTTCTTTGGTTAAGAAGTAGGCGATTGCCTTTTTCATTACATTAACCATGACGACAATCAATTTACTTTGCTTAGTAATGTAATTTTCTACAGTTAGTGTTTCTTACGTGCATGCTCAAAAGGCAGCTAATATGAAGAGAAGATGTATAATACCCGCAATCATTCAGCTTTATTTTATTTAAGATATGGCCACTAACTACGTTCGGCAGTAAAATATGTATGTTTGCGTAGATCGTTGTATTTCCACTCACTTCCAATGGAACCACTCTTTGCTAAGGCCCAACTGTTTCGAATATTCTCTTCCGCTGCATGAAATATCTAAGAAGTAATTGCACAGTAAGCATAAATTAACTACATTAATTTAATTATTGCTTATAGAGGCCGTATAAAATGTTTTGTTGTATCTTCCAGTTGGACTTCCAAGGCGTGCAGAATATACCATTGACGTCAGTAGAAGGGGTGATTCTTTGAACTCGTAATTATGGCATTTCTGTAGACAATTCATTAGCAGGGAGCTGCAAAATTCGCGTTATTTTTTCGCTGTAGGCTGGACTCGAACATACTATATTCTAGTTTGACTTCGGCTATTGGTCGACAACTCGTACAACACGTTTCAAGGTCACGTTTAGCCAATTGTAAAGTATCGATTGTAGAGTAACCAATCTGCAGTGAAGCGATTACGCAAATAAATGACGCCGTATAGTTGACAGTAACCAATGAATTCGCGAATAATTCTCAAGTAGAAGCGTAGCTTATTGCTAAATAATAACGCGAATTTCGCAAGTATCTAGTCATGAGACAATGTTGGCGACGTGAGCAGAAGACGTAAATCAACCTATCTTCATCTGTATTCTGTACTTTACTGGCAACAAGCTTGCAACATGGCAGCACAACGAGTGGTGAAACTTACACAGTATGTAATAACAAGAGAGCTTTCACAGAAGCTTGCGATACCAATCAGCAGAGACCTGAAGAATTCGCGGATTCATTTTGGGACGAGCTAGAGTTCAAAATACGTGTGTTTATATAACTTCATCCGTTGGTCCACACGGTGTTGACACCTCCTGGAGAAGGCTGGCCCAATGGTCGCCTTCCGCTGTGACAGTAGTCAACCAATGCGTTGTTGATATCGGCATATGTGTACATAAAACTGTAGAGTCTAGCCTGCAGGTCATTGAAATCGCGAATTTTTCAGGGCTCTACCAATTAGCGAAATGCGTGAATGGTTCTACGTGTCATTTCTGCGTATTTATCTATATCGTGTTATTGGGTAAACTGGCTCGTATAGTGGTACGGGAAAGAGGGCTCGGGCGGTAGATGTGAAGACACGTATTTCGTTTATCTGACGGGGCCTCGGGTGGCTGAGCCGGTTAGTCCTCTCGCCTCCCACCAGGATGAACCGGATTCAATCCCCGGCCTGTTCGCTCCGGAATTTCGCAAGTGGGAATCGTTCCGGACGATGCCGCTGGTCGGTGGGTTTTCTCGGGGATCTCCTGTTTCCCCCGCCCCTTCATTCCGGCGCTGCTCCATACTCACCTCACTTCACCCTCATCGGCTCCCAAGACCTCGCTGTTATGAGCCGCCCAAATCTCTTCACTCACGCGTTTATCTGAATAACTTGGCACTTCTGGTATTAGTGTGTGTGTGTGTGTTTTTTTTTCGTGTGGTTACAACGCGAGCATATTGTTCCTACGATTTTTGCTGATACAGTAAAAATAGAAGTAATGGAATGGACAGATTTGGGTGGAACGAGGTGAGTATGGAATGCAAGGGCGGGGGAACGGAAGATCCCCGAGAAAACCCGCCAACCACTGACATCATCCGGCACGATTTCTTCATGCGAAATCCCAGAAGTGACTCCGCCGGGAATCGAACCCGGTTCACACGCCAGCGCGGACCCTGGAAATAATGGAGCATAATGTACTTCTAATAGGGCGAGAGTAATAAATTAATTATTTTAAATATTATTCATGTAAATACGGAGCTGCTTGAAATTATCACGATAACAATCACGCAATACCAGGTAGGTATCACTTGGTAACGGTAATCACATGCAGACCTGCTAAACGATTAGATAATGTTTCTAAGCCATACAAAACGAGATAGTTCCCTCTGGTGAGGGTGTTCATACATACAATACATGTATCATCTTGCCTCACTATACGAAAACTTAGATACCGACAAGCTTCTATGAAGTATTTGTTTTAAATTGTAAACATTAGGTTCTTTTATCCATTAACGCGCCTGGCATTTGGTTAAAAACAGAAATGTCCACACGGTTATCACAGATCAATGTGATGATATTGACAATCGACAATTGACTCGACGTTCATCGAACACACTACATGCTATTCTCAGTAAAGTGAGCACTTTTTAAAACCTCCTTTTTTTTTCTACTCTACCTTAATCTAAGTGTTATGAAGAATGAATGCCCGAAGGTAGGGTGGGATTTTATAGCGTCTCAGGGCTAACCCCTTACGCCTACAATGAAGGGAAATCATGCAAGGAGACATGCATCGCGGCAGAGAGGGATTGGGCAGTCATGGCCTGCACTTTGGGGCCATGACTATCTCCCTAAGTGCAATTAGAGCTAGTCTTAAATATGAAGAGCACAAGAGAAAAACCGTCCAGAGAGACGTTGAAACCCTTGTGACTTTTTTAAAGCCCTCTCATTAGGAATAACAGTCAATAAATTTATTTTATTTTAGCCTTAGACGTTAAGTTCCGCGTTTGGTGGAATCAACACAGTGTGTTTATTACTTACATGGCAATATTTATTTAAAAAGGTGGTTAAAGGATAAAAAATGGATGTAATAAAAAAAAGTAACTAGGGCCCCAAAAGTGCTCACTTTACCGTGAACTGCCTATACCAAGCTGTGATGCGTCTACATGTGGACACTTTTTTCCCGAGAGTTCGATCTCTTATTAAGACGTTAACTCATTTCACGAACCATTGGCTTCATTGACACCATTCGTTTCAACCCAGGCATATGTCATGCAGTTACGATAATATTTCAATAGAGTTGTTATATTACTTTCACAATATGTACGAAAAGATAAATAAATAAAAATTTGTTGAGCGATCCAGTCTGTAGCGGCAAAGGAAAATTTATCTGTGATGTGTTCTCCTAAAAATCAGGTCAACAATAAGAGTTCAGATTCATGTTTCCCTCCTTGAAGTAAAATTTTACAGCGTGCCTTCTTAAAGAAAATACACTGTAAATTTTGTACAGGTAAAACTGCTAAACATTTAGCGATATTTGCCATGTTTATTGCGTAAAAAATTATACTCACTGAGGTATGTATACGTGTTCATTTTCCTTTGGTTACATATATTATGCTTTTCATACTTCAGTTACGTTTTTCAAGGCACTCAATGCCAAGAGCCTTGGAGGTTGTGCTGTCTACACGACAAATATCTTCCATGGCGGTATAAGATGTACAAGAACGTGGCTTTTTCAATATAATCCATTCAGGGTTACTTCGCTCTTTTCTGAAGCCCTGTTGAAGTTCTACTTATAGGATATTCCCCCCCCCCCCCCAACCCCACCACCACGTGAAAACTAATCTTAACTAATTACACCAAAGGATAACGCACCGAATTCGTGCGCACTCAACTGTAATAATATTTTACATGAGAACTATTTCTTACTAGGTGCTACCAGAACACATGCTTTCTGACTGTTTTAATTAATATTTATTATAAATGAAATATAATGATTTATGAATAAAATTGAAACGAAACTCCAATTTAACAAAAATTACGATACTTTCATGTTAGCAGAGGTATAAAACGCTTGTGATACATGGCATATTTAGGAAATAACTAAACACGTTATACACGGGGTGATTTTTTTCAAATGTTGTATTCATAATGCGTGAAGGAACTGCGAATAGACTATATAATGTATTTTGCAATACTAGTGAATACAGCTTTGTATACGAGCACGTACCTCTGGTGAACCAGCCAAGGGGTGAATTAGACGTGAGTATAGAATAAATAAACAAATGAGTAAATTCTTGACGATTATGTCTGGCTAATACGTTGGCAGCGGCGAAGTAAATTGAACAGTCGTTACAATTATCCAAATTACACGGTTGGCTGCGTTCACGTGACGATTACGCGCTCAGAAAAAAAAACATGCTTACTGCAGAATGTTGGGAGTTACTCACAACTGCAAAAAGAAAAGGTTTGCTGGCGTTTCCACTTCTGCCCGAACATTCAGACAATGATAAATTATGGGTCGCTCGAGATATAATGAAAGGGTCCTCTGAAGGCCTTGGCCGCTAAGGCCCCAGTCGATCTCGAGAAAAGTTGGCAGCAGTGACAGACGAAGCAGCCATGTTACCTCTAATAATCGAAGATTCTGGGGGGGGGGGCAACCCACCCCCACCCCTCGCTCAATAATTGCAGTATTGCAATATTATATTATATTACTCTTGTGGATAATATAACTTTTTTTTATTTTATTTTTTATTCCTGTTTTCGTCAGCCGCAACATTATTTTAATGTGACCTAAACTTGTCTCACTTTCACATTTACTTGTTAAACAAAAAATTTCATTTCTCGTAAAATACTGCACTGACGTAAGCAATTAAACCCATAACTGTATTATAGTATGTGTGAAATGTTTGTGTGCTCTGTTGTTTACTACAATTCAATCTGAAAACCCTTATTTATTTATCGTCCGAAATTCTTGGTACGCGAAATCGGTCTGCCCCCCCCCCCCCCCCAAACCCTGGTTTCGATTGACAGAGGTTGCACTGTAACTTCAGTAAATGTACAGGTTGAGCAGTAATGCATACAGAAATATATATATATATATTTTTTTTTTGTTCTCAGCACTTGGCAAGACGTGTGTCTCGCGATAAGGCCAGTGCGCGGGAATGACTCAGTACGCCTACTGCCAGTCTTACTAACTTTAGACAGGAAATTCCACGTGGTTACAAGTGAAAAAGCCACACGAATCCACTAGACCATTAAAACATTCATTATCGACGCTCGTATAGCAATACCCAAACTTTTTAACTCAACTTAAAGTAATAGTGCAATATATTGTCTAACGGTTTTTTTACACAAACATTTACGTAAATGTGCATGTTATATATTTGTTACTGTGGCAGACCTAACAAATAATAGAAACAGCTACGAGAAAAGTTAGTACACTCGTGATGCAATGCCACAGAAGTATGCTAGGAATATTTACAACTTCGCCATTTGGACACTACAGATAGTTATTTACACTCCCCCACCCCCAACCCGAAAAATGTTTGTATATTCCGTAGAGAATCGTGCCGTAGGATGCCGTTTTGGTTGGCGGGTTTCCTCGGGGATATCACATTCCCCCACCATTTCATTCAGGTGCTGCTCCGTACCCATTTGAATCACCCTCATCGGCTCTCAAGACCTCAATGTTAAGAGCCGCCCAAATCTCTTTACTCACTCACTATTCCGCAGAGAGTTTTAAAGTAACTCCCATTAGATTATCCACTGGACGTAAGGTAACTATTTTTTCTGGCCTATGTGGGAATTCGAATACACCTAATCTGGAGGGAAAACTCACAGAGTTGGCAACATTGCCACCCGCTCGCACTTTTCCACGTCGGAAATAGGCTCGCAGAATAAGACAGTTCCCGCGGCCTTGGGATACCAGCTACAACATTCACTATCCCCGAGCGGTTGGCATTCGATCAGAGAGCGCACGTGCTCCGGACACGTGACCGGCCGCGTGGGACTCGAACCCGCGACCCTTTAGGGCGCCACACCATTCTGGCATGTCCTTCCACTAAGCAGGCAGAACAGATCAGAAACAGAGTGATTTCATTAAGAATTTCCAATACAGTTTTTCAGTTAATGATAAAATTGGTCTTACAACACTGCGGAACCTTATAAAATTATTTTTTTATTAATGTGTCTATAAAATGTATGAAAACAATTAAACTTCTTTATAAACCTCCAAATTGTCTAAGTTTGATAATTTTCTTTAATAATGTAGTCATATATAGAGTAACTGGACACTCAATGAATCTACAAAAGGAACATTTAGAACAGCCCAAAGAGCTATGGAAAGGTCAGTGCTAGGTTTTACTATAAAAAACAAGGAAAAAGCAACAGACATTAGATCACTTACTAAAGTCAAAGACATCTTGGAGAAGACAGCGTCCTTGAAGTGGCAATGGGCCGGCCATGTTGCTGGGAAGAAAGATGAAAGATGGGCAAAAACTGTGTTGGAATGGAGTCCAAGAAATGATCGGAGACCAAGAGGAACACCACCACCAGACTGTTGGGACAAAGACGTACGCAGGGTTGCTGGAGTTAACTGGCAGAGAATCGCCCAAGACCGTTATACCCGGAGAAAGAGTATTGAAATTCTACCTGAATTCCTAACTATGAGGTCACGTCATTTCATGATTGAACTGACTGTTGATGATATAAGTAGTACAGTAGAATATTATGCAATACTTTTGTTTGCAGTATTTATACATCCAACGAAATCCACACGTTTCGTTAAATCATTTATCCATTGCATATGTTCACAGATACTTTCTCAATTTATATTCGCCCTGCAGCTCAAGAATGACTTCACTCATCACGTTTGTTCAGTATCCAGGCAGTTACTCGTAACGTTGTATGAATTTTCAACAAACCAAGCTTTCCACCACAAACACAACTGAATGAGATTTCTCCAGTCATTTCCATTGTATTTGTCATGCTACCCTTGCTAGCCACCGCCGCTATCTTTGTCGACGCACACACTCTGAACATTCCTCGAACATTAGTTCCTCAGTCAATCCTCAGTCATATATAAAACATACCTCATCTATTCCTCAAACATTTCTCAGAAGTATTTAAATCGCTAACTGAACCTAGAAAACAAACGTCTGCGATCTGTGAGAGTGATCTTCATCAACCCTGTATTCATTATCATCTTCTTCGTCCGCTTTGTTGCTATAGGCTGTTCACTGCAAAGTAAGCATTTTTGAAAGCCCTGCTTAAGATCTACTTGCATACACGTTGTATTTTCCTTCGCCTTATGTGAAATTACCATTTCCATGTACCTCATCACTTTATTCATGCGTCGGTCAAATAAAAGTTAGAAATTGTTAAGAAAGTAAATACTTTACAAATATGTTAACTTTTACGCTTCGATAAGTTACAAAAAAAAGTGAAAGAAATGATCATAGCAATCACAAATGGTTACCTAACAATCTTTATTCGAGGTTAAGATATGGAACTACTTTCCATCCATCGTTACCAACTTTACTGGGAAAATGTCAATCAGTGCGCTCATTATAATATACAGTATGCATGCAGGGGCAGTGACTTTTTTCTAAGGTTCATTTCTAAAGTGCTCACTTGATCGTTAACCGCATTTAGGAACTACAGTCAGTAGCAAACACTGGAAACTACTGAGCACGCTCATCAGTACACACGCCAGCACTGTGCTGACAGTTAACTGTGGAATTACAGACATAACACTCTGTTGCTACGCACTGTTGACACGTCCAGTTTTGGCCACTGTACCTGTAATGTTACGATTACAACACAAGAAACGAGGCCGGGTAAGGCAGGAATGTGGCCAACGACTGATATCAAAACAATGTTCGCAAACAACGGGGACTGTTACGCAACGACTGAGAATTATGGAATCTACAGAAGTACGTGGAATATCATGGGTAGGGATAGGAAAAACTTCGCGACTTCATTTCAGGGCAAGATAGATTTCAAGCGCGGGTACACTGAAGTCACCTTCGCAATTGGATCAGAGTTTATTATACACGCCCTGGACTACCCCATGCCAATAGCCGACTTGCGAGGGAACAAGCAGCGAATCCTGTACTGTCAAATGTGGGGTTACACTGGGGCAACATCCAATGAACAAACATCTGAGGCGCGACTATACAAAGGATTGTGGAGTCTAGCATACAGTTCATTGAACTTGGGAAATTTTCCTATCCCTGTTCAAGGGCCTGGCTGACGCAGTGGAGTTGGGGCAGCTTCATCAACGTCTAACGGCGGTAACCCCGCCTAGGCTACAAGGGAGAGCCAATAGGAATACAGGATATCGAACAAGGTGGGCGTGAACGAGAAGTGTGGTGGACATGGTGAATAAGGGGCGGTGGGAAGGTGTGTGTGTGTGTGGGGGGGGGGGGGGGGAGCAAGTGTCTTACGCTAGGGTGAGAGAGCGAGCTCGGAGCCCCTTATATCCTTGTAATTTTCTCCCGCCGTCCCTTCATGAACTGCTTGAACTATACTCCTCTCAAGGGAGTATAACAGTATGTTCCTTTGCACACTATTAAATATGGCTAGCATTTCATGTCGGAAAGGCTATTACACCTTTCTCGAACATGTAACAGCCAATGATCTAACGGCCAATAGATGTATGGACTTGCCTGTGTTCCATGCTAAGGCAGGTTGTGCCATCATCTAATGTACAGCTAAAAGGGGTAAATGAATTGCATGAGAAATCTAAAAAGTATCTTGCAATGGGGGTAATTAGTTGTTTGAACAATTGTGCGCATACGCCACTGCAACCACTTCCTTGTAGTCTCAGAAAATCTACTCGGAAAAATAAACTAACTTAGATCCATAAATAAAGTAAATAGGAATGAACAAGCCAGGGTTAGCTGTTGTCGATAAATATGTTACATACATATAAAATACTAAAAGAAATTAAGTCAGAATTAGATTTTGGTTTTAATACTTTTATGTGTAGTAAATAATAATATATACATATTTGAATAGCTGCTAGTCGAGTTTTTGTCTCTCGAAGTACAAAATTCACATCTGCTGTAGTAGCAATAATACACGGAAACACGAACTGATATGCGATGATATGAGGCACACGTCACTAGAAGTGTCATTCTTTAAAGACACCACCACAATGTAACAGTAATTTCTGCCAATGTCAGTAAACCATATTTATCATATTCAGGAACTCAGTAGGCAATGTTTTTCGTCACTCACATCACCATAAACATAGTATGTACCAGTCAACAATAGTGACAGTGCGACATTCCTACCTGTCATAAGTTTCGTGGAGTTTATACACATGTGCCTTATGTTGTCAGCTGTTATGCTGTCTCATTATCAAGTAGGGAGTAGTTTCTCTCATATATCACAAATTACAACAAAATTCTTATACAATTTTACGTTCTACAATTTTTTTCAGTAGTTAAAAACCGTTGGATTATACGTTTTTAATGCACATATGGAAATCGTCATCCACTATTTTCCAGTGCGAGGAATAAAAAAATAGTTACTGAAATTGCCATTCATAACATTTAAAAAATTTAATTTCTACCTTGTTAACACAATCGCCAGGTTTCATGAGTTCATCATAAAAAATTATATCACATCTCATCTATGCTAACTGCATAAGTTGAATAAAGCTCTTTTAACACCGATAGCAACTCCTCATAGACAAAAATTTAAAATAGGCCAACTAGTTTAATTTAAAGAATACAAATGTGTTCACTTTACAAATCTATCATTGGGAATTTAGTTTTCCATAAAGGATCAAGCAGTTCTGTATTTTAAAACCACCTCCTTCTTTGGTACGCCAAATCCACAACAGATGTCACCAGAAACCCATTGTGCTGTCCTTAGCTATGATGTTTCCATGGTTATCACTCACCTTCAAGCAGCATACGTCAAGGAACTACAGGATGTACTAAGTTGATGTTGGGAATGCATATGTTTGACGCTATAAGGACAACGTTAGGTGTGTAAAAGCGCATTTATCCAGTCTGCCGTTGTCAGTTCGCCTGCAGCCACAAGCGGCAATACTATAATAACTAAGGCTTGGGCCGTGACCGTGTTTTCAGTATGGTCACGTGACTAGAACAGTTACAATGATACAAATTTTTGTAATTATACAAAGACTGAAAAAAAAAAATTATGTGAAACCAACTCATCAATGGATATAGTTTTATCCACTAAACCACTGCGGCCCCACTTGGAATCGCTATATCTACTGAGCCACTAAGGCCCCACTTGGAATCGCTCTATCCACAGAGCTACTAAGCCCCCACTTGGGCTCGCTCTAGCCACTGGGCCACTAAGGCCCCATTTGATGTGAAATTAACTCAATATTGAAGCGATACATTTAGAGTTAAAATAAAAATTATATTCCATTACCTTCATATATCTATGCAATAATCTCTATGCATCAATACAAAACATTCCAAGGAAAAAGTAATTAAAAAATGAGTGTTTAGGGTCAAAAGTCACGATTGCGTAATCTTATCTTGCTGAAATTTGAACTTGACCTTTATTAGACCCTCGGGATTCGCTCTTAGAAGTATTAAAGACGGACAGATATCGTCTCCTTATATAGTAGGATACAGGACATGGCGGAGGTAACAAGGTTTTATTTTCAGCAACGTACGTGGATTTTAAAGTGTTATTCGTAATGTGAGAAAATGAATGAGGTGCAGATACTAAGAACGGAGGGATTTGATACTGCGCCGTCACCAGGTGTAGCAATGACACGATTACGTGACAAGTTCGAGAGGGACAGAACTGTGTGTGACGTGAAGGAAGAATGGTGCGGCAGGAAGATAACGTAAGCAGACGAAGGATGTGTGGAGCCCCCGAATTTTTTTGTGAAATTGTTGTTTGCGCGAATACGCGTATCTCGTTAAATAAATATTCTGCAAATACGTATTTTTGTCAGAAAAGATATATATATATAAAAAAAAGAACAATTATCTATGCCTCTTCTTTTTTTTTTTTTTTTTTTTTTTTTTTTTTCATATTAAGTGTATTCTTAGAGAAAATTAATCGTGAACATGGTCAAATATCGCATTTTTAAAGCTTGCCTATGCAGTTTCCTTAAGCTGCAAGAGAAAAGTACAAAGACACGGGCTTAGTTTAATCTGTGTACTTTCATCGCGTGTAATAAAACCTCGCTGTTACAGATCTAATTAGCACAGTACAGCGTTACGACGGAAACACTGCACGCCTTGCGCGTAGGAGCGATGAGGCACTAGGCGTACGTGTTAGTGTCACCCGTATTGCTCCCTAACTTCTTGACCTTGGACGCGGGGACCCCACGGGAGTCCATCCCACTCTTAAATCTTCCTTGGTTAGCAATGTAGTGCGTTATGTCTACCATAGTACTTGTGGAGCTATTCTTCTTTGACGTAACCGTAATAGGTGAAGGTTACCATACCATACGACAGGAAAACACTGTGCCAGATATTTAAATGCTCTACCCAGATGACGATTGTTTTATTCTAGCAGAAGGGTGTACCGCCATATTACAATCGTAACGTACTGACGGCCCTGCATAAAATACCTGCAGTGAGAAAAAGCTGTTGTTGAATCAAACAAGATTTGTTTGGTGCAACCGAAGTATTTGTTTGTATAGGGGCAATGAAATATTTTGTTGCTGAAACCAAATTATTTTGTTGTTCTATTCTGCAGTTGAGTTCAGAGTTGAGAGATCTGGGTGACTCTTAACAACGAGGTCTTGAGAGACGATGCAGGTGAAATGACGTGGGAACAGAGCAGCGCCGGAGTGCAAGGGCAGGAGAAACAGCAGATCTCCCAGAAAACCCGCCAATCAGCGGCATCGTCCGCCACGATTCCCATCTTGCGAAAATTTGGAGTGAACCGGCCGGGGAGTGAACCCGGTTCGCCTTGGTGGCAGGCGAGCAGTCTTACCGTTCAAGCAAGTAGTTCAGAGATCATACGTAATTTTGGGGTCTGTTATCATCTTTATCTATTCTGTGCGGTATCGTGTAGTACTAAATTCAATTTTCAATCTTGTTGGCCTCTCACGAAATATAATAAACAGTACAAACGGACACAACACTTTATGGGAAAATTATTACAACTTCCAAGTGTATGAAAAGGCAGATATGCCTTAACTACGCCTAATAAAGACGATTTATTATTATTTTTATAAGACCATCCTCCACAACTATGTTGGTTAACAAACTCACATACAAAAGTGGATTATTAATGGCACAGTATAACAGAATATTTCATAGAAATTTAAGGAAGCAAATCTGTGTCTCATGTACAAAAGTCTTGACGCCCAACGTGGGGCTCACACCCATGACCCAGTGATCACAAGTCTTGCGCTCTTCCGACTGAGCTAGCAAGGCCAAAAGGAAAATGCAATATTTTAGAAATTGTTAAGTCTGTGTACGCGTGAGACCTTTGTTGCTTTTTGTGAGACAAAATTTCATACCACTACACAAAATGCGTTGCTCAAATATTTATTCTTTTATAAAAGCTTGAACAGACAAGTTTATATCGTATTGAAGATCGATAAAAAATACTGAATTTCAATTAACACCGTTCATCGCTACTGTAAGTATTTGAAACTCACTCCACAGTGTTTCCGAGGCTAGCGCGACATCTTAATTTCCATCGGGCTTCTAAGCTGCTACATTTTGACTTCTGTACAAAGACAAGGTATTCATAATCGTCTCTTAACTGACCAGGATAGCTGGTTATGATAACAGCTTAGGGTAAAAGTAACCCGGCTTCCGATGGAGAACACGACCCTAACGTACAACATGCAGAGTTAATTTAAAAAGTAGTACGCTCACTACCAAAATTGTCAGGAAAATACCATTTAATTTTTACACGAAACAAAAAATGATATACTCTTAACACTGGAAAATATTTAGCTAGAATTCACTGGTGTACATGTTTTAAAAAGTCAGATAATAAGTTAATTTTAATCAAAATTTGTGAATATTTTTATTTTAGATGCTGTAGGAAAAACATTTTGCAATAAACTTTCCCCAAGGAAGTCGATCATAGCAATGCCTCTGGTTTGCGAGTAATAAAATATAAATAAGAACGTTTACAAATATTTTTAATAATTGATTTTAAGCAAATCCATTTCAGTTATAAAAATAACTCCTGCCTGAAATGGATGGCGTAGAGTACGTTATGTGAGCGTATACATTAACTTTATTACTGCGTGGTGTTCTGGGAGCGATGATTTATTCCTGGCTGACTAGGTCCTGTTAAGGAATAATAATTTCATGTTACTATTATGTGCAAATGCCACTGAGGAACTGAAGCTAATAAGTGACCGAATTGGAATATCTATGAGAATATCTGGAACGTTAGAGAAAACACATCTGAGAAATAAAATCCCGTTGAATCCAGCTGGAATCGAACCCACAGCTTCTTGAAGAACATTCCAACATGCTACATCTGTCGTAATAATCTCTGTCATGACGTGCACATTTCGCTGTTGGCTATCGGCACGTGGAACGCTGGTCTCTACTCAATGATTGGTGAATGACGCCCTGTCATATCACCAGCAGATGAGGCCATCTTCGTGGCTCGTGCGGTTTTGCTTCAATGTGCCTGGCCATTCTGTGCCTATAGCAAACGACGAAAATTACTGATAACGCCTACTGGATAGGCCACCTAAATATATGTAAAGCTGCGTGGGCTGCAGATTATCAAGGCGAGCACCATTTCACTAAAGAGTAGTTGAACTGGTTGAGAAAGTTAGGCGGCTCTTACCAACGAGGCCTTGACAGCCGATAAGGGTGAAATGAGGAGAGAATGGAGCAGCGCCGGAATGCAAGGGTTGGGGGAAACTGGAGATCCCCGAGAAAATCCGCCGACCAGCGGCATCGTGATTCCCAATTGCGAAAATCCGGTAGTGATCCGGTTGGGTATTGAACCCGGTTCGCCGTGGCAGGAGGCGAGCTATCTAACCGCTCAGCTACCGCGGCCCCAGTAGTTAAGTTTGCAGAGGCGAAACAACAGTCGCTTATGCCGCACGCGCCAGAAAACTACATCACTGTCCGAACATCATTATGTCCGAACGCCATTCTGCAACTAGCGTCTGTTAAATTAGGCCTACTCGTCGGCCGGCAGGCCAGAAAAGATTATCTCTTTGAGAGCGCGTGGTAGCCAATCCATGGTTATGCCCACAGCAAAGGAACTAGCACTGCATTTCGCTTCTGCATGCTGACATTTTCTACGGCTGCGCTGTACGCAAGACGTTAAGAACACTCACTGCATTCTTGAGAGTTGAAAACGTTAGTTCGTTACTTTTCAAATATCAGACAGCCCAATATTAAAAACTATAAAATGCGCAGACATGCGAAGTGTATCACACAGATGAGTAAATTATTCGGAAATTAGATAGGTAAAAGTTATAACATAAAATCCACTACGTTGGGCTAAGATGTGATACAACACATGGTAACGAAAAATTATTATTAAACAATCGAATGATTGAGTTCGGAACAGAGACTACAGCAGTGCCAAACTTATGCCCATCAAAAATTAAATCCATAAATATAGCCTGATCGCTGTTTCTTCACACTTTTTGGTGCATGTTTTATATAACAAGTGTTTTATACATATGTTAACATTAAAGTGAAGATATTTTGGCGGCTCTTTACAGCGAGGTCTTAAGAGTCAATGTTAACATAGAAGTATGTTAATTTTAAGCAAGTTGCACTTATGTTTACATTTTTTATAAATTACAAACTTTAATTTCTAATAAACACGAATAAAAACAGTGTTTATAACGCCTAGTAAGAAATAGTTCTCGTGCAATATATCATTGAACTGAGTGCACAGCATGAATGCGACGCATTGTCTCTTCGGTATGATTTACTAGAGGCTGTTCACGATAAAGGGTGCACTTCTGAAATCAACCTTAGAAAAAAATTCACTGCTCCTACCTTCATTTATTTTAATGGGCGCACTGAGTGACATGCGCCCAGTACAGTTAGTAACGATATAGGGAAAAGAGTTCCTTATCTTAACGTGAGACAGAAAGCGTTAGGTAACCATTAGTGGCGACATAAATAATGTATTTCGCTTTATGTTTTTCTAATGCATCGGAATGTAAAAATGAGCAGATTTGTAAAATATTTACTTTTGTAATAATTTGAGTTTCACTTGATCGACGCACGAATAAAGTGATGAGGCAAATTACAAAGTTAATTTTACATGAGGTGAAATACTACACAACGTGCATGCAAGTAGATCTTAAGCAGGGCTTTCAAAAGTGCTCGTTTTACCGTGAACAGCCTATAGACTCGGTTAAGCTGTGTGCGCGTGAGGGGCAGGAATAGCCCAAAAGTATAACTTCAGCAGGGCTTCAGGAAAGTATAACTTCAGCAGGGCTTCAGGAAAGTATAACCTCAGCAGGGTTTCAGGAAAGTTGTAAGTACCATAACCGCGAACGGACTATATATGTCTTACGAAACACCACTTTGAGTAGCTGTCGTTTACAATGTCGTTATCATAAGAAAATCCGCAGCAGTGGCATTATACGTACCAGTTTCTTCGTACACATACCAGTTTTCAGGGTGTCGTACCGCGTACCAAGATACTTTCGCCGTGGTACGCGAAAATACCAAGGTTTCAGCAATTGCGATCACTTGCAACAAAAAGCACCACGAAATTATTTCGAGACCTGTACCTTACTTCACAAAAAAAATTCCTTGGAGCAAAGCACAACTGATCTAAAGTTTCGCGCATGAATCTTGCGCATCCAGTATTCCGCTTCGTCTCGTGTAGGTTGGTCCGTATTGGTTATTAAGTAAGCATCGCCGCGGGCGCGGATTGATGTGATTTTACTTTAATTAATTACAGTTGATTGAATTTTTGCACTGTTTCGTTATGTAGTAAACTACATCAATTTTTCTAACGTACTAGTTTATGTTTAAAAGAAAAATATATGAATAAGATTCTCCCTTTCACTATGTTACAGTAAAAATTTTTATTTTTTTTTCAAATTAAATGCAGAATGAAAAGGAACGTTTTTAAACTTTTTGTCTTAATGTAAATAAGCTGTGTTTTAGTAATTCAGATTTCTTGCATACCTTTTATATGTTTGTGCATTTTGTTTGAAAAAAAAATTGTGGTGTGAAACCATTTGTTAACCATAACACGCAAAATACTAGCTTGGCTGTATTTGTCGCCTGAAGTTGCATGACGTACTAATATTTCATCTAAAGTACCAGTTTTTTTTGTGTGAGGTCAGTTCCAGAACTTCCGTGTTTCTATCTAACATCCCTGATCCGCAGGGAGTATCTCTAATCGAGCTGTGTTTAACCATAGACTAAATATGAGGTAGACCACTGATTCATCTTCTGCGCATGTACCCAACACTGACCTACCCCAAAGGAACACATATGTCAGTCACATGGTCAACAGTGGTGAAAGTGTTTGTTTATATCGTAATTTTAAAACGACAAACAATATTATATGAAGAAAATACTTTTACCAATTTTGATTCAATCAAACCGCATTACAAATTGGTTAGATGAAGTGTGACAACATCTCAAAGCATTTGTTTAGAAATCAGTTTTTAAATCCTACAATCCCAACCACGCTATTTTCGCTAGACGTGTTGGCAGAAAAGCAGTTGCACGTTGGGACATGTGAGCCATGCTACCCCTAAATTTCATCCCTATTGCTTTTCTAGCAAATACACGTTTTTGCAAAGACCGTTTTATTTTCTTCTTTCTTTATGATCTTCCCTTGTTTACAGTCGGAACACAACATGTGTTAATGTGAAAAAAAATATATATATATATTTTTTATTTAATTGTGCAAACCAAAAAAAAAAAAAAAATAATAATATGTGTTACGGTTGTTGGCATTTATAACCTTTATCTCTGACGATAAAAATATTGTTTTCATTTCACTATTGTTTGCCAAGTAGTAAAGTCATAATATACTATATTATGTATTTATTTATCTGCTGCTTCTCACTTCAGAGGGCAGCACCTGTAACATATAACGAATACTGTTCATTTTAGCAATCCTGCTAAAATCACTCATTTTACCGCTGTATTAAGTGTGTACACGGTATTTTACTGTCAAGAATTTACTACCTGACTTTTTACTTTTTTATGGCATAAGAGCCATAATTCACCCCCTAGGTAAGTTATTTGTACTTTTGGTAAGTGGTTGCGGCAATTGTTCGTTGCATTATCGGTGCTCATTTATTGTGTTTCCCTCGTAATTTTGTTCAGTGCAGTTCCCCGGCTACACGACCTAGCCATGTTGGTGATGTGATCTCAGCCTCGTTCCTTCTTCAAGTGGTGGGACCGCGACCCACGCTGCGATTTAAGCAACAGTGCTGTGTCGACTCCTCGGCCACCTTTTCATCACTTGGTCAGAAATAATGTTATTATTGAATATGATTTTTTTGATTACTGCATGACGCCACGGCAGTGGCTGCCTTCAACTTGTTGCACGATGTTTTATTCCGGACTCAAATATCCTTGAAAACAACTTGTTAAAATGCAACACTTACCTTGTTATATGTCGTGGACAACCACGAGAATTTTCTATTTACAAGTTTAAAGTTTGTTGGTCTTAAAATAAAATAATGGAGAAAGCGAGGAAGCTGCAGCTAAAATGGTAAATTTCGGATGCACCCTAAAAAAAAAAAAAAAAAAAAAAAATTAAGAATATGGAAACAAAAAAAAAATGGGGTCTGTTAACTGAAACTAGTTTGAAGCAACTGTAATACTCATAACACCAATTATTGTTTTGCTTAAGTATCATATATATTATCTCTTCTCATTGTGTGTCTGTGTGTGGCAAGAAAAAAAAAAGGGTGAAATAAAAACCCAAATCAGATAACAAATATTTTTTATTTGTTAAAAAAAAAGAAATTAACTAATACCTACTACCTTTTTGTAAGTGCGCATTCATGTTTTAACTTATTTATTGACGAGAGCTCTAGCGTGTGGTTTTCTGATGGCTATTAAAGGAAACACACAACAGGGTACTTGAATGGAGACCAAGGTAAGAGAGCGGAGTTAGATGCTTAATAATAATTTTGGGCTGGGCTTCCTTTCTCCATAATGATTTAGTTGTACACTGAAGGCTTGCACGTGGGAGTGGAGATACTTCGTTTCACGTCCTCCTCTGGGGCACCTTGATGCTTATGCTGGGGGCCAGCAGCTGGGGTTTTCCTTTTGTTGGAAAGCACTGGGCTGTTTTTCTTGTCCCCTGATTTGCTGAAGTTCCCGTACTTCTCGTTCGTGAGTGGATGTTCTTGATGAAACCGCAGTTCGTTCCCCATCGGTCGTGAGAAGTACGCTCCCCGCAAGTACAGCTCGCGTCAAAAATAAACTATCGATCGCAACACTTAACCTCGTAATTTGACGTGGGGCTTAAATGGTTAATAAATACGGGCCCCGTAGCTATTCGTGTTGTTAAACTTCCTTAAGGAGGTTTAGTCCATGCAGTTCATGAAGGGAAGTCGGGGGACAATTAATTAAGCAAAAAAAATTAATTCAGTCGGATTTTTACTGATTCGACTTACAATAATTACAGCGTGATGTGGTTGGTGGGGTTAGGGATCAAGGTAGGGGTTAAGAACATATGTTAAGGGAGGACAGTGATATAATGACCCCGGGCGCGTTCTCCCACCTTACCGTAAGACACTTAAGATGTAGACACTACAATAACGAGTTACAATAACTCATGAATCCATGGAGAGTAACAGCAAGGGCTACAATCGACGTAAAAGGTTGCCGCGACGCCAAAAGCCAAACGCAGCGCGTTAAAAGTCGGCCAAAATTCAAGTCATTGCGTTTAACGTCAGCCATTCAGAATCCTAGACATCACAAAAAAGCGAAAGCAATAGTTCAAATGATTGGCAACAGATAGCACCACTATCGCCGTACTATTTTATTCTGTACATGTTATACGAAATCAATATTCAAATAACGCAAAAAGGATTTTAAAATAATTGAGTGTGACAAATAAGTCTGCGAATTATTATTTTTTTGTTACAAAATAGTTTTCTTAAATTACAATATCAAACAGAAATATTTGTCTATATACATCTACATTCTTTTTATTTTTTTTATTACGGCAACGTTTAGCGTTTAACGTTTTGTGTTAAGTTGATTGTAGCCGTTCAGGGAGGACCGACGCCGACTGACACCTCGGCCCTTAGACGCCCTGTCTATCACACTTCTCGTTCACGCCCACCTTGTCCGATATCCTTGATTCCTATTGGCTCTCCTTAGTACCCTGGGAGGGGTTACTGCCGTTAGATGTTGATTAAGTTGCCACAACCCCACTGTGTCAGCCAGACCCAGATATTCTACGTACTTCTGCAGATTCCTGCTTTCTCAGTCGTTGCGTTACAGTCGTCGATGTTTGCGAACATTGTTTTAATAACGGTCGTTGGCCGCATTCCTGCCTCACCCGGCCTCGTTTCTTGTGTTGTAATCGCAACAGTGTGCTTGGAGCACTAGAGTAATGCTGGGTTAAGGGCCCTGCCTAGTGTCGGACCAGCGGGGCGAAAGGACGGGATTTTACATGTTAAAGGCTGTTCGAGGTAAATGAGCACTTTCGAAAGCCCTGCTTAAGATCTACTTGTATGTCCATTGCGTATCCTTCCACGGCATGTAATACGTATTAACATTACCATGGAGCTGGCCACTTTATATATGCTTCGGTCAAGTGAAACTATAAAATTATTGGCAAAAGTAAATAATTTACAAATTTGTTAATATTTACACTTATATGTATAAAAAACGGAATAGAGTTATAATCTCATAATACAGAAATGTTTCTGTAACGCTTTTAATTTAACGTTAAAGAATGGAACTGCATTCCCTTCGTCGATACCAACTTTACTGGATGCCTGCCGGTGGATGTGACCTTTTAAATATATGCAAGTAGGGACAGCGAAATTTTTCTGACGATTTCAAAACTGCTCAATTTATACCTCAGCTAACTTCCACGATATTGATTTACAAAAAAAAAAAAAAACATTTTGTGCTCTTTGAAGAGAAGGACTATGATACAACAGTGCAAGTAAGAGTACATTATTAGAAGTTTGTTTTTGTGTTTCGCTGTCTGCGATTTTTTATTTACCTGCAATTTTCAGACTGTTAAAAATTTTACTAAGAACTTTATGAAGCAATGTGGGTCAGTCTGACCTTCTGTAAAACTACTGCGAGCATTTTGGACGTTATTACATAATTACATTTTCAATACACTTGAAATTATAAAAAAAAAAAAAAACTACAATACTTTGGTATACTGCATCAAAAGCACAGAATTCTTTGTAGGTGACTTCTTCGGCCTCCATTCATCGTTAAGAAGAGGACTACATAACACTCGTACTGTTTAAGACCTGAAGATCTTGTTACAATCAATAATACTGAAATAAAAATACATTAAGTATTCATTTATTCAACTGGTTTCTTCGCGGCAGGTTTGTCTGTGGTATGCTGCACATATAAAGTGCTCGGGAGGCTCGCGTATTTTTAACTTCTGGATCGAATTCAAGATGGCACTGAATTGGTTGCTTTGTTTATCGTCCTGGCGATTAAACTGCAGATAACTGGAAGGAAACTGTCAATGAAATATTATTTATTGCATCTTCGATACTGCCTTTTTTGATAGATTTTGCACTATCATTGCTTCATTACAACCGAGTGGGATAACGTTCTCCTTGGCGCATCAGGTGCATACGTTTACTCCATATTTATATTAATCTTTTTTACAGTCAAATTTCCTCGTCGAGGTGAATTTTATCATATCGACACACTTCCTCATTCCCGTCTCTGTTATTTATAATTTAACTTAAAAAGCAGAAACATAACTAATACCTACACACTCTAGATTCGAATCAGTGGGAAATGACTGATTTGCAATGAAATTCAAGTACTATAATCAGTGAAAATGGCTCCACATAAAATCAGTTGAAAACCGCTGATTGCTTCTGTGAAAAATATCACTGATTGAATTAGTGACGTGAAACAATTTCACTGATTGAATAAGTGATGGTCGACTGCAGCGGTGAATTAAATATTGCTTTTATTGAATTTAGGCAAATAATTACGTAAAATAAACATACTAGCGATAGCTTACTATTTTTATTGTGCCATTTACTGATATTTAAAAAAGTAAAAATAATGTTTCGCAGCTAGCCGGGATTGAATTCGCGCCCCCTTTCGCTACTATGCTGTTGCCTTGACATCCGAGTACCACGCCACGATGAACTTACGAGAGGAATATATATATATATATATATATATATATATATATATATATATATATATATATATATATATATATATATATATGCTCATACTTTTCGTGTTTGGTTTGATTGGTACCGTTAGGATTGTTAAAACGAATTGTATATATGAGTGTACTCTATTCACCACATCAAATGTATTTCAAACACTCAAACAGAGCGCTATGACGATTACATGGAATCGAAATGACAGACGTAAAAACGGAATGAAAGGCTGTGTGTTCATATTACCTCGTAAAATTGCGTTTTGAAAGACGAAACACATTTCGGAAAGTATTTGTATTTGTTTTATTCGTTTATTCGTTGTTACTTCACTTGATACACGTTGTTTAGCGGCCATTTCTAAACGATGTTCCAAGGTAATTTTTACACGCAGTTTCACTGATACATCAGTCAAAAATAATTAGAGACGGAGCAAGTATGCTTAGATGTTTCATTAGTCCATCAGTTTAAAATAAACCACTGAGAAAACAGTGGAAAAAATGACTGACGAATCAGTGGGAAATGTCACTGAATCAATCAGTGAAGGAAATATGGCAATTCTTCACTGGTCCATCAGTTAAATTCACTGAAGTGACTGTTGTTATCAGTCAGATACGTTTGACTGATTGACGTAGCGAAATACTCACTGATTCAGATTTAGAGTGCTGACACAGTGTCTGATTTTAATACCTGAAAGTTATACTTAGATTTGCCCCTAGAAAATAATATTGCTGGTAAAATGCAGATTTAAAGACCGTGGGAGACGACCCTACCGTGGGCCTCCTAACAAAATTTGTTTCAACTTTTATACTGCTTGTTACAAGTTTAAGTGATATTTAATCATGTTAGAATGTGTATAGCCGTTGTATTCGTACGCAGCGTTATAAACACAGCAAACATTTTATCTACATGTTACGAACTAGATGCCAAACATTTCCTTCTAACTCTACATCTGAAATATTATATATTAGCAGAGCATTATTTTTGAAAACATATATAATTGCTTACGTAGTTCAGTGTTTATAATAAACTTGAAGTAAACAACACCTGCTTGTCAAAATTCAAAATTAGGTTTAAAAAAAAAAAAAAAAAAGATTTTGTGAAATTTACTCTAATTTATTTTTAGTGTTACAAAAAATTCTTTCTCGTCTAGTATCCTAAGAATGCCTTGTACAAAAAATTGTTTAGTGTGTTCATTAATGCAGCTATGTTTTTATTGCAGTTTTGATTTATTTTTATTTGTTAAAGACAGCTGAAACTCCACTTTCTTTTTGTGTTTGACCTCTGTGCAACAGTAATGCTTCCTTAATTTAGGCGTGTTTCCTTTTGCAGATTCCCCTACACAGCTCGCACTAATAGGTTATCACTGAGCAAGTCATACTGATAAAATCATCCAACTAGTGGATACTAAGGCGACGAGATTTTTAAAAATAACGAATCTGAAGCGGAGGGCCACGGTAACTGAGCGGTTCTGCTGCTCGCCTCCCACCAAGGCGAACGGGGCTCAATCCCCGGCCGGGCCACTCCCGGACTTTCGCATGTGGCAATCGTGCCGGACGATATCGCTGGTCGGCGGGCTTTCAGGGGAATCTCCCGTTCCCCCCGCCCAACGGCGCTCCATTCTCACCTCGTTTCACCCTCATGCGCTCTCGAGATCTCGTTAAGAGCTGCCCAAATCTCTCAGCATAAACTCAACAACTAATGTGAGACGCCTGGCAGGAAATTGTTCCTGCTTTTCCTAAAAGTCGCGGTTACAAATTACGATAAAAAATGCTGGCTTTACTTTTATGTGAATGTTAGTAGTACTTTCATTTAGGGGAATGGTACACGAAAGCCTTGTATTTACCTTAATTTTGGTCAAAAGTTGTTTTCCAGAATTTTTATTTTATTTTTTTTAATTTTTGACACAAGACAAAGAATAATTTCAAACACATTTTTACATTGATAGATATTCACTTCCATTACTAGTATCGGAGCACTGATGGAAGATAAGAAAGAATATCATTTTTCTCATCGTCCATCAGTGCTCACAGAATAATGAAGGTAGTGAATATTTAACAATGCAGGAAGTTGTTAAAAATTAATATTTACGTCTTATCGTGCCAAAATTTCGATAAACCCTCTGAAAAACAAGTTAAAAGGAAAGTCGGTTAAATATACTGTTATCGTGCACCATTGGCCATAAACGTTGAACAAACTCGCGAAGGTGTTTTTTATAGTAAGGTGTGACGAGTGAGTCGTCACTTAAGAAAGGTATGCAGTGGTTGGTAATTTATAATTGGGCGCTCGCTTATGAGCGGTTACTGTGTTATTGAATATATGGTTAGGCCGGCCAGCCATTTTTAATATGTTTTGTACTATACTTATATTAAGTACTTATATTTTAGCATTGTGTAGTATTGTAGTTTAGTTAGTGATTTTATAGGGTTTTTGCATAGTTACTGGGTGCTGTCGAAAGCCAGCTGAGCACGCGCGCGTCACCGGCACTGCTGCTAGTGGTAGCTGCCGCGCGGAGCGGGGAGAGTCGTGTAGCTGCAGCAGACGTGCAGCTACACGACTAGCGTGCCTAGCGTGCCTCAGTATGAGCTAGGGTTCTTTTTAATGTGTCTTGCTTTCAACATTGTATGCAACGTGATTGTTATAAAACTGGTGGAAATAATTGTGGAAATTAGTCTGCCGGCTCATACTAAATGGCAGACACGCACCCTGTAAAGTTGGTAGCGATGAATGGGAAGTAGTTCCATTTCTTAACGTCGAATAAAAAGTGTAAAGCAACCATCTATGATTACTTAGATTATTTATTTCACTTTCTGTTTTTTTTTTCAATGCGTCAAAGTGTAAAAATGAGCAGATTTGCAAATATTTTCTTTTGTAATAATTTCACAGTTTCACTTGACCGAAGCATGAATAAAGTGACGAGGCCCATGGCAATGTTAATTTAGCACAAGGCGGAAGAATACACAATGTGCATACATGTAGATATTAAGCAGGGCTTAAAAAATGGCTCATTTTACCGTGAACAGCCTAAACCTTGCTGACATCTTCCGAGTTCATGGTCTAAAACGCGGCAGCAGTAAGGGTGACCCAGGTACAAAAATCACATATCTCGTCACTCCTACGGCTGGATGGACTGACAGCTTGCCGCCTTTTCGTCTTCAAAGTGTCTTTATGCTATACTTAGTGGCGTAATGATAATGGCGGACTGCATATCCGTACATTACGAAAAGTATTAGTCACTGTAACTAGCATATTTAAAAATTAACGTGTAGGTACTCGGGTTAATAACCTTCACTTTCGGAGGGGGGGGGGGGGCGGAAATTGCATTAGACGCGCAACAAGAGTGAGTTAGTAAGGATATTTGGGCGGCACTTAACATCGAGGTCTTGAGAGCCGATGAGGGTGATTGAGATGGATGAGTATGGAGCAGTGCCGGAACGAAGGGGAGAGAGAAACGGGAGATTCCTAAAAAAAAAAAAAAAAAAAACCCCGCCAACCAACGGCATCGTCCCTCACGATTCCCACATGCGAAAATCCGGAGTGACCCGGCCGGGGATTGAATCCGGATCGCCTTGGTGGGAAGCGAGCAGGCTAACCACTCAGCCACCGTGGCCCCTGTAAGACTTGTAGGAGCTGTGTTATAGGCCCCTAGTAGCTTAGTTGCTAGCTGGCAGGCCAGCTAACAGGGAATCTTTCGCAGCATGCGGCGACCAATCTGACACTAGGTTCGTTCCAGAGCGTGGCGCCCAGCTAACCAGCTAACGGGTACGGCTACATCAAAAGAACTGCCCCGCACCATTCCACTTCTATGTAGTTGGCTATTCTGCGACCGCGTTCTGGGAAACCAGTTCAGCCGCTATCGTAATAGACCCAGCTATGCCACGATGTGCGTAGTTATGAGATTTGGAGTGCGGAATTTCGCTCCTGGCAGGCATGCAAGGTCATCCGCTCATTCCCGCCCACAAGTGAGTGCTGTCGCATACCCATCGAGTGATTGCTATAGCCACCTGCTTTTCGCGAAAACATTTCCGCACGTGCTACATTTCAATATCCTGCGGGCATACGAGCAGTATCCCTAGGGCCCTGCAAAATTCGCGTTATTATTTAGGCACACGTTAAACTTTAAACACATGCACCTTTGCTGTACATTTGTCACTGGACCATACTTTATTTGACAAGCCCCGTGTAATTCTGCGCCAATCAATGAACACTTCACAGTTGTTTAGTCCAATCACGAGCAGTCCAGTCAGGAAGGGGGTTACTTCACATCTATGCAGCAGCCAATGGAGAAACGACGCCGGCTCGAGAATACACAGTACTGTGAAGTTCAGCTTGATGCCAAATAATAACGAAAATTTTTCATTTCTCTAATTATTAGTAAAGGAGCGGGGCGTTCTGGATTAAATTGGAACACTGTAGCCTTGCAGCAGGGTCCCAATTTAATCCAGAACGTCTTTTGCTTATTGGCGACGTGTTTCTGTGACAACACATTTGCTTACTTGACTGGCCAATCGGAATTACTCTCTCCGATACTGCACTTCTGTGATTCGCGGGAAGAAAGCTAATGGTCGTATTAATAGTCTTTAGACAGATCTCGTATTGAGATCGTATCAGGTTGATACAGTCTTGAAGTGGGTTTCATGTCTTGAGACCCACGCTAATTAATAGTCAGTTCTCGAGTCGTACTCAGATGAAATTCGTTTCAAGTTTCTCTTCTCAAGTGATATTAAAATTGAGAGACACGTTCTATCTATCTAGCCTCACGAAGGGCCCTTCTAAAGAGAAACCGAGGCTTTTTTTTGCTGTCGATGCGCGTTTGTCTGCAGCTACATTCGAGTATTTCTTGTGTTTACTTATATTTTGTCCTCTTATTGGGCGAAAACGAACTTTAAAAATATCAAAAATTACAGGGGCTGAATAAACATTAATAACGCTACTTATAAAGTACAAAGACAATAGAAAAGTAACATGAGAATCACATAGGCCTACATGTCGAAAAGCCGCAGCGAAAAGCTTTTTCCATACTCATTACGCAAAATTTCGAAACAGAAAGAACACGTTTCGTTTAGAGTTCGAGTTATGCTGTTTGACACGTTTTATAACAAGTAGGGTGGAATATCGCCGTACATTGACATAATAGTCTTCAGAGATCGAATTTTGGAATTTTGTTTGCAAAACAAATGTTGTTTTAAAAATTTGTCACTAGGTAGCGGTAAGTATTAAAATAATAAATGTAAAACAATATTAAACAAACATTACTATCCTTTACTTCGGATACATGGAAAGTAGAATTTGTTTTTGTCGTAAACTTTACTTCCAACCAAAACCAAACAAAAATAATTCATTGCTTCTTTGCAGTGTGACAGTTTTTAAATAAAGTTACACCATTGTGATTGTAACAGTGGTTTAATTTGTATTTCGTTTATGTATTCTTTGTTGTTATGCATATCGTAAAAACATATAAACGAATTTTCATGCACGAATCGCACGATAAATTTCTATAATTTACTTCGGATAAACGACATAAGCAATAGTTTTTGACCACGTGTTGTAACTATACTTCCAAACAAGATCGAAGAAATTAATTAAGCACTGCTATGCAGGATGGTATTTCTGAAATAAAATTCGTTAGATGTGTTTTTCAGTATAATTATCTTTATCATATTGATCTCAAAATAGTTACGTATTTTCACGCACATTACGAATCAATTCCTGTTTTCGTATTCGAATATATTAAACATGACGTAAACAGTGCGCAATTTCGAGTCTCGAGTGACCTGCCGATATCTTTACGTGTAACGAGATTTTGTCTCTCTTGAGACTAGTTTCAGTGACTATTAATAAGAGGTAGTCGCAATATTCGACTATTAGATAACTAGAAAGAGTTCTAAGTGAAAACTCTCTCAGGTGAGAGCTACATCAAAACTAGTCTCAAAAAGAATGTCACGATTCGTCTATTAAATAGTATCTGTTCTCAAGAACAGTCTCAAGAGCTGATACACGACTATTAATACGTCCCTAAGACGCCTCTGAGTTAAAATCATCCAACCGCGATACTGGTTCTGTACTAACGTGTTTTGGAGTATAGGCTATTAACGGTAAAGTGAACAATTTTTAAGGCCTCCCAACAGTAATTAACTACGAATAAATATAGTTTATTGCAGCGTCAAACGTTAAACTTCGAGAGTGATCAATTTTTACACTATGTTTATTAGTCAAATAGCAATGTTTATATTAAAAAGTGACAGAAAGACATAGATTTCTAGAAAAAAATTAGCAGGGCCTTAAAAAGTGCTCACTTTAACGTGAACAGCCTATAAGACTAGTCGTGGAATATTTTCACGTAAAACAGGTGGCCCCTGTTTTTTCCTCTCGCCAGGTCTGCACATACTGCTTCGGAGAGGGAGGAACTTTGAACTTTGGTGGAATTCCTGGTTGACAACAGGGACACGTAAAAAATAAAACTTGGAATATTTCAATGTAGTGGAGAGGAATGGAGAGAATTGCTAGAAGTAGTGGCTTTTCGCGAAAATAATATGAGTACGCGGTAGACTTCAATACTATAAGCACCCGACAGCGGTTTGTCTGTCTGCTTGGTAAGGCGTTTTCATATTTGACCGGGCCACTCAGAATACGGCAACATCTGTATGGTTCCTACGTGATTCGTGTGCAGATATTCAGCACGTTTCGGAACGCAATTCAGCCAATCTAGATAGCTAAACGACCCCATAGTGTTTATAACGCCTCTTGGCTTGAAATATTTTCGCGAAATTTCACTACCCGTAGTAATTGGGCTGCTGTTCTGTTGTTCCGCGGGGCCGCGGCGATGTAGTGGTTAGACAACTCGTCTCCTTCTTAGACGAATCGGATTCAATCCCCGGTGGAGTCACTCCTGGAATTTCGTATGTGGGAACAGTGCCGGACTAATGCCGCTGGTTGGCGGGTTTTCCCCGAGGATCTCCCGTTTCTCCCTCCCATGCATTCCGGCGCTGCTCCATTCTCACCTTGCCTCACCCTTATCGGCTCTCAAGACCTGGATGTTAAGAATCGCCCAAATCTCTTCACTCTCTCACTCTTTTTGCGCTTCTAATGGAATCCCCCCCCCCCGGCTCGTAAGTGAAGATTATTATTTGCCATTAACGGTAAACTGAGCACTATTTTAAGGCCCTTTAAAAAAGTGTTAACCCTTAATAAATATAATTTATTTCAGCCTCAGACGTTACTTTTAAGAGTGGCGAATTGTATACACTGTGTTTATTAGACATATTGCAATGTTTATATTAAAAAGTGGCAGAAAGATAGAAATTAGTTGAAAGGAAAACTTTAGCGGGGCCTTAAAAAGTGCTCACTTGACCGTGAATAGCTTATAACCCGTGTGCCTTCACGTTAATTTTTAAATATGGTAGTAACAGTAAGTAACATGGTAGCTACAATAACGAATAGTTTACGTTATGTATGGATGTGCAGCACATCTTTATTATTACGCCACTGAATATAGCATAAATACACTTTGAAGAAGACGAAAAGACGACAAGCCAGTCGCAGGAGAGACGAGACGTGTTATTTTTGTACCTGGGTCACCCTCACCTCTGCCGCCTTTTCGACCTTGACATCGGTAAAGGTCTCCAGTCAGCCAGATATTGCCTGTTCACGGTCAAATGATCACTTTTTAAATCCCTGCTTGAGATATACTTGCATGCACATTGTGTATTCTTCCGCCTAATGCTAAATTAACATTGCCATGGGCCTCGTCACTTTATTCATGCTTCGGTCAAGTGAAACTGTGGAATTATTCCAAAAGAAACATTTTGCAAAAATGCTCATTTTTACACTTTGACGCATTGAAAAAAAAAACAGAAAGTGAAATAAATAATCTAAATAATCACAGATGGTTGCTTTACACGTTTTATTCGACGTTAAGATATGGAACTACTTCCCATTCATCGCTACCAACTTTACAGTGCGTGTCACTCAGTTCGCCCGTTAAAATATGTGCAGGTAGGTATAGTAAATTTTTTTCTAAGTTTGATTTCATAAGTGCTAACTTTACCGTGAACAGCCTTTAGCAAGTTTACCAATTTAAGATTTAACAATATCCTATATTAATAGACTTATTATGAAAGCTAGATGAAACGCCATGCTTCCGGGCACTGGCAATAGTCGTAGGGGAATGTTAGTTTAATTTCATATTTTTTCACCTTGACTTTGACCTGGCAAACATAGATCAATAAGATTAACCTAGGGGCGAAATCGCTGCGCATACAAATTCACCTAGCTCTGCAGTCGCTCCACACTGCTCCTCAATGGCTACGCATGCAGGGGCAGGGGTTTCATTTCACTTTTAGAATGACATGTGGATGGGGAACGGACGTAGACCCATAATATTATACCTGGAAAAGAGCGGCCTGCTTCATTTCACCTGCTCCGGAATGGATCCACACGCTCCACATGCAGAGGTAGGGGTTTAATTACATTTTTAGAATGACATGTGCATGGGAGACGGACGTATTCCCATAATATTATTTCTGGGAAGAAGCGGCTGGTTTTATTTCATCTGCTCCGCAATGGTTCCACATGCTCCACATGCAGAAGATGGGGATTCATTTCACTTTTAGAATGATATGTGGATTTGGGGGGGGGGGGGGACGTAGTCCCATAATATTATTTGTGGGAAGAAGCGGCTGGTTTTATTTCATCTGCTCCGCAATGGTTCCACATGCTCCACATGCAGAAGTAGGGGATTCATTTCACTTTTAGAATGATATGTTGATTGGGGGGAGGGGGACGTAGTCCCATAAGATTAACCTGGGAAGAAAGTGTTGGAGGCGAGTTTGGTGAAGGGAAGTAATCCTGTTCACCGTATTCTACAATCACCTAAAAATTCAATCATTTTGGGGTTTTGGGTTATTATAATGTTTAAGAAAACTTATGGGTTTAAAATAAAAACGTAGTAATTAGTTTTTTACAGTACTAACATAATCGTAGCCAGCTTGAATTTTAGTAAACATAGAAGCAATATTTATTTAATTTAAATAATAATTATGTGATCACGCCATCCATCAAATACAATGCATCGCCTAACTTATAAGAGGGCATTTTTTGACATATTCAATTCTGAGAAGACCAATTATGAATATAAGCCCTTTTGAAAATATGCTTATAAATAGAGACCTGAAAAATTTGCGAGTTCAATGACCTGCAGGTTATACTCTACAGCTTTATGTAAAATATGCCGATATCACCTGCGCATTGGTTGTCTGCTGTCACAGTGGAAGGCGACCACTGGACACCGTTCTCCAGGTGGTGTCAAACACCGTAAGGACCAATGGCTACAGTTATATTAATACACATGTTTTGAATTATAACTTGTCACAAAATTAATCCCTTTATTCTTCAGGTCTGTAGTCATAATTTCTGAACCGTTGTTTTTATAAGGATCAATTTCATAACAAATACTCTGTATCCAACATCCATCACCGTGGTAAGGTCATTTATGCACTAAACCATTTCTGATAAGGTCAATTTTGAGTTAAGCCCTTTCTTTAAATGTACTCATAGTTTCCGAGCCATTGATGCTATGTTCAACAAATTCATAACATAGACACCGTATCCGACATACAACATAACTGTAAGGTCATTTAGGCCCTTAACCCTTTCTGGCAAAAGTTTATTTCGAGTTAAGCTTCTATTGGAAATATAGTCATGATATCCAAATCATCGAAGATATAGTGATCAAATTCATATCATAGACATCTTACTCGATACCCAGCGTAATTATAAGGGCATTTAGGCTATAAACCCTTTCTGGCAAGGTAAATTATGCATTTAAGTCCTTTTATAAACATGGTCATAAACTCACCAAGTACATACCCATCAAGGACATATTTACCAATGTAATATTATTTCTTTTCCAATTTTAACCAAATTTTATTTGTGAGTTGGGTAGGCGCTAGGGATAATTAACGTAATTTTATTTTCGGATTTTGGAGTTCGATCCTCGGTCAGGTCACGTAGTATTATTTCATCTCCGATTTTAACCAAATGTTATTTGTGAGTTGGGTAGGTGCGAGGATTGCGTAATGTAATGTTAATTTCGGATTTTGGAGTTCGATTCTTGGCCAGGTCATGTGATATTTCATTTTCGATTTTAACTAAATTTTATTTGTAACTTAGATAGGTGCTAGGATTACTTAATTATATGGTAATTTCGGACTATCGAGTTCGAGTCTCGGTTAGACTACTTAATATTATTATATATCCGAATTTAAGAAAGATTTAGTTTTGTTTTATATTCCTGTTTATAGTAATTAATGTAATATCAATTTTGGGTTTCCTGAGATCGATTTCCAGGAGACACACTTAAAAGTAAAAAAAAAAAATTCTGGATAATGCATTTTACGCATTCACTTATGATCGCTGTCTATCATAACCTGATCGGTGTATACTGCTCAACTCGCGTGTTATACGTTCGATGTCAACTGTCGAAGGTTCAGAATGGTGGAGGATATTGCAGTTGTATGACGTAATCATGTAATTAACATAATCGTGAATATCCATACTTGCATAGACATACAATGAATATTTACTAGGTATACTCATACACACATGAATAATTAACTAAACATTTCACAAAGCAATATACCCTCTCAGCAAAACAGCCAAACTTTAACTGTCATATTTATTTCAGAATTTGTATTTAGTATTAATTTTTATTATTATTAGGCATGGAAGGTATTACACTTACACTATGCTAGCATTCACTATACACACTTATCAAGTATGCACATTATATGTAGAGAGACATATGTCCGCGCCCGAGGAACGATAGTTCAAGACTAAAACCTTACCGTAATCATATTGTCCTATCAGCTCAACGAACCCTAACAGGAGAAAACAATCGTGTATGCGGTTTCCACATTTACCAATAACCACAGACATAATATTTCAATGAATTATTCTGATAAACCATTTAATCATGCAATAGAAAAACACACACACATCAACCCCAACAACAAAGACTACAAGGTAAAACACACATAAAGCCCTTTTATAGGCATAGTAAATCATAATATCCCATATACCAATACTAAAATCATCAAATTTTTAACTTTGGGATCATATCCAATATCCAACAATGGTAAAGTCATTTAGGCCACAAACATTTTTTTGACAGGGTCAATCATGCCGTAATCCCTTTTATAAGCATACTTACTCATAATTTACCATATACCAAAGCTACAGTCATCAAATTCATAACACAAACATCAAACCCAACAACAAACAAGACTACAAGGTCAAATACACCTAAACCCCTTTTATAAGCATACTAACTCATAGTTTCCCATATACCAAAGCTACAGGCATGAAAGTCATAACACACACACACTCACTAATACAATGCATTTGCACATACCATACAAGGCAGTTGCAAAACCCCATACCATCAAACTTTACAAGCAAAACTAAATACTTAACAACTAAATAAAAATTTATCATACAACACAAATGAACAAATCTATATCATCTGTCTTCCAATGCACATTATCGCATATATACAACTTTATGTATAGTGATAGCAAAAAGAGAAAAGCCTTACCAAGAGTCCGTTTTTATAATTTACTATATAACATCATTTAAAACCAAATTAAGGTCCAAATAAAACACTCGTTGCATTCAAATCGTGTTATCCTATATTACATATACCAATCAAAACATGTTTATTACATAATCAAAGGATGTTTGTTAAGATCTGCTCTTTTAAACAGTTGATTCGATCTTTCTAGAATACTCTGTTATTATTTGCATAACAAGTATTCACACAATTAAATCTTCTTTCATCTCACTAGAAGCTTAAGTTTTGTTTACATGTAACTTTATTTATCTACTTCTAAAAGCATAAAAAATGAAGCGTGCATACTGATTCAGTCAATATTTCAACATAAATGCAGGCATACATACTTATACTAACATATTCTTTGTTTCAAGTCACAACGAAGTAAATACGATTATATGAATTACTATGTGTGATATTTCTTTAAACCCACTCATCTTAAACATTAATTATTAAATAATTCTTTAAAACTAACGTTATTTTTATTTATCATTAAGTTAAATACATGCTAATTTGATATAGTGTAATAACACACATGCTAAGTACTCATTATGCAACAAACAACAACTTTAAATAATGCATGTCAATGCATTACCTAACATAGCCTATCATAATCAAAAACATTTTAATCTTATTTTAATTATTCTAGGAAGACTGTTTTGTGAATGGCTAACAAATTCTCTCAAACTTCCAAAGAACACCATGTTTAATTATTATCTATGCAGCGTAACATTTTGAGAAACTATAAAAAATTGTATCTATAATGTAAGGTTAGGCTTACATCAGAAGAATTGAGCACACACTTTATCAATTATAAAGAGTAACACATGAATATTCTTATAACAAAAATACATATTTAGTGAGAATATTTACATATAAGTAGTATATACATAGCGATTCAAGAACCATACAAGGTAAGTAGATATTTATTTTAATTGCATATCAAGTAAATTAATCAAAGTATTTGTGTAATGAATATCCAACTGCAAGTACTATGAATGTAACGAGATGAAACCAAATACCCATCGACACCTGAAAAACCACAAACACCCATGAAAATATAATTGTTATGCATACAATTAACATATATTATTTTTCCTGTTCTTATTGCTACACATATTGTCATGCAAGAGTCAATGTAGTATTTTTTATACATGTCATTTATATTATTTCAACTGCCTATGTAAATTTTATTTATTTTTATTAATTTTATTTTTCTTAACACGTTAGATTTTTAAAAACTTAGATGTATGGTGGTAATAATAATTATGTCTAATTTTGATAGAATAGTTCATTTTTCATTGTGCACCTATTTTTATAAAAGTTATATTTATAGTTTGATCTCAATTTTGTAAGTCTTTCTACTTTTTATTGTATTATATCTCAGTTCCGAGATCACCAATTCTTTGGTTTTTCTTCATTTAGGTCGTTAGAAGTGGTTCATGTGGGTGGTTTGAATAGTTTTGATCTCCATTGGCTCGCAGGTTTAAATCCTGATTGTTGATTGGCTGACGCTATAGGCCCCCTTAAGGTAGCGTCAGCCTGCAGAGACTAACGCTCTCTTCGCTAGCAACCTCCAACGACTTCAGACGTAGGGCAGGACCTCCCTTCTGAAGTGGACGGAGAGGTAGGATTTTAAATTAGTTTTAGGGTGTGTAGACGTGTCCCTGAACCAACTATTAAGTAAACTTGTAACCAGCAATGGAGCTTGTGTCAATGGTCGCCCATTTGCGAGGTTAACTGGTCAGGAGCTAGATAGCTAAACACGCCGTCTACGTACGTGTAGAGCGGAGCTCCACGTATCTCCACCGTAATCCTGCAAGAGCATCCTACCTTCAATCCGCTTGGTGATTAAAAGACAAGTCCTACCAAAAGATCTGACTTTTTCATCTGGACCTAATTTTATTTGCAGTTTGATACAGCTCGATGTCCGTTAACATCAGTACACAAGCGACGCCATTTTGACTTTTATAAGAACGTAAATTTCCAGCACACATTCGACCAGTGCAAAACCTGTGATAATAGTAGTTTCTACCAGAGCTAGACTGTTAAAGGAGAACACAATTTGTTTTAACCTAATATTTACTACAGAGAACAGTTAGATTAATTTGGTTTTGAAACCAGTATATTCAGACTCTGGCAAGCTACGTCGCGTAACCGTAAAAGGGTTCAAGTAGGCTAGGCAGGACCACTTTTAGCGTTGTTAGAATAGTGTGTTGTCTTTATAGTTTTTCTCATATTGCCATCAGGGTTTTTAATTATTTCTGATTTAAACAATTACAATACAAAAGGAAATGAAACGTATAATAAATGAAATTTATTCAAAGGGCGTATCTGTTTTGTCGTTTTCTCTACTGTAGTGTCAAGTTAACCTATATCTTACCCAGGGTCTTACATATGTGTTTACTAGAGTTTTCAATTGTCTGCCTTACTTTGACATACGTACATAGATGATGTACGTGTCAAATGCTAGTTTCTAGAATGTGCTAATGGTAATAAACTTGTTCCCCTACCGACCCAGGACTGCACCGGGCAATTTTACAGAGGCAGTCTAGGTAAGATCACATCCTTCCCCATTGATTTATTGCAAGTCAGCTGTGCAGCCTGGTCACTCAAGTGTTATACGTGTTGTCCCATTGTTGCGTATGCTAACTCTACACCATACACAGCACATATATATTTGAATATAATATGATTATATCTTATATTGGCTATCGCAACGAGGAGGCCTTATGTGTGTTCTTCACAGCTCCCTACACACTATATTTCATATTTATGTGATATATAAGTTATATTACATATTGGTGCCCTTACGCGGGGTTTTGTGGCAGTCTGTACACATTACACGTCTGTTAACCCGCTGTTACAGTATACTTCATATTGTCGCCCTAACGTGGGGGCATAAACTTGTTTACATACCAGACTAAGTTTTACAGTATAATATTTCATATTGTCGCCAATAACGTGGTGGCCGAATAATGCTGGAAGGAAAGTGTGGATCTAGTAAATGAGTAGGCGAACAAGAACACAGTACGACCTACGTACTCTTACACCCATAAACTACAGAACTTTGGAGTATACTATTGAAATGGAGGAAACAGTAGAGATTCGACAGGAAATGTCACTGACCAGCCAGGTTGATAACGCTGCATCTGCGTCAGACACTGCAGTAAACACGGAACCCCAAACACCTGCAGGGGCAGCGGTGAGTGTTGCATGTCATACGGACACCACACAACAGTTTGCTATGTTAATACAAATTATGCAAGCACAAGCTACACAAATGCAAAATGTACAAACGCATTTGCAGGAACATAGCGCACATATGCAAACACCGCTGCAGGACGTACGAAATAATCTGGAGAGCAGTGCGTAGGCACAAACCACACAGCCGCAATCCCAGCTGCAAACCCACAGCGATCTAGTACAGCGACAAGTAGCTGAATTAAAGGAGGACATAAACACGCTAACCTGTGTCAAGTTACTGCAGATTTGGTTACAATCCGTCAAGATGTAGCAGAGGCCAGGGAGGAGCTAGAATTAGTGAAGGCTAACTGCACAGCGCAGGCCTGCGAAGTAGAACGCCGCCTGAATGAAATCGAACAACACGCAGTTCCTCCATCTGATCGCACAGTGATCGAGGAAGCTGTGATTAGTAAATTTGAGTCAGTAAACAGCTATGTAGAAACCCGCTTAGTTCAAGTAGAGGGAGCATTCGAGTATAGATTTTCCAGTATGGAGGGCAAGATAGATGAACTGACCCAAGTAATTGCAGGCGTACAAAACTTGCAATTAGTTGCCAACGAAATCTCTAAGGAGGACATTCAGCTACTTAATTCCAGCGCCACACAACCGGAAGTAGCTAATCCAAAGCTCAGTACACCTGTCGCTACAACTCCTTCAAATTCTCAGGCCCTGGTGACACCGCTCTCAATATTATTACGTCATCCTTCCAAGTTGTGGGCAGAACAACTGCCAAAGTTTGAGGAATGCCTAGGAGAAAACCCTATAAATATCATTAAGTTCGAAGAGTACGCTGTATTATTTGGCCTGACAGACAGCGATATGTTGCGCTGCCTTAATTTATCCCTCACCTCAACAGCATATTACTGGTGGGAGGTGGCACGCAACAGTATTACCAATTTTTCAGAATTCAAAACAAAATTTGTGGAACATTTCTGGAGCACAAAAGTTATGGGGAACTTAAGGGTCAAACTACAAATGGAAAAGTTTTTTTTCCTGGAAAGGGCAGAAGCCTAAAAACCCACCTATCTGATCTGTATGAAAGATCTAGGCATCTAACCCCTCCCCTGAGCAATGAAGAATTCATTGCAATGCTTTTAAACCAACTGTCATACTCTTACCAGGCGCATTGGATTGATCGTACAGATAATGAATTAGTGACTTTTCGAGAAGGTTTATTGGCCTTCGACTAAATAGACCGTCTGCAACGAACACACGACGGCAGAGAAGGTGAGAAAGCTGCGCCTACAGAACGAGCCCAACCCCTTTATCAAGGCCATCCGCAACACCAGGGGTAATGGCGGACATGGTCAGCATCCGAGGGTGCAGTCTTATCAAGTAGACTTTTATGAGCTCTATCATATACACTAATAGTCCAGTCAAAGGAATGGGCGACATGCATTCCGGGGACAGAAGTATTATTCCGGGCGAAATGCAAGGCGTAATAGGCACTATCGAGACCGCCAGGAAAGCAATAATTGTTCGGAGGAGGAAAGGCGACGGGAGGAACGTATCACCGAGTTGCCTGGGGCATCCGAACCACCGTAATCGGCGAGAGGTCTCCAAACACCGCCACGTAATACCGCCAAGCCCACAGAAGCACGCACTTCCCAGCAATGTAAACAAGGAAGCACGACGCAGAGGAGGGATGTAGTAAACACACTACAGTTGGTGTATTCGCCACCTAACAAGCAAGCGGTGTACAGCTCTACGCAAGCGGGCTATAGGGAGCAGGCAAGGTTAGGTTATTTTGATAGTCAGAGGCCAATCGACTCGCGCGTACTAATGTTTACGCCCGCCCCAAAGCATCACGACTGGCAACCACCTGACACAGCTGGTCAGCACACACCTAATTATCATAAGTTAAATTTAATAGAGCCGCTTATCGATTATATTTTAAATCACACAGTACATAATTACATGAGTCTGACTCCTTGGGGGGTGATTACTGGAAAACGATTAGCGATTTATGACCAGGAATTATTACCAGATAATCCGAGGATTTTAGCTGAAACACCCTTAAGCGCACAAGAGATAAGCGAGGGATTGATAACAATTGTACGCCGGAGATTGCATATCGCTGCTGATTGAATAGTGAGAAGCGCTAAGAAATCTAAAATTAGTAAGTTGGAACCAGGCCAACTAATATTGGTACGAACTAATCCTTTGAATAAACACTGGGATTTTGTCGCCACCAAGCTTTTTCCTTTATATTCATGATCGGTTGATGTGAAGCTACAAGTTTATGCAGATTGTTATGAGCTCATATTGCCAGGCACTGATAGTATTGTAGGAAGATATAACCTCACATCTCTACGTGTTTATCATTCTAGCGAAACTTTGAAACACACGAGAGCACAGAATAGCAACGTCTAGTAAGGCAGATAGAAGAGCATCTGTATGACGGTGATTTTTGAGGCGTTTAACTACGTGAAGCAGGCTAGAGGATGTTTTGTTTACTACGTGAAGCGGCCAGGATGCGCGGTGTTGACGCTCCTGGACATATTACGTTTATAATGTTGAAGAGCCTCCCCAAATTAATTTTATTTACTTATTTTACGCCGGACGCCGAGTACTGAGAAAGAACGCTGCGCCTACGGATTGCTACTATCGGAGGGTGCATAAGTTATCAAGCATAGCCAGGAAGTGGTTAAATTAATTACACTTCAAAAACGCTGGGGAAAGTCGCCTACTGCCCTACATTGCTTACCAGGGGCACATAACCCACAGTAAACTCACCTCGATCCAGCCATCAGCCATATCTGAGGACCTGAAACAAGAGCAGACGGGGACACACGGGATTTAACCACAAAGAAAAAGTTTTTTCAATAACACACATAAAAACTGTGATTCAGGTTTTACGTACCGTAATTCTAGGTATTCCAGTGTGTATACAGTGTATATCCTGTTGTGGGCTGGTGTCTTCTCTGAAATAATCCATTAGAGCGGAGTTGTCAATTCCATGGTTGTTTACATCTGGTTGTCTATTCTAGTATCGTTGATGCCAGTCTCCTCGGAGGTCTGCTTTGTTGTACATAGTTAGAGATAAGTTTTGCTCTCAGAAATGGTTATGTAATATTGTAAGAGTTGATTGTTGTTCATTTCTCGTTGTGCTAATGAAAAATTTTGTTATTGTTTATCTGAGACACCTGAGTTTCAGGCGTAGAGTTCTCAATGTTGTTGAGTGACATGTAAACAATAATATTGTTTGCTGGTCTAGCCCTAGCATTGTTCTTCAGTCAATGCTATATGATGGTAAAGTGGTCACATCATAAGCCTAGCTAACCCTAACGTAAAAGTGATTGTGTTTTAAGTGACTGTGTTAATTTAAGTGTGCAGAAGAAAGTGTACCTTTTGTTGACTCTATTCTTCGTTTGATGCCAACTCGCTTGTTTCGGGCGAGAAAGACGACGGTGAACGCACACTTCACTGACACATCGATTGTTTTTTCCTGTTAAGGTACGTTGAGCTGATAGGAATAATTGGTAATCCAAAAATAACATTACATTAATTACTATAATCAGGAATATGAAACAAAACTAAATCATTTTTTATTCTAATATAAAATATTAGTGTTCTGACTGAGACTCGAACTCGATAGTCCGAAATTACTATATAATTAAGTAAGCCTAGCACCTACCCAAGTCACAAATAAAGTTTGGTTAAAATCGGAAATGAAATAATATTACATTGGTAAATATTACCTTGATAAGTATGTACTTGGTGAGTTTATGACTAACTATGTTTATAAATAGGCTTAAATGCATAATTCACCTGGCCAGAAAGGGCTTAGAACCTAAATGCCCTTATCATTATGCTGGATATCGGATATATCTATGTTATGAATTTGATCATTATAGCTTCGATCTTTAGAGCTTAACGCAAATAAAACTTTTGCCAGAAAGGGTTTAGTGCCTAAATGACCTTACAGTTATGACGCATGTCGGATACGGTGTCCATGTTATGAAATCGATCCTTATAGGATCGACTGTTCAGAAATTATGAGTACATTTATAAAAAGGGCTTAACTCAATACTGACCTTGTCTGAAAGGCCTTAAGGTTTAGATGCTATTACCACAGGATGTATATCGGATACGGTGTATATGGAATGAAATTTATCCTTATAGCATCAACAGTTAGGTAATTATGAGTATATTTACAAAAGGGCTTAAATTCATAATTGGTTTTGTCAGAAAGGGTATGAGTCAAAAAATGCCTTGTAAGGTAGGCGATGCGTTGTATTTAATGGTAGAAGTGGTTACATAATTATTTAAAAAATAAAATAAATGTTGCTTCTATGTTTACTAAAATTCAAGATAGCTAAGGTTATGTTTGTTTTGTAAAAAATTAATAAATATATTTTAATTCAAACCCATAACTTTTCTTAAACATTATGATAACCCTTATCCCAAAATGACGTAACCTAACCTCACTTTTAGGTGATTGTCGAAATGGTTGAACAAGGTTAATTCCCTATACCAACCTCGCCTCCGACACTCTTCTTTCCAGGTTAATCTTATGGAACTGCATCCATCCCCCTAATCACATGTCATTCTAAAAGTGAAACGAATCTCCTAGCCCTGCGTGTGGAGCCATTGTGGAGAAGTGCGGGGCAATTGCGGAGCAAGGTGAAGTGGTATGCATTGCGATTTCGGCCCTACGTTAATCCTATGGGACTATGCAAGGTCAAGGTCAAAAAAGTTTAAATGAAACCGGCACGCCCCTACTACTGGCATTTCAGTACCGAATCTACCCGAGATGTATATGAGTGTTTCGCTTAAAATTGCCATTTGAACACGTTGGCAAACGTTAGTTTAGTGACAAAACATCCTGTGCAATGATCTGCAACGAGTTGACGTCCTCGTCTAGGAATAATTTGCGTTTTTTTATACGGAAAATTGCTGAAGATGAATGCAAAAAAAAAAGTAGAATACTAAAAGTTGTACGTAATTACACGATGACTGCGTAAATATTAGGAAATTTCGCGTACTTATTTGGCGCCATGCTAGAATTCAACGCGTTCACATTTTTGTTCCTTTTATGATTAGAACATGGTTAATTAGGCATGCCCTGGATAATTCTTAGCCAATAATACCAATAATAGATTGCTGAAAGAAGAGTTATAATATTATACAGACTAAAATAAAATAACTAATTTTTTTGTTGTGGTGTCCCAGTGTAGAAATGTTCAACAAGCCTGTGAAATTTAGCATTCGTTGAATTGCAGGTCTAAAATATCTAGGAGCCAGAAATTTCCACGTATTAATTCAAGTATTTTCTATACTTAAAAATGTGCTTTTCGTCTACTATCAGCATTTAAGTCTGTTGCCTGCTCAAGCATGTGATACAGGAAAATACAAGTCAATGTAATTCGGTATTTCGGCGTTCCTGATAAAGATATATAAACATTACCAGGAAATTTTTTGAGCAGAATAATACGTACATCTTTGCTATCGAAGCCTTTTGTAACATTGATGTACTTCCAATTTTTTTTTTTCGGAAGATCAGAAAACTTAATAATTAAATAAAAAATTACTGGAAAACAAATTTTTATATTTGCCTCTATAAAGAGCTTGAGAGTATCATTTATCACACATGAGGTTTGTTTCAAATTTATAACTTCAAAATTGACTTTAAAATCCCGAATTTCATTAACATGTGTTTCCCTATACCAAATTCTCAACCAGAAAATATTATTAATAAAAATTTACTAGCTATAAGTAGGGGCATGAATAATACGCGAGTTGAGTGACCTGCATTCTTATGTACGAATATGTCGATATCAACTGTGCATTGGCTGTCTGCTGTGACAGTGAAGGGTACGATTGGTCCAGCGTCCTCCAGGAGGTGTCAAACACCGTGTGGATCAATGGCTTAAGTTATATAAACACACATGTTTTGAATTCTAGCTTGTCCAAAATGAATCCGCGAATTCTTCAGGTCTCTAGCTATACGTTGGACGAGTTTGAGCGAACATCAAACGTGTACTATAATAAAGGATGAAATCCCATGGAGCATGGTCTGGAGCAAAGTTGGTTATTCATTTGGACATAAAACAATAAAAAAATAAAAACAACTGAAAATCCGGAATACAGAGGATTATAAGGTCATTTAAATCGCGAATTTTTCTGTCCCTACGGACACAAATAACGCTATACGGGGGAAAACATTTTACGGTATAAAGCTTTAGGAGGATCGGCAACGGACAATTCCACAACGATTAAGAATACTGTTACGGGCGGCAGCTTGAACCGGCCACCAGCTCCTGTTATACGTGTCAAGGGGTGACCAACCTCAATCCTCCCCTCTTCTTTGCCGACACACTCGCTGCTTTGTTTGTCCCCTTCTTCTGGAAAGCCCGTGGATGATTGACAGCGGCGGTCAAGCTTTCGCGCCGCTCGGCTTCTACGTTAGATGCCGGCCAATGTAGCGAAGACGCAAGAATATTCTGGTGAGACTGGCTGGCGCCACAGCCCTCCACCCCCCCCCCTTTTTAAAAAATAAACCGACACCAGTGGGTGGTGCACGAATGTTCTGGGAATTAGGACACGCGGTACAGCGGCCAGCAGTCTTTGGCGGAGGCCACCTCACAGTGCGCGAGCGAAGTTTAGAGCGAGACGACGTTGGCGGCAGAGTGTTGTCAGTGTGAATGGGCGAGGGGACGTGAAACCTGGCGAGTGAAGCCTACTGTGCGCGAGGGCGCTCCCAGAAGTCTAGAACATTGCGGACTGGCTGGACAGGGACTGAATCGAGGTGGGACTGAGTGGACATGTAATACGGATTTGATTGTAAATATTGCAACTGTCAAATATGGACACTTAATTTATAAAATAATTGAACATGTTGATAAACTGTCTATTGGGACTGATTCTTAATTCTTGAATGTCATTGATTTAATTAAGGTAATTATAAATTGTGTTAGTTGAATTCACTAACTGTAAACAGTAAGTGATATCAAATTTATGGTGAGATGTTGAGTCGAGTGAATCTTGTTTGTATTTAATGTAAATAAAATTAGAAAATTATAATTAATTATTTTATTTAATAAAGACCTCCATCACTTTACGAACTTGGTTTAGGTCACTTAATTTCTAGAGAGAAATTGTAACAATACCTTAAACCAGTCTTATGTTTAAAGATAAACACGTGCCGCCTTACAAGCCAATGAGAAACAGCACGAACCACGATCTTTGAACAAGATAAAATGCAACGCAGTAAAAACATTTGCTTTCGCCAATAGTGATATTCTCGCAAGTACAGCAGCAGTCGCTAAGAATCAGGGATCGCTCAGATATAATCACCGGAGCAATAACATTTTATTTTCCTTACGCCATTTGCAGAGGGTAAATTCAAACCGGTTAGACTGCTAAGAGTAATTTCCGCTCATTCAAATTGAAGCATGCATTATATGGCCAAAGAGAAACTTATTTCCTTGTTCTTTATCATAGTTTGTACGCACTCAGCTCTGGTTTCTCCGAGCACTGCAGGACACCCGTACGTTGCTCGCACACATTTTTATTGGTATGGCTAATGCCACCTGTTTTTCGCGAAAAGATTCCACGGCTAGTTGTACTGGGGAACACGCTAGTTCAGAAACAGTTTCGTGGTTGCATGATTTGAACTTTCACGCGTCTGGTGTGTCTGCCAGCCAGACACGGAAGTTCAGTGCCGGAGTTACTTAGTTACTTAATTCTGATGGGCCCAGTCAAATAGAGAATATATCATCAGAAGACACCCGGCCAATAGCTGAAGGATACCTTGGTGAGAGGCAACACGTGAGAGTGAATTCCAACACAGATCTTGTCATTCACACCAGTCACTAAGCGGACAATATCTGTTAGAAAACTTCCGACGTGACTATACCACGATGAAACCTGAAACCCCATATGCCAAGTTCGCAAAAGGATTTTGCTTATACGGCGTGGAATCCGAACTCATGACAATTCAAACAAAATTATGGAATATGTCTAGAGATGAAGAAAAATCGCGAAAATGTTTTGAGCCAACATGCCTTCTATAACAGTAACTAGTTTATTATTTTATGATTGGATGACCAAGGGTTTGACTCGGCTAAGTTGTTTGCAAACCAATCACGAACGTTCTGACTTGTAGTATCAGAATTCTCATTGGCGCAATGAAATATGGTAGTAGGTTCGTACATGCATGACAGCCAATAATGAAAGAAAACGGTCGGACAAATGTACGGTACGTTGAATCCTAGAAGCTCGGAAGTCGCTATATTTAACATTTTGTAGACTATGCTCGAGTGTAGCTCGAGCGAAGCTAATTTTAAAATTTCTTTCTTGTCCAGAACAAGACTCGCATGAATGTGCAGTCTTTGTTCGACTAGTGCTTAACACGACCTCATAAGAACACGACAGCTCAGTAACAATGATATTTCTAACGATAGGTTTTCTATTTTTTTATAGCCACTCAAAGGGACATGATTGATTCTAAATCATTTTATACGATAAAGGACATTTGGTTGGGTCACTATCAGCTCGGCTCTCCGTTGGTTGATGACCGGCCAATAATGAACGCTGTAAAGTACGGGGTAGTGTCCGGTGTGGTATGGACCAATAGGACGATGGCGAGTTCTAACACAGACACCAACAGAACCGGTGTTCTTGCAGTAGTGTATATAGGTGACTCACTTCTAATTTGTCTTAAGTGCCAGTAAATGTGTGCAGACCTGAATGTTTTAAGAAGTCCCATTTCTGTACCTAACCGTTTCTCTTGTACACGCGAAACAGTATACGATTGTGTTTGAGAGTGAATGATGGTCGCTTTTGATATTAGTGTACTTTTGAGGCGTGTTCGTAGTAGGTCGTATCTCGACTATTGTAATTTGCGTTTTGCATTTTTGAACGGGTGGTGGTTCGTGACGGTTCATTACGGGTGGTTGAGTCCGCGTCAGTGTTGAAAGTCCCGTCGTTATTGTATCTGTTCACAAACTTCTGACGCGAGGGTCTAAAATTTTGCGAGTTACACTTTACAGTTCATTAATTACCAGACTGATGATTCTCTGGTATTGTGGCACACTCACTTCTCTTTCTGCACTTGGACTACATTCCCTTTTCGACGTGAATACGTCTTTAAATTTGTGACCATAGTGGGAAGCAATCCGGAAAATCCGATGATAGCAAAATCGGGGGATATAGAGTTTGGTATTACAGTTCCGAATATATAGTCTAAATTCAAATTTAAATTACACCACTCGATTGCCAAAGGATCAAAGAACATGTTACATTGAGTGAGGACTGTGAAACATGGAGGGAGTAAGGGGAGGGGGCGGCGGCGCAATCTTGAGTTCGTTTCGCCGCGTCTCATAACTTCAGCGTAGTATAGCTTCCGATTATGCGAAGCTACGACGCTCGTTTATGTTTCAATCGACAGCTCTCGTCAAGATCAATCGATTTCGCGTATAAATACATTTGTGTGCGGTGGTTATGGTGAAATTGTGTGAGTTTAATGTAAAAAATTAAGATAGCTTAACACAGATTCGGCCTATACTCGACAAAAAGCCAAGTCGAAATACAGAAATCGTATACGGTTGGAAAGAGCATCTCAAAAGCAATCCAGTGACACCCATAAAACCCCCATATGATAGAGTGAAGCGATGCCGGGAACTTTAAAAAAAAAAAAAAACATCAAGGCGTCCCAGCGCGTCAACCTAGGCGTACTCACGCAAAACAAACGGCCGTATCCCCAACACAGCCAAACCCAATATTTTTACAGTCATCAGCTGGGATTACAGACATGTTCCTTCATCTACTGGAGATACTGATGATGAGTCACGAACGAGATGTATGTTGGCATAGGAGTTGTAGGTTACACTACCTGTTGCGACAGCTGAAATGTGCAGGAAGACAGGTGTTCTCAGCAGTAGTTGACGACCGGAAACAGCTGTGGTAAAAGATAATTCTAACCATAAATATGTAACATTGCTTTTATCTGCCGAGGATACGAACAGAGTAAGCATGGGGTTAGTATTCTGTTATTTTCATCTGAACTAAACGTCCATATTATAATTTCCACAAATTAATCTCTTCATTACCGAAAAACACATTCGTTGGCATGGACAAAAAACTCGTCGGACATAGCTAAGTTGGGAAGCTCAGTGCTTTTAGTTTGGCAAATAACATTTTTCGTCGCAAGGTAAGTGCTAGTGTCGCACGTATACAGAATTTTATCTATTTTCTACGTTTTAAAAAATTATTGTAATAGTTATACAAAATAACTGCGTAACTAAGTAAAATATTTCTCGGTTATTAATCTCGTACCTTAAAATTTAAATTAAAAGCGACCTCTTTGGTACACTGGCGCACCTACCGGCGGAAATGTTCCCTACACCAAACTCTCCGATAAGAAAACTCGTTTTGTTCTTAACCGGAATTGAACCAACCCTGTCACGCTGTCAATTTTTCCCGCCAAACTGCTTCCAATAAGTTTGGTCAAATACAGCTGGGCAGTTATGACGTCATCGAAAAGTCATAAACGCCGCCATATTTATCTGAGAAAGTTCGATGGTTTCAGTTTCCATAAAAAATTTGGAGATTCGACCGGTTCTAAAATTTATTTGATGTTTGGCGGTCTCAGCCAATTAGAATCGTGCATTATAAAAATGGACGTCAAGGAACTTTAAAATAACGAAACAATTGCTGGAAACGAAGTAGATCATGAAGATAATAAATTTATGTAGAAGCTGTATGGGCTTGAAAGCTATTTTATTATTAAAAAACTCCCGATTCCCCGAACACACATTCATCCACTTTCCAAGGGAAAATGTAGGACTGGAGGGTGCAAACAGAACGATGCTTACCTTGCCGAAGGAACACGGTCGAGCGTGTGGCGTGTTGTTGCTTGCGAGTTCGATTCATCGCTAGTCGCTCCCGTTTGTGGAAATAAATACTAGATAGCAGCACTGTGCATGTCGTGTACAGTAAGGGGGTTACGATATCTCTGTTTCTCGAATCGGAAAAACGGGTAACTCAGAATTAAATGTGTTTAAATTTAAGGCCAGAACTATAAAGGATCAAACATTTCCAATATGCATAAAGTAAGCATTGCTTACCTTGTGTACGCCACTGGGTGCGCTGTCCCTCTGGTGTAATTATCTAGACTAAGTTTAGCTTTATTTGGATGGGGCGGAGGAATATCCTGCAAGTAGAACTTTAACAGGGCTTCAGAAAACTGCGAAATAACTGTGAACGGCTTGTGTATATCGCGTAAGCCGCGGTATCTCTCTGAAGGTGGCGGGACCTCGTCGTCATAAAGTATTATTAATACCGCTGATCACCGAAAAATTCATTATTAATGTATGTACGGAATGCTATTCAAGTTGTAGACATTAGTTACATTGATTATATCCTCGCGCAAGAAAATTTTAGTGGCATATTTTACACACAACCGCTTGCCAAAAATCACAAATTCCGTGTTTCCGGTACGTACGGATAGTAAAAATTAACCCACGGAAATGAGACAGCTCACATTCAAAATAATACTTAATGAGTAAGGGTAGTGAAATTTCGCGAAATTATCTCAAGACAAGTTATAATTCAAAACAGTGTAGGGCCTTTTACCTATATTGATTGGCTGAATTACTGTTTGACACGATTCACGTGGGAATCGTGCCGATGTTGCTGAACTCTTGAACTGCCCGGTCAAATAAGAAAACGCCTTCTCAAACAGACAGCAACCAATGAAATGGCTGAAGAAAAACCGCTGTTGGTTGCTTATGGTATTGAAGTCTACCGTGTACTCAAATTTTTTCGCGGAAAATCACTGTTTCTAACCACGAGTTACCTAAAAGAATATTTAAAATCGTGCTATGGAATGTTTTCGCGATCTTTAAAAATTGCTAAAAAAAAAAAATAATAATAATAATTATAATAAAATAAGGAAATTATGGCATAATTTAAATTTGTAGCAGTAGGTATGTGATCTTTTTTCTGTAAAATAAGTTTTGCTAGGCATTCCTTAAAAGTAGTCTAATCAAGACATGGCCTTTCAGTCAACCTATTGCTAGCACTTTGGAGTCTGGATACATTTTTAGTCATTCGAGACAAGCTAGAGGCTAGGAAAGTATATCCTCCACTGCCGGGATAGAATTTCTGCTGGTCTCTATTTTCCAACTGATCGCTATCCTATTGGTCTAAACTACACTGTACATTCTTTGTGTACTTCGTATCGTTTGTTGTTGGCCCGGTGTCTGCCAATGGAATGCCAAGTCCACAGTGTTCCAATAAAATGTTATTTTATACTTATCATTATATAGAGTCCATAGTGTTCATTTTCGTAACCATAAAGAAATTTAGTATTGTATTCACAACATCGCCTGTTGGTGAGAGGAAATGTTCTTGTAAAATAACGGTAAAAACTAGGAAAACAATGAAACTATAACGTGTGATAATTATCTTCATGGATAGAGATATTTCCAGATTTGCTTTGCCCCAACGAAGCTGGGGCATAGTCTTAAATGTTTTAAATTTTGTGTAAATTTATTCGGTAATTTTTTTTTGTACGTCCTAAAAACACTATAATTGTGATATTGTAATTCCTAATGTAAAAATTATGTGGACTAATTTTTCATACCATAATGCAAAAATTATGTGAACAAATTGTGGCATACCATAACGCTAAAATTGTGCGAACAAATTTTGGCATTCCAAAATGCAAATATGCCAACTAATTTTGGCATACCTTGATGCAAAAATTATGCGAACTAATTTTTTTATGCGAGGAAAGAGTAGTTTTAAGTAATGTTTACAGGTTGCACGGTGATGAATCAATTTTTGATGACCAACACAATTAACGGTTTAGAATCTGTACACATGTACTGGCATCCACGACAAGATAGAAGAGAATCAGGCACTAAAAAAATTATTATGTACCCATCACGAGTGTTCATTGACGAGATATCTACATAAAAAAAATTACTGTTTATAAAATTTGGCAAACTTACACGAGTGAAGATTCAGTTACTGTTCGTAAAATATTTCCGTGCGGAAGTGAAAAATCATTTGCCAACAGACGAAAAAATCCTGTTTTAATACGTCAATTCTGGGGCCGCGGTGGTGCAGCGGCCAGACCGCTCGGTAAGGCGAACCGGTCTCTCCATGATTTTCACATGTGGGATTTGGCAGTTGCGAAGGCAAACCTTTTGAAGCAGTTTCCATGGCTGCAACAGTATCTTTCCCCCAGCTGCAGATGTTGTTCAATCACACCCGGCTACCAACCTGCCCATTACGTCGGCAGTAAATAGTTTGCGATGGAAACAATTGTACACAAGGCTACTTTGGCAAGTGAAACTAGTGTGGGACAGACTATAGCACCGTATACACAATCATGTGGCGTTGTGTTTCAGCGTAATACACACCATCGCGTGGTGTTAATATTTTTCAATATTATGAAGAAATATGAAGTCAGCCAATGAGAAAATACAGAACGTCAAAGTAACTATTGCTATCGTATGTTAAGTCGTCAAGTTTGCACATAGGAGATATATATTTATATATATACTTATCGGTATGGTCGAAGTGTGTGTGTGTGTGTGTGCGCGCGCGCGTGCACATTTTAATCTCGAACTCTTACTCCTCTTATATCTCGTTTAAAAATTTTGGCGTTTTCTGCCATATATGTTTAAATTAAAAAAAATTGCATGTATTCATCAACATTTTGGGTGCACAATTTAAAAAATTTAATGAAGTGATTATAAATGTTTATGCTTAATGATATTAGTTTGTTATCCTCTTTCAGAGGAAGGCGTATGATTGAAGAACCACTGCAAGGGGTATTAGTACACATATTCTCGTCGAGAATGTGCATTTATGTTGTTTTTGTAGTTCCGTAAAAAGGACACGATTGAACAGTTAGGAATGTAAACGGATTCTGTTCGACGACTTTACTCACTAGAAAATTAGGACTGAGTGGAGTAAATCCACGTAAGACGAGGAGAAACTATAAAACAATAGGCTATGAATGTGTATAAAAACAGTAAATAAAAAATGGGAGTTAATATCTGTTTGTAAGCAGTGGTTATTCCTCAGGTTTTCTATCTCTTTGTGACGTAACTATTTTCCCTTCATATTTTATAGCTAGGGACCTGCAAAATTCGGGTTATTTTTTGGCATCAAGCTGAAATTCACAGTACTGTATATACTCTAGCCGGCCTCGTTCCTCCATTGGCTGCTGCCCAGATGTTAGGTCACTCCCTTCCTGAGTGAACTGTACGTGATTGGGGAACACGATGGTCAAGTTGTTATTTATTGGTGCAGAGTTATCCGGGGCGTGTCACATAAGGTATGGTCCAATGACAACCGTATCGCAAAGGTAAATAAGTGTGTTAAGTTTAAACTGTCCTAAAATAATAACGCGAATTCTGCATGTCTCTATTTATAGCTTTCCTTCGCTTGTTTCTTGTTTATATAGTCACTGAAGGCAAGGGGAAGATTCCAGTTAAATTCTGAATACGCGAGTGTATGTCACGTAGCATCTAACACTCCTGCGTGATCGAGTAATTGTACTTAGCTTCCGAGTAACTTTGTGCCCGCTTCATTTCTGTAAGAGCTCACACCACACCTCGGTTGCCCTCTGACGCCCCAAGCACTTCTGAATGGACTATTTGTAATGACTCAAGGTCGTTTTACCTATAAAACTGTCGCTGTACCTTATCTCAACGTTCTACGTTTATGATTATACGACTTAATACGTATCGTAATATATTAAAAAGTACATTTACTATGATTTGCTGCAATTCGCTAGCACAAAATAAAAAAAACGGGGCGTGGCTGTGCTGTGGACACGGCCATATGTTTTACGAGAATACGTCTACATTGACGCGCTCGGAAGCTTTGATGTTTATTTTACTTTCCCGGCACCGCTTCAATTGATCATATGGGGTTTTGAAGGTATCACTGAATTGATTTTGAGATACTCTTTCCAACCGTATACGATTTCTGTATTTCGACTTGGCTTTTTGACGAGTATAGGTCGACAATGTGTTGAGTTTTCTTAATTTTTTTTAAATATTAAACTCGTACAATTTCACCATAACCACGCCACACAAATATTTTTATAGACGTAATAGATCGATCTTGACGAGAGCTGTCGATTGAAACTCAAACGAGCGTCGTAGCTTTTCCTAGTCAAAAGTTACACTACGCGAAATTTATGATACGCGGTGAAACGAGCTAGGGTCAATGTCAATAAGGGTGAAGCAGCAGTTTTTCCTAACCTGTCCGAGACCACTTCCAGGTTAATCAAATACAGTCGATTTCAATAAGGGCAAAAATGCGTGTCACGTTCCCACTACTCATTTATGTTTCCATAACGAAATTTGTTAATGGAGGACGAAATATCGACTTTCATTTCTGGGCTGAAAAAAAAAAATATTTTGAAATATTTCTTAGTTTTTAAAATTAAAATAGGTACACCTGCTTACAATGAGACTAGTACAGCTAGGCAGGCCCCGTAAGACTACTGCCGCTGGTATAGGCTGTTTGCGGTAAACTGAGCACTTTTGAAAGCCCTGCTTAAGATATACTTGTATGCACGTTATGTGTTCTTCCGCTTTATGTAGATTAACACTGGCAAGGGCCTCTTCACTTTATCCGTGCGTCGATCCAGTGATTTTTACACTTCGATGCATTAAAAGAAAAGGAAGTGAAAGAAATAATTGAAGTTAACCCAAATGGTTACCTAGTACTTTTTAATCGACGTTAAGATATGGAACTACTTTCCATCCATCGTTACCAACTCTGCTGCGTGTTTGTGTCTCAAATATATGCAGGCAGGAGCACTTTATCGTGAACAGCCTTTGCGATTGTTTCTCGTATCGCTGCAAGCGCCAAGTCCTGCTCGCTGCTGGACGTGCTCGCCCACTTCAAACATTGCAAAATATCGCTGAAAACGTGCAGCGATGTGAACTGGGCTGCTGTTTTTCGCCAACCCGAATGCTGCTGCTTTATTCGACCCGTGAGTTCGGGTACTGATTTTTCACCTCAGCCATTGAAAGTAGGAGGTGTTGTCGCGCCGTCACATTCTGCAACGTTTACTCGATGACTATTTTGTACGATTTTTGTCTGGCATTTTAAATGCATGTAAAATAACTACTGGAAAACGACTGCATTTTGCACTGTTAACTGTCTACGTGCCATGTGACTTATTACCAGATAGTGCACACCACTAACGCCAAAATGATGAAATGCTAGTATTACGTCGCCTGAATTAAAATTAGTTTTACGTAAGTTGTCGCGACATTACGACAACCGCATTATTCGAAGAACAAGGCTGACGAAATGTTAGTTGGCCGGTAGTGTTCATAACGATTGCAAATTGAACCTAAGAAACAATTATTTTTTTACATGAAAACAATTTTTACGGCTTATATTGATAAACACTTATGTTGTAAAATCAAAGCAAAATAAAAAAAAAAGTTAAGGTTTCAAGTTTTACGCAGAAAACGTTTTGGGTGAGAATTATATTATTACATAGAAATTGACAAATGACTTAAAAGGTCATTTAAAAGAACGATGCAATAATGCAAACGTTAACGGCCCCTGGCAAAATTAAAAAGTACAATATTTTGCACTCTTAGAAAGAAAAGCAAAATACCTGCTATCGGCAAGCCACAAAAAAATTTACTACTCACTGAATTTATATTTGCTATTATAAACATGTCGAGAAAAGAACGTCATTCCATTTATCTGACCATTCAAAAAATCATTGTATATTACATACATTTGTTATTCCGAATGCTAACATTTTAATTAATGTTTTTAAAAAAAGATTTTATAATGTTTTTATCAAAGGTTTTATTAAAGGAGATCCTGAGAAAATGAGAAAAAATACTTGTATCAGCTTCTCAAACTATGGCTGTTACTTCATTTTTAATGATGATAACATTTTATACCGTAAGTACCAGGAAAATGTTTACAACTAAATATAAAAAATATTATTGTCCAGACAACAGATGTACGCAAGAAAATAAGCCACTCATCTCCAAATAGGGGAGCCAGTAACGCAAGTGTCTAGACAAGTAAATATATTACCGCACACATATCTGAGATTATCTCGCAACGGATGAAAAAATATTGTTACAACCAGCCGTAGCGTTGAATTTGCGAATAAGGACACGAGGCCATATAACTTTCAAAGACCTCATAAATATGGTATTTTATACCGTGTGCAGTAAAATCACCGCCGTTCACTACGCTAATGCAGTAAAATAAAGCCGAATAGTTCAATAAAATAGGCAAATATCTCTTCTCGTGCACATCAGCAAACGGCAAAAATAAAACGCCACTTATAAGCTCATAAATTTTAGTACACTTAGGTAATTTCGCGAGTAATAATTAAATGTAAGTACAGGCAATTTCGGAACCATAATATTTTGCATAAGAAATCGAGCATAGAAAAAGTAACATTCGGGTATTTAGACTTCTATATGATCATTATTAGGGATAGAGAAATTTCGCGAGTTCAATGACCTGTAGGCTAGACTCCACAGTCCTGTGTATACTCGAGTGTCAGATGTTTGTTCATTGGCTGCTGCTCGAGAGAGTAGCCAGTGTTACTCCACACTTAGCAGTATTACACTCACTACTTGTTTCCTTGCAAGTCTGCTATTGGCTCAGAGTCGTCCAGGGCGTGTCTAATGAACTGTGATCCAATTGCAAAGTCAACTTCAGCGTATACGTGTTTGACGTCTATGTTGTCCTGAAATGAACTTGCGAAATGTTCCTATCTCTAATTACTATGCACTAAATTTAAGGCCCTTCTTATAGCTACTTGCACCCGTGTACGGGATTGTTGCATTAGCAATCCGTCTCCTCGCTACACGGGTTGATTGAGAATAACTAAATATCACGTACGTTTTATTTACAATTATAACCGAGCGTACTAAGGCAATCAGAAGCGTGTATCACATATGAAAGGACGTGGTAGGGCCGTCGAAGCGTTCCTATAAACAGTGTGAATAGTGCTCTTATTTCTGAAAATGTAGCTGTTTCTAACGTTTCGATACTTTCGTTCGTTACAGTATTATCTACCCTGCATTAATTTTGTCATCGCAGTACATCGCCACTTATTTACTTTGTTTGCTAGTATGACTCCTTGGTGGCGCACAATATATTTATGTCCATCAGCGGTCGTCAATGACAACTCAGCCGCGCTCACGCCTAGCAGACGATTCTCGCTAAGCATTCAAACACAAGAACTAATACAACGTGTTGCCTACCTTCCAGGCTACTCGCCGTCTATTTTGAAATGTCCGCATGGATATCCCGAAAACGGTTCACCTGAAATTGTTCCGAAAACATGACCACCTCTGTTGATTCACATGTGCTGGTTAACAATTTGTTCTAACAAATCGTCACGTTTAACTGGAAATTCCTTTGCTCTTTAAGACAATACGCACACTTTTATAGTTTTATGCAAACTTTTACAGTTTTACTGTTTCGCTGGACTTTACCGAAATCTAAGTAATAAATTACAAGTACTAAACATTTCAATTAGTAAGATAAAAACTGCTCTTTTTAATCATTTCTCCAACGAACACGATGGATTTTACTATGTTTGATTGATATACAGACAAAGCGCTACTTCATTGGCCGATGGTCAGCCAATAATTAACGTTGTAAAGTACAGTGAGCGTGTCAGGTGTAGCCAGGACCAATAGGAAGGTGGTAAGTGGAAATACAGAGACCAGCACAATTGGTATTGCTGTAGCGGAGAATATAGGCAGCTGACCTCAACCTTGTCTTCAGTGGCAGTAAATTTGTGCCGTCCTCAAAGGGTTAATGAAGAGGGATGATATAACCATTCTCGTTTTCTGAGATCCACGACCTTTGTTATACTATTCACATATTAGTTACTTAATCGCAAGTTCTTTAAAGTTTTTTTTTTTTTTCAACTAAAAGCATTTCAAAACTCGATAACTCGGATGCATAACTCACTTCATAATCTCTTAAGGAAAAAGTTCTGTATATGTAGGTACACACGAATTTTGCGAAAAGATTTTAAGACCAGTTGTATTTCATAAGACTTAAGCTCAGATCCACTTTCGTGATTGGAAGGTTCCCGTATAACGCGTCTTATGCCCGGTTGCACCATCATGGTTCGAAATTCGATCCGATATCGGATCTAAGATTGGCACAGAAAACTGGTGCACAATTAGAGTTCAGAGCCGACTGGACATCAAGATGAAGTTCATTTCGAATCGCCAAATTCGGCAGCTCTAAATCTCGATCCGAGATCAGCAGCCATCGTCGACAAATGTAGTTTGAAAATACGCCCAACAGATAGAACTACGTTCGATCGTTTTCTTAGGAAATTAAAACATTTTATGCACTTGAATATTGTTCAGTAAAATTCGTAAAAAAATAATTCACTTAAAACATAAAACATCGCACATCTAATTCTATCTATAGTGAAAAATACGCCTACTTCCATGACGTAATATATTACCAACCAATAGCAAAATTTGTCTCATACTTAATCTCGATCTCTCACTTTGAAACCAAGATCGACGAATCGGATACCCAGAATCATGAAATTTCGTTGGTGTAAAACTTCTACATTGGAACCAAAATCAAGCTGGATCCTGGTTCGGAACTAGGATCGGGGGAGATGTTGGTGCAACCGGGCATTAGGTGTCTGCCAGTGAATCACATATCTACACCGCCGGGGTTAAACAAATATGATTGGCCAGTCAAGATAGAAAAATGTCTTCTGACGAAGCGTCACTAAATTTCTGACACGCCCGCAACGAATTGAAATTTAGCATGTGAGGAAATATTTTCGTGAAATTAGGATGTCCCTATGTATAATCATACCTGTCTGATTCCTGTAGCATTTTCTGTTAATGCATGTAACAATTTCAAATTATTTCCTATTGAAAGGGTTTTTTTACGGTGTCTATGTAGGTTCTTCCCTTTCTCTTCTTAGCTGAAGGTTAACACTTTGTAGACTATGCTCGAGTGTAGCTCGAACATAGCTAATTTGAAAATTTCTTTGTTGTCCAGAACAGAAACTTCTCATGACTGTGCAGTCTTTGTTCTGCTAATGTTTAACACGACCACACAAGAACACGACAGCACAGTAACTAACAATGATATTGCTAACAATATAATTTCTTTTTTTTAATATAGCCATTCAAAGGGACTTGATTGATTGTAAATCCTTTTGTAGGATAAAACACAAGTGATTGGATCAATATCATCTCGGCTCTCCATTGGTTGATGACCGGCCAATAATGAAATCTGTAAAGTACAGGGTAGGGTCCGGTGTGGTATGGACCAATAGGACGATAGTGAGTTCTGACACAGACACCAACAGAACCGGTGTTATTGCAGTAGTAGATATAGGTGACTTACTTATAATTTGTCTTAAGTGCCAGTAAATGTGTGCAAACTGCAATGTGTTAACTATAAGTACACTTAGGGAGGCATACATGGCCCCAAATGCGGCCGTGACTAACCAATCCCTCTCTGCCGCGATGCATGCATCCCTTGCATGGATTCCCACCCCCTGTAGGCGTAATGTGCTCAGCCTCTGGACGTATATAGCTCCCGTACCTACTTCGGACGTACATCTAACACTTAGAATTAGGGTAGGTTAGGAAAAAAACTGCCCCTATGTATAGGTTTTATCCTATATTTTTGTAAGGAATAACGAGATGGTGTGATCGTGCCCATTCTCTGACTGGCTTAGCGAAGCTTTCGGTACCGGGTCTTGTGCCTGGATAACCACTGCATGTTAAGAAACGTTCCCTATTACTAGGGATAGGGAAATTTCGCGAGTTCAATACAGACTCCACAATCCTTTGCATAGTCGAACCTCAGACGTTTGTCCATTGGTTGTTGCCCCAGTGTTACCCCACATTTGACAATACAAGATTCGCTACTAGTTCCCTTGCAAGTCGGCTATTGGCATGGAGTCGTCCAGGGCGTTTCTAATAAACTCTGATCCAATTGCAAAGGTGACTTCAGTGTACACGAGTTTGAAATCTATATTGTCCTGAAATGAAGTTGTGAATTTTTCCTGTAAGGACATTCACCTATCTTGATTGGCTTAGTTACTTTTTGATATATGTTAACTGTGTATACACGAATCACTTAGGACCCGTGCCAAAGTAGCCAAATTCTGAGTGGTCCGCTCAAATATGAAAACACGCCTTCTCAAGCAGGCAGCAACCAATGGCAACAGACAAACTGATGTTGGATGCTTATAGTCTTGAAGCCTACCGTGTACTCATATTTTTTTTTTTCGGGAAAAATCACTATCTGTACCTATTACCTGGCCTTACCGGCTAGCAAATAGGTTATCAGGCACTGATTGGGTGAAGACATTCCAACAAATTCTTGAACAGTGAAGCAATTTTGCTGGTGTACGCAGCTGGAGTTCGCGGTGTACACGACTAGTACGCAGCCCCGAGTATTTCATGGATTTATTTATCAGCAAGCTAAGCTGGACAGCCTTCTATACACTCCAGACGTTATCGTTTGCTTATTGGTTGCTGTGATCAAGTGAGGTGTCTGTACATGACTGTTAAACACTCACTCACACTGCTACTTCCTGCTTATTATAGGCTCACAGTTAAACTGGGCGTGTCTAAATAACTGTCGTCCAATCACAACAGCAGGAGAGAAGAACAAATGTTTTAAGTCTACCTCTCCTTAGAGTGAATTCACGGAATACTCGTGGCTCTACCAACTAGCTATTGTTAGGGCCACCTGTTTTTCGCGAGAAAATTTTAGGACTACCTGTACTTCAAAACACTATAACTCAGATCCACTTTGGTGATTGGATGATTTTAACTGTCACACGTTGTAGGTTTCCACCCGCGAAACACGGACACTCAGTGTCGGAGTTGCATAATTCTCATTGGCCCACTTATATAACGAACTGTCTCCAGACAAAGACGCGTCGTCAATAACCAAAGGAATACTGCACGCATGCCATAGGATATTGGAGTCTAGTGTTCGCTTAAATCTTTTCGCGAAAAACAGGTGGCCCTAGGTATTGTACTTCCACGGCCGTACAGACTTAATGACTGAACTACAGGCTCATATTTACGTCACAATATTGATTTTGCCAAATTTTGACACGATTAATATTGTGATATAATTATGAGCTCGTAGTTCCCTTGCCTTGTCTGCTCTGCATTGTGAAGTCAATAGCTAGCTGGGTATAAGGGCACTTTCGGAATTTTCTTTTTTTTTATACCAGAAACGAACTAGAAAACCCATGGATCCAATATTGCGGGGAAAATGTTCCCCTAAAGTATTCTGTCATGCGGACGGGTATATAATGTGTATAGTGTATTTGCCGTTTCTTCAAACAGAAAAATCACACCATGTATGACGTGTTACATTGTTTCCTAAATACATAACATATCAAAAACTTGTCTTAACATAACACTATCTTATTTTTGATTTAAATTAACATTTTCTTAAATTTTTTCTATAAGTTACAGTAGATAAGTTATAATTTATATGAGTGGAAACAGGGAGTAAAAATAGGTGTGTTGGTAATGCCTAGTAAGAAATAGTTCTTATGCAAAATATTATTACACTGAGTGCGCACGAATACGGTGCGCTCTCCTTTTGGTGCAATTCTCTAGACTTGACTAAGTTCGGTTTGCACGAGACGGAGGAATATCCTGGAAGTATAACTTTAGCAGGGCTTCAGAAATCTTGGAAATAATCGTGAAGTGATTTGGACGGCTCTTAACATCGAGGTCTTGAGAGCCGATGAGGGTGATTGAGGTGAGTATGGAGTAACGCCTGGCATGAAAAGACGGGGGAAACGGGAGAACCCCGAGAAAACCCACCAACCAACGGCATCGTTCGACACGATTTCCACATGCCGGCTGGGGATTGAACCCGGATCGTCTTGGCGGGATGCGAGCAGGGTAACCGCTCAGCCCCCGTGGCCCCTTGGAAATAATCGGGAATGGACTATAGTAGTCTACATCTTTGTAAACATAGCGTACTATTTACAACATGCTCGTTCCAAAACTTCGTTTACTCTTGGTCTGCTCGACGGCCACTTCTGCGTTACTTCACTCTGCTCTCGGAGTAGCGTTTTGGAACGCCGCCCATGATGGTGGGCGGGAATTGTATCCGCCTACGAGGTGTCAACACTTGTAGGTAAAGGGAGGGGGGAGGAGGAGAGGTAATGAACGCGAGCAAGGTGACATTCCCGCGCGGTGAACGTGCAGGCCTATCCCGGAACACAACTCTGCCTGTAGGCGATCGCTCAAGGCGACAGATACCTCCGGCTTTCGACAGCAACTCGGTGGCTGTGCGACAGCCACGTATACGTCGTATGGACTACATGCGCCGCGTTCCATTACTGCTCAGGATCACTGGTGTTTTGTCAGTGTTCGTCAGCAGTAACGGAACAGTAGTAAACAGTTTATATCCCGCATATTTCAGTGATCTATTAGTTTCGGGAAAGCTTGGCACTACTACGAACGCGAACTTATTAATATAAACAAACAAAACCAAGGTAATGCAAGATACCTTGTGACAGAATATTTTATATATAAACCAGCCTGTATTTTACTTATATAAAAGCGATAAATTTCACACATTATGAAGTTCTAACCTGTACATATTAGGGGGAAAAACAATATTGTAATATCCTATAATAGTGTCTTACTTAACATTCAATGCTTTTCGTGCGTCTTCTATGGTCACAACAATCCTGTAAGTCACACCATCCTCTGCAACAACGTTTAGTTCCTGGCTCATACTTGAAAGTCACTTAGCCCAAAATTATATGGCGAAAACTCACTTGGTCTAAAATATCTGGCCTAATAACACTTACTCCTAAATATCTGGCCTAATACCACTTACTCCAAAATATCTGGCCTAATACCACTTACTCCAAAATATCTGGCCTAATACCACTTACTCCAAAATATCTGGCCTAATACCACTTACTCCAAAATATCTGGCCTAATACCACTTACTCCAAAATATCTGGCCTAATACCACTTACTCCAAAATGAGTTGAGCACAGTTGGGTGACTCAGGGTAATCTTTCAAACCAAATTCTACACTCCAGTCCACCTTGCCGACTGGACTGTATTATCTCATCGCAGACACGTTTCGGTCCGGTTCGGTGCGTTTAAGGCATTCAATCGGGATTATTCATTCCACTCAGGGTTCCATTTGAATAGAAATTTTACTCTAAAAGTGGCGAGGACATCAGAATGGTAATTTTTTTTATTTTTATGTATTTAAACATAAACATAAAGCATAAATATCACATATTGATACATCTTGAACAGTGGGTGATCGTTTACTGTAAAATAAAGGAAACAAATTAAATTAAGAAACAATTTTTGAAATAATGACATACTTTAACACCTTGACGTACACATTAATTTTTCGTTTCAGGTGCTGCAAAATAAGAAATTTCTGGTGTGAGAAGTACTCACAAATCCCTCACAATTCCTGACACTTTTAAACCAATGGAAAGGGTTTCAATAGATCTATTATCACAATGAACAACCAATTATATAATAGTTTGTGAGTCAGTAACAGCAAACAACATCGCTCAAGTAAAGACAATGGGCGCATTGGCGCTACCTTCTGAACCTGTGCAGCACCTACCATGATTTCGCCTATTCTACAACATGTCAAACGTGAATGAGTATACTCAGGATAACATATTACGGCATTAATTAGATTCTAGTTTAGTGTGTGATCCTTGATACGTTCCTTCCCGAAGACATTTGTTCGACATCACTGAATTATGGCCATTAATCTGCGTATTCCCTAATATTATAAATTGTACTGATACTTGTTGGAAGAATTGTACTGGTCCTCTTAATATTAACATAAGAAATAGTGCTCCAATTAGAAGTCAAGATCTAATTTTTATTATATGATAAGAGTAATTCTGATTAGTTGATATTAATATAAAGTGTACATATCACTGCGGAAACGTAAACTTGGATATTATACTAGTTTTGTACATTATATAATTAGTTACATTACAGATATTATAATACAGTATATACTCCATTGTATATAAATTGTATACTACATAAAAAATCATTTTTCAAATCAAGCATTCCATTTTCATTCCATCACATTTAACAAGTTTAACCACGTCGGATTTAAGAAAGAGTTATTGCAGGCCTATGAGCAGTCCAATTAATCATTTTTTTCTACTACGAACATTTTCATTCTTTCAGTATTTATCAAGTTTGAGAGTTCCTCCGGCTAGAATGGAACCTAATTTCTCACGAATGAGACGATGCCGCTGGCCTGCGGGTTTTCCCGTGGATTTCCCATTTCCCCCGCCCTATCACTCCGGTCCTGCTCCATACTCACCTCGCTTCACCCTCATCGGCTCTCAAGACCTCGATGTTAAGAGCCGCCCAAACCTCTTCACTCACTCACTCGAAAAGAAAAAGCTCGATAATTGCTTGTTTACAGTGTACCTCAGTGCGTGGATAAATTTCCCCATTACGATGCACGATTCAGAACTCGGGTACTTAAAACTGAACTTATGTATGCACTATGTTGCATCGTGTCATAAATGCATCATCCAGTCACAAAGAGTGGAATGACGTTACAATGCTTGGGAAAATTATGTTGGCACAAAAGATTTCCTTGAAATTCTCTCTGTCTCTAGGTGTCACATAGCAGTGTGCTTAACGCAAGTGTAGTAAACACATTAGTTATCCCTTCCCAATAAAAAAAAAGGCTACGCCCAGCGTGGGGCTCGAACCCACGACCCCGAGATTAAGGGTCTCGTTCTCCACAGACTGAGCTAGTCGGGCGTTGGGTTTTTTGTAACAAGTGTGGTCTTCATTTCTTTAGGCGCTAAAATTAAATGCACCTATATTATATATTTTTAATGATTTTCGTGTAATTTTATGTATATATCTTCAGAGAGCGGTAGAAATCACATACAGCTTTTATCCGTCTTACCGCCAATCAAAAATATAATAGTTGTAATTTTTTTAAAGCGTTAAATTTAGTTAACTTTGAAATACTTAACATAGAATTTTTTTGTGCTCTCTCTCTCTCTCTCACAGAGAGAGAGAGAGAGAGAGAGAGAGAGAGAGAGAGAGAGAGAGAGAGAGAGAGAGAACACACACTGTAGTATCTACTGATATAGGGTGTACGCGGTTGAGTCAATTTTTAATTTCTCACTTAGTATCTACTTCCCTGCTCATTCTAGGATCTATACGATCTCTACATGAGCTTCGCCCGTGGGAATCGTGCCTGTGGTCGGCGGGTTTCCTCGGGGATCTCTCGGTTTCCCTTGCCCTTGCATTCCACTCACATTACGTTGACATGACGTAGCGCAGTGGAAATGATTATATCCTTTCTATAACAAGCCTGCAAAAAAAAATGTTGCCGCTGAAGTTTCGTGGCGTAGCTTTAAGGGTGATAGACTTTAATCTACTTACGGATAACTTCAAACTGTCCGAAAGCAAAACCTCAGACGAGCCGGTGAGTTCAAATCAGACGCGTACATGTGGGAAGTTATGGTAAATGTCTCAAAAAGTTTACACGAAAGATTTTTTATGAATTAAATATTTAGCTGTTGGGTGCCATACTCGGAATTTTTCCCATGTTATATGCCGTTATACTTCACTGCACCCCCTGAAAAAAATGTATTTATATTCGAAATATTTTTTTGGGGAAATATTTTACAGGTGGAAAACATAAAACTGAAATTTAGAATCGCCGAATTACAGACGCAAAATTTTCAAGACTGCAAAAGTTATTTTCGTGTTCCGATGTACATAATTTGGAACGGCTAGCAACAGGGTAGTTTAGGTGGTATGACTGGACCAGGCGTAATTTTTCTTGGAAGAGGGGGGGGGGTGCCTAAAAGTTCTGAATTACACAAAAATGTCCAAATAATATTTATTTTGCTTGAATGCCAATTTCTAAATAAGATGAATTAATTTCCGTGTACTTACCTCCCGATTTCGAAAGACCGGCGATTACTATGATAAATTTCGCTCCGCACGTTTTGTTTCTGTTTCTAGACTTAGGCAGGAACCGCTGCTCTATTTTAGTTGAAATTTTCGCATCTCTGTGGAATTGAACTGAACTACATCGATGTCACTGTTCGTAGATATAAAATGTTTGTCTTCGCAGAACTTAGAAGTGAAGGAAAAACCGCAGGGAGCTAGCGTTCGTCATCATGAGACCATAAGTCATTAAAAATTAATACTAACAAAAACGGGTCGTACCATCGTTAACACTGGGTGTAAGCACATATACTCGTGGTAATATTAACGCATTTTTAAAATGGCTAATTCAGAGTTATTTCAGCTTCGAAATCAATATTTCTAAATTTTCTCCGCTTGTAACTCCATTTACTTATTTAAACAGGGACATTTGATTGTTTACTCACAGCACAGTTAGCAGCTCTGTAGGAAAAATAGTTCCGAGTCCTAAAGTGGTATTAAGAGTGTGATATTTAATTATATATGGACAATGCATTTATTTTATTTTATTTATGTACTGTTTGTGCACATAAAGGTAAGATTTGGGATTTAAGTAACACATTTCCGTTATAAATAAGTTCATTAGTGAGGTTGCTTCACGATGAAATCCGACGTGTTAAACGAGTGCATAATATCACGTACGAGTGAAAGAAATAACTTGTTTGATGGCGACCTTGTACTCGTTTTTGGTTCAGACAATCATAGGCGAACCGAATTTTGGCGCCTCGGCAGAATAATTATATGAAGGCTGCATTTCGTGACATTCACAGAATAATACGTTTTTGCAGTGAGGATATGTGGGAATTAAAGAATTGGTTAATTGTTTTCGTTGTAACAAGTATTTAATAATAAAATGATGTGCGCAGATGAAACAGAAATGTTTGCATTCGTACAATAGGCCTAATCGAAATGTATCTATTGAGTAGTTTACAAAACTGAATACCAAGGATACACTTTAAAGTACGTAGGCTAATTACGTAGGTTTCCAATTTTTTTTTTTAAATTTACTTTCATATTATTATCTCAGATCGCTTCAAATTTCGGTCATATAAAAGAGAGCACGCCTTAACCAATACTATAAGTAAACTATCACTGACGTGTTATTCAGCAATCAGAAAAATCATCACTTCCGCCTTAACTGTCGTTAAAACACTCGGAAGAATAACTGCAGTCTTGAGCATTATTTTCCATTCAATTGAAAGTTCGCTACAAATAACACCGCAAACAACTGTGGAAGGATGTCGAAAAACGGAAATTATATATTCTTATTTACTTCTCGAGCGATCCTATTGGCCGAGACTCCTTACTTACGGCCCCGGAAATAAAATCTCGCCAATTCTAACACAATCAGCTGGCCCGGACCGCTTCCCATACGATGCGCACTAGAGAACCGCATCATTAGGACCAGAGGGCGACTCTGTCTACGCCCTTTCGAACCACTATTTTCTCAGTTCCCAGTGTTACGAATTAGCTTTTAAGTCAATTGATACCTGAAAGGGGCTATGGGCGTAGGTAAATGAGTCATGATTACGTAGAGCACCACAGTATAAGATGTGGTTTATTGAACATAAGGATTATACAATAACTATTTAAGTGATTACTGATGGGGGGGGGGGGGGGGAGCTTAAGGCCCCTTTCAGACGGCCGACCGTGTCGCGGCGACTGAGTTGCCACGTCTGGAAGACAGAGTCGCTGAGCACGCACAAACTCGGTATAGGCTGTTCACGGTGAAGTGAGCACTTTTGAAAGCCCTCTCATTTGGAATAATAGGCAGTAAATATATTTTATTTTATCCTTGGACGTTAACTACCGAGTGCTGTGGAATATACACACTGTGTTCATTACTTTCATAGCAATGTTTATTATAAAAGGTGGTTAAAGGAAAAATAAATATGGCTGAAAGGAAAAAGTAACTAGGGCCTCAAAAGTGCTCACTTGATCGTGATAGCCGCTACTCGCACTCCACTTGGAATGTTCAGTGCAAAATGCTCCACTGTGGTGAAACTGACGAATTGAATTAACGATATGGATGTCGAAGAAGCAGTGTATTTTCCAACATTATGTTTAGATGTAGAAAAAAAAAAGAACGGAAAAAAAGAGACGCCGTCTGTGTTATCCGGTTACTTGTGTTAGGCATCAATTTGGTGTGTCTTACACACTTCACGAAATCCTCCGAAACGACGAACAGAAATTCTCTATTACCGCATGTCTGTCTCCTCGTTTGACGAACTTTGTGCGGTGCTGAAACCACACTTCCATGTTAGTGATAAAAACATGAGAAAGTTTATTCCGCCTGAAGAAAGGATTGCCGTTACATTAAGGCAAAAAAAAAATCTAAGAAAACATTTTTCATGCTGACATATATTTCACACAATTGTATTTATTTACTTTATTGATATTATTTATTTTATTTATAAAAACTATCCTTTACATACAAATATATTTTCTGAAAATGTAAGTACGAATATTTCAATACAACTTATGTTTTAATGTACTCATATTGTTGCTACTCCAGTATGACAACGGTCTGTTCGGATGAAAATGGGAAACAGGAACGAAATTATTTGTACCTGAAGGAGGACACTGTGGAAAGTGTACAGGATGTTGGTTTGGGAGAGACTTGGATTTTGCCAATACTCCCATTATCTCGCGCTTGGCCGGCAGTTTTAAGTGAGGCGGTATCTCCTTAAAATATTTTACTAAGGATAGAAGAAATAATGTGTCCTCGTCTTTCTGGTCTTGCCTCTCATATTCTGTGCTTCTTTGCTGTATACATTTTTCTAATACGTCGCACAGTCTATCGATGTATGATGGCCCCTGGTTTTCAAACGTCCCTCTATATTTCCGCACTTTCGGAGCACTAGGACTTGCTCATTCATCGTTTTGATTTGTACCACTTATCTCCTCAGTGGATTCGTCTCTAGATGTAAGGTGGGTACTGTCCTAAAATACACAAGAACCGCATTGGTATATTTTGTGTGGTAAGTTTATGTCTTGTTAGCAAAACTGCAAAAAGGTTACTTACTCATTTGATGAGACGACAGGTAGTAGGAATCTCATTATGTCAGAATAGACGTACTTAATCACCTTTCCTCCTCTAGAACCGGAAAGTTTATCATGTCTTTTCTCCAGGTAACGCTCAAAACATTACCTTAGGTTTTTCCATTTTAACTGTAGCTCCTTTCTTGAAGCGAATATTGAATAGCCTTGTTTAGATTACTTTAGTTGTGTATAGATTACATAGCTAAGACAAAGTAATGTGTTTACAGGTATCTGGCAACAGTGTGATTTTTAATGCATCTGTGCTACAACTTTCGAATTGGTACTTCTACTCTGTGTGAAATAATCCCAGAGATGTGTGGAAAAGTATGGGACCACATGAAAGAAACAACAATGCTAACTCCAACTGAAGAAATGCTGAAGGAAATTGCGGATGAGTTTTTTGAAAGAGCCGATTTACTCGATCGTATAGGCGCTATATATGGGAAGCACGTAATAATGCTTCAACCTCACGAATCTGGTTCGTTGTTCCACAATTTCAAAGGATATTTTTCTATAGTTCTATAGCTGTTTGTGACGTTAACTCGTGCTTTACGGCTGACTCTGCGGTGTTCAGAAACTCGGTTTTTGGGGAAATGTTGTTGAACAATGGACTTAACATACAAGAACCACATAAATTGCCTCGAAGTGACCGATCAAAAATGCCCTTTGTGCTCGTTGGGGATGTGGCTTTTGGACTGGGGAATAATACAATGCGTCCGTTTGCAGATACATCCTTAACCGTAAATAGAAAAAGTTTTCAACTATCGCTTAGCAAGAGCGAGGCGGTTTATTGAGTGTTCATTTCGGATCCTCGCAAACAAGTGGCGAATATTACACAGACCACTAAATGTTGGGATGGACTTTGCTGTAAGCGTTGTTAAAGCATGTGTTGTTTTGCACAACTTCGTTAGTCAGAGATGGGGTTTCCTTCAAAGACACTCTTTCCTGTGGCATTGGGACTTCAACTGGGAAGAAGAAGAAGCAATCTCCCGAAGATCACCCGAGTGCTACAGGCAATACTTCTCTGACTATCTTATTAGTCCTCCAAGGGAACGAGGGTGGTAGTATTCGAAAATTTAGTCTAACAGCGGATTCCTAGAACAGTGGAAAAACTTACTCAAAATGTATATGCACTGTTCAATTTTTGGAGTGTATTTTGTTAACACCTTATGTTTGTGGCATTATTCTCATATGTATTCCTCCGGACGTATATATTTTTATGCTTCATGCTGAAAACATTAGTTACCTATAGTCATGTTCCTTGGAAACACTTTTTTTTTGTGTGCAAAAAAAATAATTTTGTGTGAAATTGCTCTGTGTACTTTCGCAACACAATTGTGCCTAACTTTTTGAGTTTAAATGCACACAACATCACAGACAAATGAAAATGCTTGGAAAAAGTCTTTGCCTCCAAACGTAGGTACAATTACAAAATTTTGTTCACGGAGTTGGTAAAAAAATTATTATGTGTTGCAAATGAAACATATATGTATTTATAAACGGAATACTCTTAATTGGTCGTCAGATAGCTCAACCCTTCAAAATTTTGACTATACATATTTCGTTTTTAAACTACCCTTCCAAATGTTGTCTCTATTTAGTTTTTCAAACAACATCCACAATCTAACCAACAACATACTTTATGTGAACTTACCATTTTCGTTTTTTCTTTTCTCTGTGAAATGGTCGAAATCAGGATACGTAATTCTGCAAAGTTCCAGCCAGCAATCCGTTTTTCTTCCATTTGTTTGAATAATCTGCAGAAGACGTATCACTAGGGCCACCTGTTTTTCGCGAAAAGATTTCACGACACGTACTGCAAAACACTAGAGCTCAGATTTACTTTTGTAATTGGCTGAGTTCAACTGTCACGCGTTGTAGGTGTCTGCCAGCGAATAATGGACACTCACTGTTGGAGTTTCTTAATTCTGATTGGCCCAGTCAGGTTGGTAACTGTCTCACGAAAAAGACACGTGGCCAATAACCAAATAAAAACTGCACGTATGCCATAGGACATTGGAGTCTAGCCTTCGCGTGAATCTTTTCGCGAAAAACAGGTGGACTTCTGATATCCCAGATCGCAGGCCTTTCTTGGACGTTAATTATGAAACGTTATATGTCGAAAACTGCGACCATATTGCGCTCGCATAACGTCGCTACGAGCGCTCGCGAACACGCCGAAGAGGCGCACGTGGCAGGCGGAGAGTCGCTTGTCTGAACGACACAATACAACTGCAGGCATCTCGAACAGCCGGCACCTCGAGTTGAAGGCGACTCGCTTCCTGTCGCCGCGCCGGCGACACGTTCGCCCGTCTCAAACCGTTAATTTTTAACTTGCAACAATACCTAGGGACAACCGGATTTCGCGAAAAGATTTCACGACCAGTTGTATTTCATAACTCTCTAGTTCAGATCCCCTTTCTTGATTGGATGGGCGAGGTGTCACGCGTCTTAGGTGTATGCTCGCGAATCACAGACGTACAGTATAGGAGTAACCTGATTCTGATTGGCCCATCAAGTCAGAAAATGTCTTCTCATAATTATTCGTCGCCAATAAGCAAATTCAAATTGCTGCTCTGCCCGTAGTGTGTGGAAATAAAAATATTTTCCGGAATCTTTTCGCGAAATTCGAGTGTCCCTGACAATAGCCCCCGAGGCGCCCGTCTCAAAGCGCCCTAAATGGAATACCAAGTTGCTAATTAATTATAATAAGTTGTATTACCGCACGCCACTACTATTACAATCTAACTGGAAAGTCTCCATCTTGTTCATGTTGCCGGAGGCTGATTATAGGAGGCGGTTAACACATTGTAGACTATGCTCGAATGTAGCTCGAGCGAAGTTAATTTGAAAATTTCTTTGTTGTTCAGAACATAACTCTCATGTATGTGCAGTCTTTGTTCGGATAGTGTTTAACATGACCTCACAATAACACGAAAGCGCAGTAACAATGATATTGCTGACGAAAGAATTTCTTATATATATATATATATATATATATATATATATATATATATATATATATATATATATATATATAGTCACTCAAAGGGACATCATTGATTGTAAATCCTTTTATACGATAAGGGTCATTTGAGTGGGTCAATATCAGCTCGGCTCTCTATTGGTTGATGACCGGCCAATAATGAACGCTGTAAGGTACGGGATAGTGTCCGGTGTAGCATGGACCAATGGGACGATGGTGATTTATAACACAGACACCAACAGAACCGGTGTTCTTGCAGTAGTGGATATAGGTGACTCGCTTCTAATTTGTCTTAAGTGCCAGTTTATGTATGCAGACCTCAATGTGTTAACGACGGCCGGACATACCCATCTCCATGTCTTCTTGGTCAGCTGCCCCGATGACAAAAGATGCCCCTCCCAGTGTTACTTTGGCCTATATCGGGAGCGTTGTTTAATATTTCCGGCCCCGTTTACTGGCCGGTGGAGGGAGGTTCTGCAACTGCCTTTCTCAAGTTGTTATTGCATTCACGCTAGTGCTCTGGTTCGATGTTTAAAGGTGTGATCAGGCAGTCCGTTCACTTAAGGCCTGGTCACTTCATAGCAACAGGGAGTCCCGTTGGAAACACCAAAACTATAATGGGGAATAATACATGTTGAAAAAATTGTAAACTCAATTTGTTACTGTGAGGTATTTAGAAAAAATGAGTTTACCTTTAATTGGCAGCAAATTACAAGACGACAATTTTGTGAATTAAAGGTTGTTCACGATAAAGTTATCACATTTAAAATCAACCTTAGAAAAATGTCACTGCCCCTAACTGTATATATTTTTACTGACGCACTGAGTGACATGCGCCCAGTAAAGTTGGTAACGATGGATGGGAAGCAGTTCCATATCTTAACGTCAAATAAAAAGTAATAGGTAACCATTTCTGATAAATTAAATAATTTTTTTCGCTTTTTTTTTAATATTTACTTTTCTAATAATTACTCGGTTTCACTTCACCGATGCTTGAATAAAGTTACGAGGTCCATGACAATGTTAATCTTACATAGGGCGGAAGAATACACAACATACACGCAAGTAGATCTTAATCAGGGCTTTCAGAAGTGCTCATTTTCCCGTGAATAGACTATAACGCGACTGTCGCACAGTTTCTGCTATTTCCACATGAAGCTTTGTGCCTTGCCTGTTATATGTTTACTGAGATAAAAAAAAAAAAAGTTTACCTTGGAGAAGATGGGTTCCCTAGAGTCTAAACGTTTGTGTTATCAAGGTAGCCAATACTTGAATTCAAATCTTTTCGTCGTGCTCATGTGCTTTGACGAATATGTTTATGTTGCCAATACATGAAAGTGTCGCCTCTCTAATTGATCCCTGGGACCGTGGTGATGTAGTGGTTAGACTACTCGCCACCCTCCTGGGCGAATGGGATTCGATTCCGGATGGATTACTCCCGGAGTTTCACAAGTGAGAATCGTGCCGGACGATGCCGCCGGTGCTTAAGCGGGTTTTCTCCGGGATCTCCCGTTTTCCCCACCCTTTAATTCCAGCGCTGCTCCGCACACACCTAGCTTCTCCCTCATTGGCTCTGAAGACCTCGATGTTAAAAGCCGTCCAAATCGATTCACTCACTCACGTTTATTTTAACCCTTTCAGGACCACTTTAATTTACGGTTTGATGTTTGCAAACAAAAAAAATCTATGATGCGTTTTGTACTTAAACCGACACAACATTTGCTTAATTGTCACAGTCACTGAGCTGTAGACTATATGTTCGGCTTCAGTTATATGAACATGTTATGACCTAGACTAGTAAGATGATTTGCTAATCATTTACCCACACGTACGATCATTAGTCATTGAGCTTCGCACTGTGCATTACTGACAAAAAATTACCTATCGATTGTTCATGGTAAACTGGGCACTTTTGAGAGCCCTGCTTAAGATCTGCTTGTATGCACGTCGTGTATTCTTCCGTCTTTTGGAAAACTTACATTGCTATGGGCCTCAGCAGTTAATTCATGCGTCGGTCAAGTGAAACTGTAAGATTATTAGAATAGTAAATATTTAAAAAATCTCATCAGTTTTACACTTTGAGGCATTAAAAAAACAGAAAGCGAAATAAATAATTTAAGTTCTCACAAATCGTTACCTACCACTTTTTATTCTATGTTAATATATGGCACTACTTTCCATCCAGCGTAACCAACTTTACTGGACGCATGTCACTCCGTTAATATATACGCAGGCAGGGGTAGCGACAATTTTCTATGGTTGATTTCAAAAGTGCTCACTTTATCGTGAACAGCCTTTACACTTGCGTGATGCACACGATTGTGTACACTAGGTCTGAGTGGGCTAAAACGTATTCGTTTCTCATCATGAGCCAAGCCCTACATAAATCAGCGCTTGAAAAGTGACAGGGTTACACGCTGCGGAAAGATATAGAAAACGAGACAAACTTTCGTAGGGGTTTGACTATAGGTAGAGATGATGGTTTATAGCTAGAGACCCGAAAAATTCTCGAGTTCAATGACCTGCAGGTTACTCTACAGGCTTATGTACAAATATACCGATATCAACTGCACATTGGTTGTCTGCTCTCACAGTGTAAGGCGACGATTGGACCAGGCTTCTCCAGGAGGTGCCGAACATCGTGTGGACCAATGCCTGAAGTTTTATAAACACACATGTTTTGAATTCTAGCTTGTCCCGAAATGAATTCGCGAATTTTTCAGCTCTCTATTTATCGCGGGAAAAGTTGGCTGTCTGCTAGGATTCAACGTACTGGACACATGTCCGACAGTTCTCATTCCTTATTGGCTGCCATGCATGTATGAAGCTACTACCTCAATTCACTGTGCCAACAAGGATTCTGATATTATAAGGCAGCACGTTCGTGATTGGTCTGCAAAGAAATTAGTGGACTCAAATCATTGTTCATCAATATCATGAAAGAATAAACTATAGTCCATTCCCCACTGGACGATAATTACCAGGAGCTCTGCTAAAGATCTACTTGCAGGTCAGTCTTGTACCTTTCCGCCAAATGTAAACAAACATTGTCATGTGACTGCCATGTAACATCTGTAAAAATAAATGTTAACATTCAGTTGTGTTTGTACATGAGTTCGTATACTTTCGCTACACCTAAAAATAAACATTTAAATGTGACTTCTACTTTAATACCTGTCAGATGCGTTGTTTACTGTTTACAGTTTTTCAAAGAATTCTGTCATATTTCAAAAACCATTCCGTACGAATATTCACAGTTTAGGTCTCTTTACCATTATTTAGGTCAACTTTATGACGCTTTAAAAATGTCTGAATTGACATTAGTTCTTACTGTTATTTTATATTAACATTTTTTGCCCCACGACATAGCACATTACATGTAATGCACGTTAATATTTTGCTGCGACTGTGTTTAACACTGTTACAACTGCTAGGTAATAAACTGTAGTATTTATCCGTTTATTATTGATATACGTTGGAGTGATTCCTTTAAAAGGAAAGCCTCAGTTGGAATAAATATTAAAACGAAGGAACAACCAGTCCAGCGAAAAAGAAAGAGACATTAAATTCAAGCACGCAATTCGTGTCGCTTACTTTTTGTCATACAAATTAAAAATATGGCGGTGAACATGCACGCAAAATCACGTTACACGACTGTGTTTCAAACACCTAGGAAAAATTTACAACGTTGTGATAAATAAACAGACGTCGATGTAAATAAATAACTACGTCATAAAAACAGTTCACAGTTAAAACGTATAAATAGTGCACATAAAATATTTTAAACCATGCGCATACACACACAGATCCAGCGTAACGATTACCGAGCAGCCACGCCACGCCATTTCACACGCTGGGGTTAACCAAACACACATTAACAGTATATTTATTACTGCCGTGGAAACACAGATTTAGCTCAACATCGTAACTTGCCAATGTAAGTCAAAACAACGCAGCGTTTACAAACGTGATGTGGTAATGTGAAGTATTTCTTAGGGAGTAGATATAATTTACGCTTCGTTTGGCAAAAACAGCAACACGCCATGTCATATCATGGCTCGCCACGTCTGCCAACTTCCGATGTTATTTGTACCGCCTTCATATCTAAATACATTAAAATAAGTATTAAAATATTAAAATCTCTTTTCAGTTGTAAAATACAAATTTAAAAATTATTATTTTGCTGTAATAGGTATGAAGTATGACACAAGTGAAAGCATGTATAATTATCTGCTTATTAGCGATGCCAAACTTCCCGAATGTGAGAGAGACAAAGCAAGAGAGACAGGCCTCGACCAGCCGCCACGTTGCTTCCTTTTGCCGATAAAACCATAGGGTCTACACACAATATTTTGCGCTGTTATTTTAAAGTGTAAATATAAATACTTTGCCATCGGGGCTACCTAAATATTTAAATATTTCAATAGTTAGAGAGTGTTATAGAAGATATGTTAGCTCAAAAATTTTTCGCGATTTTCCATCATCTTTAACTATATAGTCCATTTCCGATTGGAAGTGACTTATGAAAATAAACCTTTGAAAAAACTCTCTAGGCATAACATGTCACCTGTATTTCCAATAACCCGTATTCCACAAATTATAACACTGTGGTTAAATTTAGAGTACTGTATTATTGAAAAAATGAAACTTTACCTTAATATCTTCTATAACTTGTAATATTTATTTCTTTTTTAAATATTAATTAACAACAGCGAGTTCAGCCACGTATTGGCAACGACCGGTAAGAAATAGTTCACAGTTAAAATATTTTAACCTCATTTTTTAGTATACTATTTGTAAATTAATCGGTGCCTATCGAAATATTTAAATATTTCAGTAGCCTTGATGGCAACATAATTCATTTTTACAGTTTAAAATAACAGCGGAAAATATCGTGAGTAGGCCGTAATGGTACGGTATTGTTTTATCGAACGAGAAAGCAATTGAAAAACTGTCTTCTAGCGAGGCTTGTCGCTCTCTTTCTCTTTCTTCATCTCTTTAGCACTCGGGAAATTTCACTTCGCTAGTAATCATAAAAATTATACATGTTTTCAATTGTAACATATTTCATACTTATTAAAACAAAGCAATGATTTTTGAATTTTTAATTTACAACCGAAAAGACACTTTAATGTTTGAATGCGTATTTTAATATATTTAGATATGATGGCGGGGCAGTTCCAAGTGAAGTTGGTAGACGTGGCGAGCCATGACATGGCGTGTTGCTTTTTGTCAAACGAAACGTAAATTATTCTTACTCTGAAAAATACTTCAAATTAATACATCACGTTTGTAGACGTTGTGTTTTTTAAACCTACCCAGGCAAGTACGATGTTGTGATAAATCTGTGTTTCCACGACAGTAATAAATATACTGTGACGTGTGTTTTGTTAATTATTGCTTCTGTGAAATGGCGTGCCTTGTGCATCGTGGTGATACGCTGGCCCTGTGTGTGCAGGATTTCAAATATTTGATTAGCACTACTTATACGTTTTAAATGCGAACTGTTTTTATGACGAAGTTATTTATATACATCCACGTCTGTTTATTTATCCCACCGTTGCACCTTTGCCCCAAGGGGTTTGAAACACAGTCGTGTATCGTAATTTGCCACAATCCCAGAAGAAAAATACTAAGCCCAGCCCGATAAATTTCAATAAACCTATCAAACAGTAAGTAGCAATACATGGAAATATGAGCGGGATAAAAGTTACCGTAGGCTTATTTGTGTACATGTTCACCGCTATCTTTTAAAGTTTGTATGACAAAAATTAGAAACACGAGTTGCGTGCTTGAATTTAATGTGCCTTTTTCGTTTGGTTGTTCCTTCGTTTTAATATTTATTCCAACTGAGGCCGTCCTTTTAGAGAAATGAGCCAACTCATATCAATAACAAAACGATAATTACAATTAGTACAGCCCTTCACCTCGCAGTTGTAACAGCATTAAACACAGTCGCGGCAAAATACTAACGTGCATTACATGTATTGAACTATGTCGTGGAAAACAAATATGTTAATTAAAAATAACCGTAAGAACTGTCGTCAATTCAGGCATTTTTAAAACGTCATAAAGCTGACCTAAATAATGTTAGAGGCCTAAGCTGTAAATATTCATACGGAATGGTTTTTGGAATATGACAGAATTCTTTGAAAAGCTGTAAACAGTAAACAACACATTTGACAGGTATAAAAGTAGAAGTCACATTTCGATGTTTATTTTTAGGTGTAGCGATAGTATACGAACATATGTACAAATACAATGGAATGTAAATATTGATTTCGACAGATGTCACATGACAATGTTTGTTTACATTTGGCGGAAGAATACGAAACGGGCCTGCAAGTAGATATTTAGCAGGGCTCCGAGAAAGTTGCTTTCAGTGGGGAATGGACTATAGGTTCTAGTTTCTCTAGTAGACGGGTGTGCGGGTGAATGAGGAGGGAGGTGGGGGGAGCGGCGACCCTGAAACGAGAGACAGGTAGTGTGAGAGACACACGCGCCATGTCCGGGAGCGGACTATGTAGTGTCCTGCAGTTTCCGGGTGGCCCCGCCCATTGTCCCGGCGATTGTTAAATGTCCTGTACTGCCGACGCCCTAAGCGGGGCTTTACCTTTCACCGGGGCCACCCCAGCCTGTACGTGAGCAATTCCCCGTCCTGAAACCCTGCTGTTAGTGTAGGGACAACCGCATATGTGTGTAATTCGAATTAATCGATTACGATTATTATTTCAATAGAATAAATAATCGGTACTAACAATCGATTGTTTTGTTCTAATCCATACACAAAAATTGAACGCAAACACTTTGTTCCTATAAATTTGCTTAAAACTATTCTCACCAAACATGTTCACGATAATTTTTAATAATTTCTGCTATTTTGAAATTTTGTTGTTTCAAATATATATTTTAAATCTATACTAATAAATGAAATTGTTATTTCAAAATAGATACCAATGTCTAAGCGTAATGTATTATTTAAACGATGTTGAATCATAAATAATAGTTTTTTAGAAAATTGTCTGTTTGTCTGTCTAGATGTTTGTCCAGAATAGGCACCGAAACGGCTAAATCGATTTTGATTAAACTTTCTGATATTATGGAGGATGTTTTTATTTCATATATGTTTTGTTTTTCATATAGATATCTAAAATGATTCCAAGGTAATTTAATTTTTTTTCATTTAATTATTTTTTAATTTCTTTTCTTTTTTTCCCGCAGAAGGGTTACTGTCAGAACGAATTGTCGAAACAAAAATAACTTTTTTAATTAATCATCTATAGAAATAAATAAAATTCCTGAAGTCCATGCGAACGCAGTCGCGGGCACAGGTAGTTTTTTTTATTTTATAAAATGTAAAATATGTAGGTATCTGCAGTGTTTGGCTTTGTTAAAATATAAACACTGATAATCGTGAAAATCGATCTTTTTAAACAATCGATTAATCTATTATAATTAAATAATCGAATGCTCGATTATTTTGCAATCAATTGTCCAAATAACTACCTACTGTTCTCTAGGTCTCACGAGACTGCCTGTAACATTGCAGTGGAAGGGGGCCCGCCTGGTTGGGGCTTCAATTCCGTTGCAGTGTGTTAAAAATCCTGTTTTTTTTCTACAAAACTATTAAACATGACCACATTACGTTTATCTACGAAACGACACCATGCCCCAGACGAGGTCGAATTGGTATAGGCTGCTCACAGTAAAATGAGCACTTTTGAAAGCCCTGCTTTAGATTTACTCGTGTGCACGTTGTGTGTTATCCCACCTTATGTAAAGTTAACGTTGTCATAGGCTTCGTCACTTTATCCATGCGTCGTCGGTCACACGAAACTGTGAAATTATTATAAAAGTAAATATTTTACCAACCTGCTCATTTATATACGTCGATGCATAAAATTAACGGAAAACGAAAGAAATAATTTAAGCTATCAGAAATGGTTACCTAACCCTTTATATTCCACGCTGAGCTATGGAACTATTTTCCACCCATCGTTACCAACTTTTCTGGGCGTAAGTCACTCAGTGTGCCCATTTAAATATATGCAGGCAGGGGCAGTGACTTTTTTTCTAAGGTTGATTGCAAACGTGCTCACTATCGTGTACAGCCTTTACCGTACCTAGCTACTAGCCGGACACGAGCCGGACTACGATAAGAGCCTGTTTTGAAATTTGCTTTAGACTTTACAATAATAGAATGATACTGTCGCCGTTGAAAGTCCCATAGGTACACGCAGCAGTATGAGAACACTGCATGCCAGTTCAAGAGTCCTGCGCGTAGAGGCGATGGCGCTCTTGTAGCGCGTGTCAATGTCACCCTCATAGCTCCCGCACTTCTCAGCCAAGAAATGGAGAGAGAAACGATGCAGGCACTGCGGTTCTCAGGCCACGGGAAGAATACTTCCCTTAGTTATAGGCTGTTCACGGCAAACTGAGAATTTTTTGAAATGCCTTTAAGATATACTATACGTGTATCAGCGCAGGGTATAGTAAAATTACATAACCCTACCAGATGTATCGTTGAAGTAAAGCAACTGCCTATGGATCACTGCACCCGACTGTACAACGTGAAGAACTCATTATATGAGTAATACAGAAACCAAAATATTATAAAAGTGCGATTTATGCTGTATATGAAAGAAGAATGTATATATTTTGCAACATTAGGACCTATAAAATATTTCATAAAAAAAAAAAATTAAGATAGTCTGTATTTTTAACTAAATGTAAGCGTTTTTCCATTCTGGATGCTTCAGAAAGCAGAATATGCAAGACAATCTACGTCATGGAATATCATTATATTTTCTATGATTGCGTGTAAGAAAATTGTAATAATAATCTAGGAAATCATTATTATAATTGATTTTAAATGCGTCCCTTTGTCACAAACATTTCTGGCTAAAACTGACGTAAATAAAGTTAATTATAAAATGGATATGATACACTATTACTATGATTTTATTCACATGATCACAGTAAATATTATGACGATCTTGCTTGAAGATCTTCTAAGTTCTGCTTTCCGAAGCATCCAAAACGAAAATGCTCTTAAGTTTTGTTAAAATGCGCTCTCTATCGATCTATTAACTTTTTACATTAAAAAAGAATATTTTAGTAAAATATTTTATATGTTGCAAAATATATATACATTCTCCTTTCACATACAGCATAAATCACACGTTTCTGACAAGTTTTATTCGTGTCAGTACTCATTTTTTACGAGTTCTTCACATTGTACAGTCAGGTACAGTGCTCCATGGGCAGTTGCTTTACTTCAACCTTAAGAAGAAAACCTCACACAGTAAAATAGGAAAGTGTACATTCGAACGTCACAGCCTTCTAACTAAGCCGTTAAATGGAGCAGACAACTGTAGGTATTTAGAATTTTCGTACCGATATATCGTAAAACACTTGCACTATAATTTTGCAAAAAAAAAACACCATCGACATTCTAATTTCCACTAGTTTTATTTCCGTGATATGAATAGGCATTGTTCCATTCGGGGGGGGGGGATGCATCTTTGTTCAAGAAATACGCATTATAATACTTATTCAAATCTGCGTCTGGCCTGCAATTATGAGCCTTCGTCTAAACGTCAATACTGCGAAACCAGTTCATCAGAAGAACCTATCTTTCCCGAAATATACGCGGTGCAATTTTAGGCGATTCACCTCGTGCATATTTACAGTGCTTCTTATTTTCTTAAACTTTTGATAAATTCCCGGAGCTTAAAAAAAAAAAACACGTACGTTTATGTTGCTTCTGGAAACTTTCCTTACGTAGACACTGCCTTAGGAACTCCACGACAATAACAAACATGCATAAAAAAGACAGGCTTATTTAACGACTTCCACCAAGGCAGGAAGATACCAATGTAGTTCACTCATAATTACTTCCAACTTTTGTGAAGCCCTGGTAAAGTTCTACTGCCAAGGCTTATTCCTCTCCTACACGTAAACAAAGCTTAACACATTGATGACTACGCCCGAGTGAAGCTCGTGCAACACAATTTTCATTTTCTTTTGTTTCTAAACAAAACTTGGACGGATGTAGATTATTTGTTCTACTTGTACGTATGCAAACCCTACAAGAACATTTTAGCCCAGCAATAATTATTTTCCGGACAAAAAAAAAAAAAAAAAAACAATACTTTCTTATACCGGCTCAATTGACTGCAAATTCTTCTAGTGTGTAAATGAAATTTGGTAAGTGCAAAATCAACTTGCCCTCCCCATTGGCCGACGACCAGCCTGTAAGGAACATCGTTGTGTACCGTAGACCAGTGGGGTGGTCGTAAGTGGCAAAGCCCACAAACCAATCAAACAAGTGATGCTAAAACACTGGTGTCAGGTGACTCACTTCTAACTCGTCCTGAATGCCAGTAGATATTTGCACACTTCAAAGTGTTAACTAACTCCAGAAAATTACTCCAGCGTAACAATACACCGTGTCCATGCTCACTCCGTTTCATCATTTTTCGCATAGAAACTGTTTCTTACTAGACATTACCAACACACATATTTTCAATTTTTTTTTAAAATATTAATTATGAATGAAATATTGAAATATATACGTTAAAGTTAAATTTAACCAAACATAAGCGTTTAATACTTCGGTCAACATGAAAGTACCTTAAGGTACCACCTGTTTTTCGCGAAAAGATCTACGCGGAGTCTAGACTTCAATATTATGGATGTACTGTTGCGTTCTTCATCTCACTATTGGCCGCTTGTATTTGTGTGAAGACAGTCTGTTATATAAGCTAGCCCAACAGAATTAAGATTTTCCGATACTGATCGTCCATGATTCGCGGGTAGACAGATAAGACACGTAACAATTCAAATGATCCAATCACGACAGTGGCTCTGGAAAATGGTGCTTTGGAACACAAAATCTTTTCGCGAAAAACAGGCGCCACTATACATTACTTAGTCAGGAAGGATGGACACACGTTATACATGAGGTGACTTTTGCAGGTTTGATTCAGAAAGTGTGACGATATTGAGAATATACTGTAATCGACTGATATCTGCATAAGGCTGGGAAGTCTAGCCACAGGCCACTCAGCTCACGAACTTCCCATTATGTACTTATCGGATTGTGCATGATGATGGTTCCGTTTGTTTTGTATCTGTTCTACCAAGAAAAACTCTGAATGATTCTCTTTTTGGTAAAATACCCCACTGTATCAAAAGATAGTACAATATATTCATAAAAACGGCCGAAATTTCAATCTGCGAGTGACTTTTGAAGAGTGCTGCTATTATTGACTAGTTCACAACTGCACCGTAAAAAAATTCCTGACAAACCTCCTAAACTGTAATGGAAGTTTTTAGCCTACATATTGTTTTGGAATAGTACCATATAGCAGGCTGCAAATATAGGAATGTGTTGCATTGCTGCTATATCAAATTTGTAAACTTCCCTGCGCATTCGACTCTTTTATGAGCAAATGCAGAAACACTACCATAGATGCATGGGAAAATTCCTTACCATTCACTCTTTCTCACTATACGTATAAACTGATGCTGTAAGTTTGTGAATGATTTCTTAGATGCGGAGTTAGATGGAGTTAAACAAGCAATGCCGCACAGTCGTTTGTCGGCGTTTAGTTTAGACACCAATGTTACCAGACCGTGCCTACGCCTAAAAGAAACTACGATGTTGGGTCAGTGACAGTTTTCCAGCACAAACATAATATAGGCAGAGACCTGAAGAATTCGTGGATTTATTTTGGGACAAGTTAGAGTTCAAAATGCGTGTGTTTAGATAATTTAGCTATTGGTCCACACGGCGTTTGACACCTCCTGGAGAACGCTGGTCCAGTTGTCGCCTTACAATGTGACAGCAGACAACCAATGCGCTGTTGATATCTGCGTATTTGCACATAAGACTGTAGAGTCTATCCTGCAGGTCATTGACCACGCTAATTTAATCAGATCTATATGTATAGGAAATATACAAACTAATTATTTCGTTTTGCAAACTGTTTTAGACATCATTTTCTGAAATAATAATTCACGGACATTAAAGTATTGCTAGCTTTAATGCAGAGCTCGTATCGTGTACATATTCTTATACGCCATTAAAATTACTTAAGGAACACTTGACACTATTGATTTAAAAAAAAAATAGTTTCCCATGAATCGATTTAGCGGAAGATGTAGCTGTTAGTGGGGTCCACTCTATATTAACGAACAGGTATACGCACTGTAAGGTGACATTGTGAATATTTATTTCCTGTGTGAATTAACGCACGCTATAAAAATAACCAGACGCAAATATTCACGCGTGCGGAAATCACGGATTTTTCAGACAGTAATGAATGGTATGTTTTTCGCGAAAATATTTCAGGACACGTTGTGTGTCCAAAGCACTATGGTTCAGAGCCACTATTGTGATTGGATCACTTGAATTGTTACGCAGCTTATCTGTCTGCCCGCGAATCACGGACGATCAGTGTCGGAGAAACTTGATTCTGATTGACTCACTCACGTGACAGACTGTTTTCACATAAATACAAGCGGCCAATAGTCAAATGGAGACCGCAAGAGTACACAGAGGATATTGAAGTCTTAGTCTCCGCGTAAATCTTTTCGCGAAAAACAGGTGGCTCTAATGGTATGTTAATGTTCATCTATATGACCATTACGATAATTCGCACCTTAGTGGGACACGTTCAGTTAGGGTGGGTGAAGAGATTTGGGAGGCTATTAACAGCGAGGTCCTAAGAGCTAACGAGGGTGATTGAAGTGAATACGGAGCAGCGCCGGAATGAAGGGGTGGGGGAAACGGGAAATCCCCGAGAAAACCCGCTGACCAATGGCATCGTCCGGTTGGGGATTTAACCCGATTCGCCTTGGTGGGAGGCGAGCGTGCTAATCGCTCAGCCACCGCGGCCCCCGTTCAGTTAGACACTCTACGCGTAACCTCAGGAGCATGTTTACAAGCTGTAATTAGTCACGCTGCAAAGTGGCAGTGTAGTTACTTTTTTTTCCCCTATTGGAGCGAGGTAAGCTAGAAGAATAGTATGCCAATGCCTATGCCAATGCCACAGCTCGTCTACTTCACAGTAACTCGTTCAAGGACTAGAAGACAGACAGTAATGGCCTGCTCGAGCTTCTTTTTTACGACGCTTTACAAAAAACTCGTTCTTCAGAAGGTATATTGTCGCTCAGTGAAGTACGCAAGGTTTTACCCTGAAGGGGGGTAAGAACAGATTGTGATTTGTAGCATTAGTTGTATGGTGCGGAGTATAAAGGGCACAAGTCACAAATTGCAAGTTTTTAGGAGAACATAATAAAATTTGGAATGAGATCCAAAATCAGTATGATTAGTAGAGACCTACAAAATTCGCGTTATTATTTTACGACGGTTTAAACTTAAAACACTTTTCCTTTACAATACGTTTGCCATTGGGCCGTTTATTTTATTTGACACGCCCTGGATAACGCTGCGCCAATAAACGAACACTTCACAATCGTGTGCCCAAATCACATGCAGTTCACTCAGAGAGGGAGTGAATTAACATGTAGGCAGCAGCTGAAATGTGGCGTACTCTGGAGTAAACATAGTATTAGGATGGACCATACGTTGGACGACTAATTTTTTTCTGTACCATGCAATACATGACCTAGGCCACCTCGCTGTGACAGTACGAATCCCATGTAAAGCCCCCCATGACAAAATATCAAATTGAAGTTTGGCAATATTTGTGTTTCAGTTAGCGAGAAAAAAAGAAATCAATACTGATCCAAAGAAATGTGTTTGCTTGGCTATACTCAGTTCAGGACCCAGTATGTAAGATGTGTGGTAACTCACCTTTGACAACACCACCTTCGGTACAGGTGAACTATTATTTGCCACTTTAAAACTTTATTATATATAACTACACACATATCAGAGGCACTTGTTTAATCATTTTCAATTGAAGATATGTAGATGAGGGATGGGGAAAAAACGTGCATATTCAGAAAAAGGTGCCAAACGTGTCAAATCTAGCTAAAAATTGTGGATTCAGAAATATTCAAAAATGTTCAAAATAAAAATATATGTTTCTTTAAAGCTGGAAAAATAATTCAAATAATAAAAAATCCCTGACTGTCAATGAGCAAAGAGAAAGAATAGTGTTCAAATTAAGCTGCCGCTAGGAAGTGGTCATAGATAACGGTAGTTATTTAAATATCCTTACGTGACACGTATAAGAAATAAAATGTCTTGAATTTAGTTCATAAAAATGTAGCTTGACTGTTCGAAAAAGGTAAAACACTTACTTGACTTCTCTCACAGGTAAAATTATGGTTAAAGTTTGCTGAAGCTGATATCGGCGCCTCGCCAACATGGCGTTGTGTAGAATGTTCTACGCCAATGGAGTAACGTAATAAAGTCTGAGGTGCAAAAAAATTTAAAAACTTGGTGGAAAACAGGTCTCGCAATTAAATACCAGTTTGAAGCCGAGGGCAGGACGTAATATCTCGCAGAAGGAACAAAGGTAGTAAAATGCAGATCTGGGTGCGGTGCTACTTTACGTAGCATACAACTCACGGATGTTACAGATATAGCTAGCTAGCTACATTAACTTCTAAACAGATGCTGAAATATAAATATGCGGATTGCTTACTCTCAAACTCGACGCAAAACACGAGTAAAAATTGTTGCAAGCTGTAGGAACTAAAATACCCTAACTTCTAATTTAAAATTCCTCCACTACGTCCAACTGTAGGACGAGCGTCCTAGCCTTACGTCTAGTGCAGTTGAAGGTTGGAGGGGGAGGGGGAGAGAGAGAGAGAGAGAGAGAGAGAGAGAGAGAGAGAGAGGAGAGAGAGAGAGAGAGAGAACTTTCAAACGGCCCGCGCGGCCTAACCCTATGCTGAGCTCTCCAGCCAATCAACGTACAGGATTTGAACCTGTCAGCCAATCGCAAGACTTCCTGACTAACGATTCAAAATGACACACTCCAAACAGCCTAAATCCCTATTACATAGAGTTACGGGTTTCGTAGAAGTTAATCCAAAAATACAAAAGAAATTCCCTGAAACATTCACAATAGGTGAGACCAAAAATAATGCAAAATTATTAGTTATAAATTAAAATATACAAACAAAAGAAAATTTGGCTATCTATTTCAACTAAACATTAATTATTGCCATTCGTACATCTAATTTAAATATACTAATCATATGAAAAATGAAGAATAAAAGTATCAAAATTACGAAAAATAAAACATATGTGAAACATAGGTAAAATTACAAGTATAATGCATGACAGTGTCCAATGTGTGAAACAAACATTAATTATGGCAAATAGGCGCAGATAGTGAAAAATGTTGTGTTACACAGCCAATGGAGAAACGACGCTGGCTCCAGTACATAAAGTTCTGTGAATTTTAGCATGAAGTAAAAAAATAACGCGAATTTTGCAGGTCCCTAATGATGAGGCATAAATCTGAAACTATGATTCATGAATGGCGTGCCATCCCGGTTCTTAAAGGCTGTTCACGATAAAGTACGCACTTTTGAAATGAACCTTAGAAAAAAGTCACTACCTCGACCTGCATATATTTGAATGAGCGCACCGAGTGATATTCGTCCGGTAAAGTTGGTAACGTTGGATGGAAAGTAGTTCCATTAACTCAACGTCGAACAAAAAGTGTCAGGTAATCATTTGTGATAAGTAAAATTATTTCTTTCTCTTTCTGGCTATTCTTAATGCATCGAAGTGTAAAAATTAGCAGATTTGTAAAATATTTACTTTAATAATAATGTGCAGTTTTACTTGACCGACGTATGAATAGAGACTCGAGAATTTCGCGGGTTCATTTCTACACAAGTTGGAATTCACGCACATGTACGTTCATGATATGCTTCTAATTGGTCGACGTGTTTTTTGACACCTCCTTGGGATAAATTAACCAATAACGAACATGTAAGAAATTGTGCCCCCAACCACCACTTTTTAGTACCACAACAATGAACCAATAACCAGTTTATGTCTTTATGAGAGTATGTATATAAGATTGTGAAGTCTAGCCTACAGCTCATTGAACTCGCGAATTTCTCGGGTCTCTACGTATGAATAAAGTGATGAGGCAATGTTAATTTTACATAAGGCGAAGGATACATATCGTTCATACAAGTAGATCACAAACCGGGTTTTCAAAAGTGCTCATTTTACAGTGAACAGCCTTTAGCTTTCTTGCCTGCCTGTACGCTATTCACAATTTTGTATTACTTGGTTCTGACACTCCTGCTCTTTTGATCTCCATATGCCATTTTGATACGAGGTGCACTGGATATGATTCATGTACGTGGTCTCCTTTACTAATTCCTTGTAGGGGCCGCTGTGGTCCAGTGGTCAGAGTACTCCCCTTCCACCTAGCCAAGCCTGGTTTGATTCCCGGCGCGGTTGCTCCCGGATTTTCGCACGTTGGAATCGGGCTGGACGAGTTTTCTCGGGGATCTCCCGTTTCTCTCGCCCTTACATGCCGGTGCTACTCGATGCTCACCTCACTTCACACTCGTCGATTCTCAAGACCTCGATGTTGAGCGTCACAGAAAATCTCCTCATAAAAAAAGTCCACGTATGTTTTTTTATGATACATGATTGCAATAGTAACCAGCATTCTTATTGTTATCAATTTGAACCATTATCTTCGGTTATAACAGTGGGTTTACAATATACAGCACGGTCACAAATAAAAATAAAAGATGCTTCTATAATGACATTGTTTGACCATTACGGAACCATAGAAAATATGTAACAATACACTAAGTTTTGCTTAAAATATTGCCTTCGAGATAAGCATTGCTACTAAAGAGTATATAATATGACATGACACTATGAACCTTACTCCATTTCGATTATAAGATCAATTAATATAAGTATATGTACAGAAAGACAAAATTAGACTTGAGATCTTCATTATGAAAAATACCCATTTTTATTTATATCCTTTATACAGCGCACAATGAAATATTTTGCACATACATACATTATTAAGTATATAATAAAATAGGTAATTTTTGTCTGGAACAGTAATAATGAACTTTAAGCTGGTAACTTAAGATGCATTAAAACATTAAAAAAATTATTGGAAGCAAAAAAAAATCTTTCCTTTAGAAAAATGAAAGGGATGATACCACGAACAACGGCTTATCATCAGTTTACATCTTAAGATTGAAGACGGATTACGTAACCACACTTTCTCACCACAAAGTATTAAGTAAATTCACAAAAATCAAATATACCATAGCGATTTAGTAAGCTATTTTTTTTTTTTTTTTTTTTTTTAAATAGAAAACAGGTGTTTGATTTTTGAGAGGAGAAACGAATTGTACTCATGTAGGAATGGAGTAGTGAAGTCTAGGATGGTACCAAATCACAACGCGAATTTTGCGCGTCTGTAGTGATTGGTATATTATCAACCCGCTATTCCATTGGCTGACAACCAACCAATAACAAACGCTGCACAGTTTAGTACGCGCTTCCCGGGTGCCGGGTACAAATAGGACGGTGGCCATTGGAAATAAAGACTACAAACTGCCCGGGTATTTTCCTGCAGTGATGGCTGTCGTTGACTGCGTTCTGCCTTGTTGAGGATGTCAGTGCATGTGCACAGGGTGCAAAGTGTTAAACACGCGTCCAGTGTGCTGATATGTGAAAAAGACAAACACTTCAAACGAGGGCTGTTGAGTGCTCTCAATATGTCGCCCACATCATAAACGTCATTCCAAAGCACTTCAACAGAGCTATAAAAAAAACTGCTTATTCAAAGCGCCGTATCTAAAAAAAAAAATACGCATCGGATACGTACAAAAATCCCTAAGGCCCTTACATTGTTCATTGCTAGGGACACCCGAATTTCGAGAAAAGATTCCGGCAAAAGCTAGATTTCAATATGCTTACAGGCATAGCAGCAATTTGAATTTTTTTATTGGCGGCGAGTCTTTGTGAGAAGACATTTTTTTACTTGACGAGCCAATCATAATTAGGTTACTCCGATACTGTACGTCTGTGATTCGCGAGCATACACCTAAGACGCGTGACACTTCGTTTATCCAATCAAGGAAGGGGATCTGAACTACAGAGTTACGAAATACAATTGGTCGTGAAATCTGTTCTCGAAATTCGGGTGTCCGTATTTATTGCTACAAACTGTCCATAAATAAAATGATAGGGCCACCGCTTAGGGTCTCACAGGTATAGGCCATTTACGGTAAAATGAGCACTTTTGAAAACCCTGCTTAAGATCTACTTGTATGAACGTTGCGTATTCTTCCACCTTAAGTAAGATTAACATTGCTATGGGCCTCATCACTTTATTCATGCGTCGGTCAGGTGAAACTGGGAAATTATTGAAAAAGTAAATAATTTAAAAATCTGCTCATTTTTACACTTCGATGCATTAAAAAATTCAGAAAGCGAAAGAAATGATTTAAATGATCAGAAATCGTCAACTAATATCTATTATTCGGCGTTAAGTTACGGAACTACTTCCCATCTATCGTTACCAACTTTACTGGGCGCATGTCACCCAAGGCGCCCGTTAAAACCTATGCAGGTAGGGACAGTGAATTTTTCCTACGGTTGATTTCAAAAGTGCTCACTTTATCGTGAACAGACTTTACACGACAGACGACGAGATAACTGCACGCCAGTTCAGGCACTCGCACTTAGTGGCAATGGCAAATTTGATGCGCGTGGCAGCGTGGCCCTTACTGCTCCCGCGCTCCAGGTAGGATGGGCGCTTAAGGGGGAATTGATTTGTTCCACCTCGGATTTAGCAGTTTTCTCTCAATGCATATTGCTTCAGAGGTCGGATCAAAATTATTTGTTCGACAAAGTATACGTAACCGTTCGCCGAACGTTCTGAATTTGTCGCACCTTATCTACCTTCACTGCTTGTTAACAAATGACAGTTGAGAAGAAAAAGTGATTATTTTATGCGAACCACCACAGAGGTAATTGAAGGGAGAGAGAACCTGTAGTACGTATTTCACACCGAGAGAACCACTAACTAAATATTTGTTTGTATAGTGTAAAAAAAAAAAAAAAAAACATTTAGTTGTCCAAACAAAATATTTTTTGATTAGATAAAACTTTAAAAGCAACAATATTAATTTTTCTCATTTATCCAAATACACGTTGCATAAACTAAACCCCTGTTTTGGGCCGAAATTTAATTATGATGCCAACAAAATATTTAGTTGAATCAAATGTGTATATTTATTAGGCCATTAATTTGATGGCCTTTGTTCCAAACTATTACAGGTCGTGTATTTATTTGCATTTTTGTGACAATGAGCATATAAAGGGTTTTTTTTAGTGCATATACTGATGCTTAATAACGGTATAAACATCCTAATAGAACAAGTGCAACAGGAAACTTAAAGCAAAGCATTAAATCCTTAAAATATTTATTTGCACACGTTTTCCAGTATTTGAAACACATATATTAAAAAATGTTCCAACTGCATTAGTAGTCCAGGTCTACACCTTCAGTGCTCAGGGAAAACACATTTTAATTTGAACTTCCCCTCCCCCACCCCCCGGAAAGGAAAACATGTTTTTTTTTTTTTTTACGTTATCAGAAGGAAATCACTATGGCACACAATTTTATATCAAAATCAAACAGAGATAAGAATACAATAAGAAAATTAATTTGAACTTAAAATAAGCTTTACCCCCTTTTCCTCCCGATAGTATATTAAGGTGCCTTCAGCACCAAAACAGAATAAAATGTGGGCAAGCGTCATCAGCGCGCGCGCGCACACACACACACACACACACATACACACCAAACACACACACACATATATATATATTTTTAATTAATTAAAAGAAAAATTTTTTTAATCACCTTTACTTTTCTTTTCACTTTCTTTGCTACACTAAAAGGAGACTAGGGACTCACCGACACATAATATGTGAGTTTAGTTAGCACACTTGCAAACACCAACATACTTGACAGACATCACGACTCTAACACTTGCTACAGCCGAGAGGCTGGAGTGGAGGCTCACTCCCCCGCCCAATACAACTACACGTAACTTTACTTAAAAATAGGCAACAAATTGAACATCCTTAACAAAGGTCCGGTGCCCAAGAAACCACAACTACACGGCGCCCTGCCGTCTTACCCGATAGTTTTGTACCGTCTTACTGGACTAGGTCATAACTTGCTCATATTACAGTAGCCGAATATATAGCCTACAGCTCAATGACTGTGACATCGAAACAAGTGTTGCGCCGGCTTAAGTACAGCACGCATCATACATTTTTTTTGCCTGTGTGTCGTGTGGTTCTGATAGGGTTAAAATAAACTTAGGCAATCCTAATCCCAGAGAAACCAAGTAATGCCGGAGTGTAATTGTCTTTACAAAGACCCTGTGAGCTATGCTGTGTTGGAAGAATAAATTCATACGTACAAAATTACGTAACAAAAATTATCAAATTGTATAGCAGTATAAAAATATAAAATTGTTTGTTTAGCTACCCACTGCTATCTAAGAGTGAAACGCGCTATAGGCGTAGTACACAGGCGCTGAGATTGTCTCGATTCTCTGTCGGGCTTTCGACTTTTTTTTATATTAACCGAAACTGTTTTATTTTCACATAGCGAAACTAATTTTAGTTGCATCGACCAATTTGGTGCAGCCAAATCAGAACAACAAAATAATTTGGTTTCAACAACATATTTCATTGATCCTATACGAACAACTAATTTGGTTGCGCCAGACAAACTTCATTTGATTCAACTAAATCTTTTTTTTTCAGAGCAGGTAGTGTGCGAAGCTACACCCTAACACAGTCTCTACGGCGCGTTCTACAATGACACGCACGCGGATACGTATCACGCAAGCGGACACGTAACACACTCCGTTTCAATGTACAATGTGCATGCATGTGGACGCGTATAACGTACGGATACACGTAAGGAAGCTGGCCATCTCCCAAATCTTGCGTGCCCGTGAATCCGTAACAAGATTCGCAATTCTTGGTCGAATAGAAGAAATTGCACAACGTAAATTACTGGCAGTATCGAGTTTGCTTCTATACTTCGTTTTTATTGCTACTCCACTGCTGAAAAGGCCCTTTCACACAAATAGGTGCTTGAAAAAGGCAAATAGAATCGCAGCGTTTTCTCTAATATGTCGAAATAAACTTTGAAGTACTTGACTCAAAACAATGTTTTGCCAAGTTAACAGCTCGGTGCCCGTGCCCCCTTCACCATGTTATCACGCCTCCCTAGAGAAGGGGGGGGGGGGGGGGGGGGGGGGGGGGGGAAGTTGAGGGGGAGGCGGCCCCCACTTTTAAAATCAATGGTCTAGCCGATAGGAATCGAGTATTTGGTTTGTTGATATTCTCTCTGGTGGCCAATTGTGATATACACGGCAAACAAGTGCTTCGATTTGCCGTGGCGATTACCATTTTTGTTTTAATAAATAAGTGAGCAATGTTCGGCAGTAGCTTTTTCACATTTTTTTTTTGACACTGTAAAAATATACATGAGACGTGTATATTAACCCTTTGAGACCTACTTTAATTTAGGTTTTCAGATGTTGCAAACAAAAATATTTATAATATGTGCTGTACTTAATTCGACACTACACTGGTTTCGTTGTCACGACCAAAGAACTGTAGGCTTTATGTTCGCTTACAGTTATATGGACCAGCTTATGACCTAGACCAGTAAAACGGTTTACGTATCATTCACCCGCTGGTAAGAACATTGGTAACAGAGCTTCTCGGTATGCAGTGCAGACCAAAAATTTACCTGCACGTGCGTAATGTACACAATTGTGCACACTGGGCCCGGAATGGATTAAGGAAACCTGTATCAGTAATTCGTAACAGCTGAGTAAGTTGTGAGACTGTGCGTTGCTTCGAATGGTTCAAAATCATCCCGAGTCGTCGAGCTTGTTACGCTTGTGTCCCCCCCCCCCCCACCACCCGAGTCCTTTTTCTTACTTATCCGTGCATTGTAGACCGGGCCTACCACCAGGTTCCGGAGGGGGAAAAAAAAATAAACCCGGTATGGCTGGGAGCTAACCCCCTTATGGGGGTGAGACTAGTATTTCCTGTGCGTTGAATCTGTCAGGGCCTGTTTACGTTCGGCCGTTCCTGTAGACGTGGAATTGTCCGAAACTCGGCGTCAAGTGACGTCACATTGACGCGGTCCCAATATGGCCTACAAATGCGTTGTCCGAAGTGAGCTTTCAGAATCTGACACTATATTGCACTAAATTAGGCATATTATTTGTTGTTACGTTGATTATTTAATGTTTACAAAATGGTTGATTTGAATATTTATTTATAATAAATGCTTTAACGGTTTTAATTTAAATATGTTCGCCAACTGACATGAAATTTTTTTTTGAACTTAGATTTTACATGTTTTAGTCTTCAAATAAAATCGTTGAGACCGGACGAAGCCATCACTAATTATTTATTACCATTTTATCATATTTGTTTTGAGAAAGCCCACCTTGCACATCCATTGTTTACATTAACTACGTAAACATTTCACGAATGGGAGCGAAAGTATTTGAAGTCTTCTTTTTCTATCGGCTTAGGAGACAACTTCGGACAAAAGTTCAGTTTCCCGAGTGCTTGAACTTGGGACACGGCAACTTGGTACAGCGTCATGACGTCAGAGGGTCACGTGCGCCAATCAGCACATCCTTGTACTAAGACACAGGTTGGGATAACGCAATTGTATGTATAAGGACCCTTACTGTCATCACCAACGTCGCTGACCTGAAAGACAAATGTTGCGATACCACCAGGTGCCGTTGAAGGGGGGTAAGGGTCCAGCAAAAGGTCATTAGCAGTGGGAGGTAAGAAAGAAGGGGTGGTGAAGGGAGGAGGCAGCGGAGACGCTGATAAAGAAGAAGCAGAAGGGTGAGTAAGCAGCGCGGCTACGATAAATCAGTTCCAGCGGCGTTCTCCGTCACGCAGCTCTGCGCATGTGGGTTGAGGTCGTCCAATCAGCACGCAGCGCCGGAATGCAGACCACTTGGGCAACTAGCAGCGCAGCGCGGCGCGGCGCTGGTGAGCGACACGACCACTGCAGTACACCCAAGAATAGACTGTATGAAGTGAGTCTATTCACGGTAAAGTGAGAACTTTTTAACACTTTGCAGACTACGCTCGACTGTAGCCCGAGCAAAACTAGTATGAATATTTCTCTACCCATAAACCACAAAAGTACTTTGGATGTAGTTACTGTGTTTCCTTATTTTTATCGCGATTTTATCACACAACAACACAGCACTTACAACGATTTTCGTAAATAAAAATGAAATGAGCCCGATGGACTATAAATACTGTTCATCACGAAATACGATTTGGTTGGCTGACTGCCAACACCACTTTTAGTTGGCTAACATACGGCTAATAACGAAAGCCTGGTGCGGTTTTGACCAATAGGACGTCGGTAAGACAGAATAGAGGCCAATAGAATAAGCTGTCCTTGCAATGGTGTAAATAAGCGACTCACTTCTAGCTTGTCTTTAACGCTGGTAAAAGACTGCCGACTTCAAAGTGTTATGAACCTGCTACATTTTTCCTTTTATCAATTTCCTATCTTCCAGCCACTTCTTAATAGAAACATTGCCGTGTGACCAATAAACACAGTCTGTACAGTTCACCGCTCCTAAGTATTAACGTCTGAAGCTGCCATTAATAATATTTATTAGTAGTCAATGCGTATTGGAAGTGACTAAAAAAGTGCTAATTTTACCGTGAATCGACTATAACAACACTGCATACAGTCTATTCTTGGTTACTTCCTAATCTTCTGAAGCCCTGCTGAAGTTATACTTCCAGGATATCCCATAGATACTGTCCCATGTTTTTCACGAAAAGCTTTCAGGACAAGTTGTGTTCGAAAGCACTATGCTTCAGAGCCGCTTTCGTGATTGGATCATTTGAATTGTTACGCGTCTTATCTATCTACCAGTGAATCGCGGACGATCACTATCGGAGAAACTCAATTCTGATTGGCTCACTCATCTAACAGACTGTTTTCACACAAATACAAGCGGCCAATGGTCGAATGAAGACCGCAAGAGTACACGGAGGCTATTGAAGTCTAGCCTCCGCGTAAATATTTTCGCGAAAAACAGGTGACTCTTAACTATTGTGTTTCAATAACCAAATTTATAAATTGACAGCAAGATATAGACTTTCATTTCTGTCCTGAAGAAATAATTGCAATGAAATATCCCATAGTTAAAAAAAAAAAAAATACGAGACTCAACCGTTTACCTACAATGAGACCCATATAACATGTAGTGAGGACCCTCAACGCATTGAGGTTAGCACACATTTACTGGAATTTAAAGCAAATTAGAAGTGAGTCACATATATCCACTACTGCAAGAACACCGGTTCTGTTGGTGTCTAGTGTTAGAACTCACCATCATCCTGTTGGTACATACACCGGACACTACCTTGTACTTTACAGCGCTCATTATTGGCCGGTCATCAACCAATAGAAAGCCGAGCTGATATTGACCCTATCAAATGTCCTTTATCGTACAAATCTAGTCCCTTTTGAGTGACTATAAATAAAATAAATTCTATCGTTAGAAATATCATTTTTACTGCGCTGTGGTGTTCTTGTGAGGTCATGCTAACACTAGACGAACAAAAACTGCACTTCCATGCGAGTTTAGTACTGAACAACAAAGAAATTTTCAAATTAGCTTCGCTCGAGCTACACTCGAGCATAGTCTACAAAGTGTTAAACCACGATGTTCGTGCTAGAACTTCCTCCATGACTGGACATATGTGGCTCAGCCCTGAGAGGCACTTAAGTCCTCTCCTACTATGGACACTAAACCATTAACACACTTGTCGCATGGTGGGTTGGGAATGAACACCAAGGCTGTAGATGAAATGTACTGGCCTTCGCCGTTCAGATATGCAGAAAACTGCCAAGTTGCCCTTAAACCTCGTAACAACTCTGATTGTGTAGGTGTTAGTACGGAGATATTTCTTATGTATGTTATTCACGGTAAAGTGATCACTTTTAAAGCCCTCTCATTAGGAATAACAGTCAATAAATATATTTTATTTTAGACTTAGACGTTCACTTCCGAGTGGAGTGGAATATACACACAGTGTTTATTACACACATGGCCATTTATATTTAAAAAGGTGGTTAAACGATGAAAATGGCTGTAATAAAAAGTAACTAGGGCCTCAAAAATGCCCAGTTTATCGCGAACAGACTTTACATTAGTTGTTTGTGTGCTCTCTTGGGAATACGTCTTATTTGTCAGAAAATATTAAAACCAATTAATTAATTCTGTAGAGTGTATTCTAAGAAGAGAGAGAGAGAAAAAAAACGAAAGTGGTGAAAAAAAAAATCACACTTTTACATCTTGCCTGCGCAGTTTCATTCACACGTTCACTCCCCGTGTCTAGGGGAACCTGATTTTCCCGGAAAGATTTCAGGACAAATACAGTCCATACCCACTTTCCTGGTTGGATCATTTGAATTGTTACACGTCTTATCCTTCTGCCCCCAGCATCGGAGAAACTTTAAGTCTGATTCGTTCACTCATGTACCGGCAGTCAGTCTTCACTCAAAGACAGGCGGCCAGTAGGCAAAGTGAGTGGAGCGGAGAGATCCGGGCGGCTCTTGAAATCGAAAGTCTCGAGAGCCAATGGAGGCGAAACGAGGTGAGTACCGAGCAGCGCCTGAACGCAAGGGCGAGGGAAACAGAAGATCCCAGAGAAACCCCGCCGACCAGCGGCATCGTCCGGCACGATTCCCGCACGCTAAGTTCCCGGAGCGAGGGAGCTACCCTGGGAATCGAACAACGGACCCTCCGTACGAAACAATGAACTTTCAAACTCTGACCATGAACCATGAAGTGTTTTATGAACAATTTAAGTATTACCGTAAATAAAATAAAGAAAATATATTAGTATTGAGGCCAGTGGAAGAAAGGGCGATCATGACTTAACTGTTTATTAAAGCCATCAAAAGTAAATTAACACGAAAAAAAAATACAGGACGGTGAAACCGAGGACCCCTTAGTGTGCACCCATACTTGGCAGGTGAATAAACTGGCGCCAATCCCTGAGCGGAATTCCCCGTCGTGGTGGCCTTTCTCATTTTCCTCACTCAACGCGTTAGGTTTCTAGACGATTATACCTGGGCGGGTCCGTCTAACACGACCTACAAACGGCGCTCGACGGGAAATACATCGCCTTGGGGGTTTCCGCAGCACATCAGCGTGTGCCTTAGGGCGGGTGAAGTATTTACTTTTCTTTTATAATAAATATGTGAACACATTTTCCTTTCAGGTGTTGCAAAAGAAGGATTTTTTTTTTTCATATGAGCAGTACTTACAAATTCCTTACAATACCTGACGTGTTGGAACCTATGGGAAGGAAGGGTTTCAGTAGATTACGTGGAGCAAGAAACAACCAATTATAAAATAGTTTGTGTGTCAACAGCAACCAATAGCAATGCCCAGGGAAAGGCAATGCCGGCATTGGCGCTACCTTCTGGACCTGTACAGCACCAACCATGATTTCTGCTACTCTGCAACATGTAAAACGAGAACGTGTGTACTAGGAATAATGTATTGAGGGGTTAATGACAAACCCTCGCCAACTAGTAGTGACATATCTCACTGTCGACTCAACATATTCGTGGGTAAATACCGTTCGTCGGGCATCCACCAGCTCCACAAACACTCGTCATGAACCATGGCTAAGAGACCTGAGAAATTCGCGAGTTCAATTACCTATAAGATATACTTCACAGTCTCTCATACAGATATCAACTGTTTATTGGTTAATTGCTGTGGTAGTAAAAGGCAGTGGTTGGGCGCACAATTTATTGCATGTTTGTTATTGGCTCATTTAGCTCCAGCAGGTGCCAAACAACACGTCGGCAAATTACTAAAGTAACATGAACGTTCAAGTGTGGCGTGTTCTTGCGAGGTCATGTTGACCCTTTACGGAGCTTGCACGTATATACATACACGGGGCCACGTTCGTATGGCAATTTCTTTACTCCTGATGGCAAAACGCATACTTCTATATTTTTACTGTTTCGCTGGACTTAATTTGAATCTAAATAATAAATTACTAGTAGTCAACATTTCAGATCTTGACATAAAGACTGTTCTTTGTAATCACTTCTCCACTGAACACGATGGATATTAAAACGTGTTACATCTGTCGCGACACTTTGATAGTCACGCAGACAGGGCGTGGCTTTATTGGCCGACGGCCAACCAATAATAACAACTGCAGAGTACAGTAGGTGAGTCCCGTGTAGCCAGGACCAATAGGAAGATGTTGAGTGAAAATACAACGACCAACACAATTGATATTGCTGTAGTGGAGAATATAGGCAGCTCACTTTAACATTGTCTTCATAGCCATTCAATTTGTGCCGTCTTCTAAGGGTTAAACACTAGCCGAACAATGACTGCACCTCCATGCAAGATTTGTTCTGAACAACAAAGACATTTTCAAATTAGCTATGCTCGAGTTACACTTGAGCATAGTTTACGAAGTGTTAAACACTCCGTAGACTAGACTCCACGGTCCTGTGCAATTTTGGAACTCAGCTTTGTGTTAATTGGTTGCTGCTTCAGTTTTTTCTCAGACCAGATGGCGTGGGAATCGGGGCTTATTGTCTTACAGGTCTCTTATCGACTCAGAGTTCACCTAGGCGTGTCTCATAAACTGTGATCCAATTGCAAACATAACAGAAATGTACTGTACATGTGTTTGCAATATAGATTATCCTAAGAAGAATTCGCAAAATTTTCCACTTCCTACTCAACACTAAAATACCAGGTTATTTCGCGAGTTCATTCAACGGCTAGGCTAAGCTTGGCCGTTCTGTGTACACTCCAGGGTTTATCTATACTAATATTATAAAGAGGTGATGTGAGTTTATTTGTTTATATGTCTCGGGTAATCTTGGAAAAATACACGACCGATTCTTATAATCCTTTCACTATTCGAAAGCTTCATTCTTCCAGAAGGACATAGGTTATGTTCATTTCTTTTTTTAATCCTTGAAAAATTTGAAAACTTTGTAAACCAAGTCGGAAAAATGAGCTATTTGGCTTCTTTCTAAGCATGCACTAACCAAACCATTATTCGCCGGTAGTCGCAGTTAATCACGGGTAGTCAGGGGTAGTCGCACTGTTTATTTCAATAACCCCAAAATACCTGAGCGAAGTAATGGCGGGCTGCTAGTAATTTATACACTGGCTGGTGTCTTTATGATGGGTACTTTATCCTGTGGTCTACGTGTTACGTGATTGATAATTTTTCATTTAATAGCTTCTTTTAGTTACTATAATTATTGAAAAAAAAAAAATCTTGCAAGTACTAACATTTAAAATGAAAATTTGAAAATAAATAACATTTATTAAAACCAAAGTAGTAGATGCCAGCTGCGAAGCGTAGTTTTTCTGAGCTCAGCCAGTGAGGAGTACACCTCATCGTTTACTTATTGGTTAAACATAGCACTAATAACTGCTAGCTTATATCCACTTCACTGCTCATAACTTTTTATTTCAGTTTCATATTTGTTAAACCTTTGAGAATGGTACAAATTTACTGGCACTGAATACAAGGTTGAAGTGAGCTGCCTATATTCACCACTACAGCAATATAATTTACCATCTTCCTATTGGTCCTGGCTACACCGGAGTCCGGTGTACTATGCAACGTTTATTATTAATAAGTCGAAAATATATACGACCTATAGCTAGAGATCCGAAAAATTCGCGTTATTATTCTAGGACAGTTTAAACTTTAAAACACTTTTCCTTTGCAATTCGTTTGTCATTGGACCGTTTTTTATTTGACACGCCCTGGATAACTCTGCGCCGATAAACGAACACTTCTCATCGTGTACCGCAATCACATGCAGTTCACTCAGAAAGGGAGTATATTATCATCCACGAAGCAGCCAATGGAGAAACGACGCTGGCTACAGTATATATAGTAGGTACTGTGAATTTTAGCTTAAAATAAAAAAATAACGCGTCCCTACCTATAGTCCAAGTCCATTCCGGATGTGTGTAACCAGCCTAAAAATTGTAGCTGAAGCGGACATTTATTGCCCGTAATACTGCTAGAATGAGAGATAAATCTCTTAGTTCCTGGATAATGTATTATTAAACGACTAGCTACTAGCAGTCCGCTTCAGCTAAACGTTCAAGGGCGATTACATCCTTCCGGATTAGACTTAGGCTAAGACGTATATATTGTTTTTGGCCTATATTTTGATGAGTAATCACTAGGAGTAGTGAAACCTCACAAGATTTCAAGACAAGTTTATATTTCGAAACACTGTAGGGTGTTTTTTTCCTATTTTGATTGGCTGAATTACTTTCCGACACGTGTTAACTATCTGCACACGAATCACGTAGGAGCCGTGCCGATGTTGCCGAATTCTGAGTGGCCCGGTCAAATATGAAAACGCCTTCTCAACCAAACAGCGACCAATAGCAATAGACAAACAGCTGTTGGGTACGTATAGTATTGAAGTCTACCGTGTACTCATATTTTTTCGCGAAAAATCACTAGCTCTAGGAATCACCTGCCAATATTTGTCGGTAGAGTTAATATCCATCCTGTATAAAAGAAGGGTGGGACATCCAATGCAGTCATAGTTTTTGAATCTAGTGCGAAAATATTGCAGTGAGCCAAGTGGAAGAAAGAAGCTCTGGCTTTAATTATACCAACAAATAGAGACCTGCAAGATTCGCGTTATTATTTGGAGACATGTTAAACTGGAAACACATGTACCTTTGCAATACGTTTGTCATTGGACCATACTTTATGTGACACACCCTGGGTGCCTCTGCACCAATAAAGGAACACTTCACAATCGTGTGCCACGATCACGTGTAGTTCAGTCAAAGAGGGAGTGTCTTCACGTCTATGTAGCAGCCAATGTAGAAACAACGCCGGCTCTAGTGCATACAGTACTGTGAAGTTCAGCCTGATGCCAAATAATAACGCGAATTTTGCATGTCTCTACCAATAACAAAATAGAAATGAAAATCCACATGTGATTCCCGCCATATGCAGCGTCACGTGCAGGCTAGACCCTACAGTCTTACGTGCAAATATGCCGATGTCAACGATATCAACTGCTCATTGGCTGTCTGCTGTCACAGTGGAAGATGACCATTGGGCCAGCGTTCTCCAGGAGGTGTCAAACACGGCTACAGTTATCTAAACACACGTATTTTGAACTCTAACTTGTCCCTAAATGAATCCGCGAATTCTCCAGGTCTCTACGCTATGCCCGGTGGCCAACCCGAAGAATGGATAAGCGATGGATAAGATGTGGGCGGCCACGGAGGGGGGTTTGGGGGGAGGTAACGAGGGGACCCAGAAAAAAAGCCACACGCCACTACAGTGTCCGGCACACCCCACATGAGAACGAAATATTTCCTACCCACTCGGGCCTGGACTGTTACATCTGTCCATATATTTACGGAGATTTTTACGAAAATGCACAGTAAATATACGTAAACGCAATCCGTAATGACGGAAAACGGATTTAAGTGCCTAAATACAAAATACGGAAAATCTCCGTATTTCCCATAACTCCGGGTTTCTGGCACGAGCAATGGCGAGTCTACACGAAACATTCTTCTCCACTGTAAACAGAAAATTATCGTTTCTGCGGCAGTTAATTTTATCCATGTCACTAAGACCCGTTCTTTCAAACATTGAAAAGTAGCAACAGGCGTATGTAACACTTAGCAACACTTAAAATACATTAACTTTAACAGAAATAAAAAAAAATTTGCTTATATGACTAATAAAAGTTATACCAGATTGACCACGTGAGCATTGTAGGTAAGAGGTTACGGTTGTAAACTGGCAACTTTTTTTTTTACTCGGGTTCAAATCTTGCTTAAGTATAAAATATTTTAACTTGGTTAAATATCTTATTTATACACAGTAGAACACCCACGCAATGAAAATTATAGTAAAATAGACATAAAAAAATTATTTAAACTAGAAGTACAGAAAAATTTACTAGGGAATTAACGGATAGGTTCCGTGAATTTTACGCAAAGTCCTTTTTTTTTTTTTAAATCAATGTGTCCGTAATTTTACGGAGAGTTTACGGACACCTCTGGATAAATTTTTACCAGCACTTTTCTGTGAAACGAAGGGATTTTTTTTTTTTAACAGTGTGGGATCGAACTCGTTTTGTCGCTGGCCTCCCAATTCTGAGATCCCATTTTGTGGTGGTGCACCAACAACGAATGGAAACTATTAATACAAAACAGGAATTACAAATAAAAATCTATTTCATATGCCCGTACAGAGAAAGAGGCGTTGAGGTTCTAAAATTTCTTCGTTATCCAACAGGCTCAACTACCAGACTTGCGCATAACAAGAATGACCGTTTTCGATATTACAAAATTTTAAATAGGCGAATTATTGGTGGGAACGAACTAGGATTATGAAGATAATTTATACAGAAGCTATTTGAGCACGACTGCTATTTGAAGGTAATTAATTCACAATGATATCAAGAAATCAGAGGCAGCAAATTCCATTGTGCAGGAAATACATCTGATAAATGAAATTTAATTTTATTAAAGAAGTGAAAATGAATAACAAGTCCATTACATTTCTGCCTGTAATATACTGCACGGAAACATAACAGGAACTTCTCCCTTTGAAAATAATTTTCAAATGAAAATTCAGACTAGATCGTGCCAGTAAAATTATTCGACAGTGTGAGACATTTTCAAATACACCAAGATTATTTGATTCAATTTGTTGAATTGAAAAAAAAAAAAAAAATTGCTGGTCGTATTTCGCCTTCAAATTTTATTGTTAAATATATATATAATAAGAAGACGGGAATGTGACAGTGTTACAATGATGGCTTTAAAAGTGGTAATTATTAGAATGTACTCACCACGCTGTGCAGACTGGTTATGTGAGACTTCTTCTGCGAGTGTTTATCGCCAACCAAAGGAATGCTGCCTCCATTACCTGCGCCATATTCCACAGCAGCTGCCTTGCTCCGCACGATGTGATTATTTCCATCTCCTATAACGACCTGCAAAGATACAACATTATACGCGTTATTATTATACTTGTTGCAGTTCCCAGCGTGTAAGCAAGTTGTTCCGATAACTTAATTACCCGCACAAACGAATTAAAACATTCAGTAACTGCAGCAAACGTGGCGTTCCTTCTTGAGCTGTAAGATCTGTCAAGGTGAAAACTTTATCTGATTGCAAATAATGTGTTGGCAGAGGAGGCAGTGGATTTCATACAAGCTGTATACATTCGTTCTGAAGTTAAAGGGCGTTCTGGAGGCGAAAATTATTTTCTAACTTTTCAGCAAAATTACGTACTTTTTAGTCGAGAAAGGAAGGAAACGGTCTGAAAAAGAAAGGTTGGCAGTGGATATAAATAATTTAACGCGTCATGAGAATTCTAAAATTAGATATTCTTTCGTATAAATCTGAAAATGGATCTAAATTAATATGCTAGGCTACAGAACAAAACCATCGCTCGTTATTAGAATGTAATTAAAAATATTTCTTGGAGCGGAAAGATTGGTGAGATTTGGACGGCTCTTAACGATGAGGTTTTGAGAGTCGATATAGTGCAAATTGTAATTAAGTGTATTTATTTAAAGTAATTTTTACTCTGCTAAAGAATAACACTGGTAGTGAATTTTATAAACGTGTAAGTACTCATTTATAAAATTAAGCAGACACAAACTATAACATGAAAATGTGATATACATATTACAACTCTATTAAACCCACATTCAAATACTAGGTTTGAAGGCGAAAACTCATTATTTTTTTACTTGTATTACAAGAAATACAAAGGCCTGTTGAGTCGACTACCGCGCCGTGGTCCAAAATGGCGGGAAAAACGATTCGGATAATCATCAAAATTGGCACATGAGCTCTCCACTAGATATCTAGTATCCTGGTATGCGCAGTCTTAGTACATGTTAGTCCAGCTCCTTTACTTTATGAGTGTATCTCGTTCCATAACGAGTGACGTTATTACGTGAATAACGCTTGCGTTTGAAAAAAAAGGTCTGGATAATTTTCTATACAGTACCAGTGGATTATCTACATCCTGTAAATACTTTCTCGGAGTAATAACTTGTGGATGTTCGCTCACATAAGCAATAAATACACAACACACAACAAACTTATTGAATCTCTACCGGACATAACATGGACATAAGCTTGACGGCCGCAATTTTTGAGATAAAACTTCGGTAGATGACATTGCAGGCAAGTCGATTGTCGACTAGAGTTTTACACTCCTAAAGTAAAGGAGTCAGACTACCATGAATTACAATGACTGCACACGCCAGGATACCAGATATCTAGTGGAGAGCTCGTTTTTCGTTTCTAGTCACAGTTCAGATTACATCCTTCTCTGCATATGGCCATTAATCGTCCGCATTTGGAAAATAGATGGTTATTCCTCCAGTACTCTAACAAATATACCTTCAAAGACTTTTTGTATATCAATAAAAGCGTTTCTTTCAAGCTGTTTCATTTACGCTATGGTAAAATATTGCTCTATTTCCAAGGGAAGGTTAAATAAACTTATGTCGGTTACTATAAAATTTTTGTTTATACATTTTTGTTTTATGGCAATATAAATTTTCATTTTAGGTAAGAAAAAATGTCCTTGAGCTTGTTTTTCTTACAGTAAAGTAATGTTGCTATTTACAAATTAAAAGATTAAGTGATTATAAAACTTTTCATTCGTTCATTACAGTTTTTAGTACATAACGAAACTTTTTAAATGATACGTTACCAATAAATGAATTCCTTAGTTCCTTAGCATAATAATTTAACTTACTAAATACAGTATATGAATTTAATACAAAGGATCCTGCCGAACGTTTGTAACCACAATCCAAGGTCATCATTGCCATTAATATATATCAAACAAAAATTCTGTTCGTCGTAAACCTACTTTCAAGTGGTTCATATTTAACAATATTTTTCTTTTCGCGGCAACAAAATACGTGAGACAGCAAATAAACAGTTTTAAAGTGCATCGACTGCACACTATTTTCTACATCCATAAAAAAAAATGCCACTGCGATTGACCAACTTGTGCCTTTCCAATAATCCCCGCACCTGACAACCGCATGTGCATAAAATGCTAAATGAACTAAATACACGATTATTTACACTTAACGTTCTCTGAATGCAAGTATGATTCATGCAAGTAAGCGGAATAACTACCATAGCAAGTTTCTTCCATGGTTCAGTGGGCACTTCGCTTTGGCAAAGGCTGCTGAGAGTATGGCGTAAAAAAATTCCTTTTGTTCGTCCTGCAGCCTACGGCGGAATGGTTGAAGTGAGATCGTATCCTGCTAACTTCTTGCCCAATACGTCTCAAGGTATGTCTGGCAGGCTTGCCTCCTTGCACGGTGCTTGATCGCTGATCTAATTCTTCGGAGGGAAGGAAAAAAAAAAAAAAAAGAGGAGAAACTCAAGGTTAAAATTGTGTCGCAGAGTATTTCCTCGTTTTGTGACACACGTCAGGTGACTAATGTACGAATAGCACATACGTAAAATTATTCACTTGACGTACTACAAACATAAAATCTATTACTTCCGGTGAAATTAATATGCTGTGCACAATTATTTAAACTCCTCTTTTTGAATTTACGTAGAGAATTTTAAAATGAGAGGAATATAATAATGAGGTTTGGACAGCTATTTGAGATTGGGTTTATGAAAACCGACGTGTGTGAAACTAGGAAAAAGAAGGAAATATTTGTGCCACGTCACCCTAACATGGCCACAATTTATTTTCATTTTCTGGGAGTAACTCTTTATAAAGATAACTGTTTTTGACATACACGTGACATCAATTTTAAGGGATCAGAAAATAATATTTATTTGATTGTATGTAAGAAAACTGCAATAATAATGTAGGAAATAATTCTTATAATTATTTTTATGTGCGTCCATTTGTCAGAAACATTTATAACTGAAATTGACGTAAATAAAGTTAATTATAAAATTCATATGATATATTATTACTATGATTTTATTATGACAATCTTTCTTGAATATTTTCTTGCAAATACTGCTTTCCGAAGCACCCAGAATGGAAATGCAATTAAATTTTGTAAAAATACAAACTATTGTTATCGATTTTTTTTACATTTAAAAAGTGTATTTTAGTAAATATTTTATAATATTGCAAATATATCGTCTCTCTTCTTTCATATACAGCATAAATCTCAATTTTTTGAAAATTCTTATGGGGTCTGTACTACTTTTATTTATTTTATTTTTTTAGTTCTTCACGTAGCATAGTCGGGTGCAGTGCTCCATAGGCAGTTGCTTTACTTAAACCACAATGAAAGCTGTTGCCGAACTAATCCGTAGCTTGGCGGGAGCCTATTTCAATCCGACAGCTGACTAGTTGCTGGTAACCTCGTCGTCATGTATAATTATCTCGGAACAGTAGAGGAGGCGGGTCCCAGGAAACTGAAGCAGAGTTGTTCCCGTGATGAAGCGAAGGCCAGCTGGGAAGATCACAAACAGGTTTCCCGTCCAGTCGGCCACGTAAGCGGAAGAAACATTCAGGTATTTTCAGACGCATGGACCTTCTCCGAAACTAAAACTTTCTGGCTTGTTTTCTCCGACCTTTGGCCGTTCCTTCACCTGCTCGACCATAGAAAACCTTCAGCCCAAGTACGTAGAGCGTCAACAGCACTGAAAGTTTCTGCAAACTAAACGAAACTTTTACACAAATTCCGGGTTCATATGCGGGCACATGGTACCTAATGAGGACCTTCTCTAAGGAGGGCCTTTTGTAATTAGGACCTTTCCGTAGTGAGGACCTTTTGAGCCCCTTGTGTCCGAATTCGCCAGCTGAGGGCCCTTATCTGGCTTCGTGCCCTTGAAAAGTGCATCCCGTATGTGCAGTCACATTGCCGCTGTCCGAATTCGCAGCAAAGGCACATTATGCACCATACACTGTAAAAAATAAGCGTAAGTATACACATAAATTTTGGGTAATTTTACATTTTGCATGTGTAATTTGTAAAAAAACAACTACAGTGCGTGTAATTTTACACAAATGTTCTTAATAATCCTGAGAGTAATACATGTCTTTGGTGAAAATACATTAATGTATGACTTAATAAACACATGTTAGTGTTAATTTGTACATTTTGAAATGTGTAAACATACACACATTTACTGTATTAAAACTTTAAGTTATGCATTTTTACTGCTACATAGTCGTTGTATGAAGAACCAATGTATAGTTGTATATACATCTTTAATTATGTAATTTTACAATGACCGCATGTGTTGTGTGTAAACTTGCACTACAGTCTGGAGTATCTGTGAGCGTACATTTACACCTACACATTTTTCGTAATTTTGTATTTGTATGTGTAATTAGCTAAAACTAGTAGAGTACTTGAAATTTTACACTAATGTTCCTGTCAATTCAAATATAGCTACAAGTATTTGTTTAAAATATGTGATCTAGCGGTAGGTAGTAGAACTACTTCGAACTCCTTTTGTGTGTTCAAAATGAAATCTTAATTCCCAATGATGGAATATGCTGACTTTTGTATATAACTACGTATTCCAAATGTGAAGTCAATTGTTATCGCCAACCTCCCGTGGCGCAGCCGGTTGATGCGCCACCCATCTGGGGTGCAGGAGACTCCCGGGTAAAGCATGGGTCCGCCGCTGAACCCTAATACCTCACCGATTGGCCTGTCTCTCGTGAGACCAGGAGCCTAGACTCCCATAACTCACAGGGTGTTTGTAAAGACAAACTGCACCCCGACACGTACTCATATCACAGGGTAAGACGGCAGTGCGCCGTGTAGCTGTGGTTTCTTGGGCACCGGACCTGTGTTAAGGATGTTCAATTTGTTGCCTATTTTTAAATTAAGTTACGTGTAGTTGTATTCGGCGGGGGAGTGAGGCTCCACTCCAGCCTCACGGCTGGAGTGAATGTTAGTGTCGTGATGTCTGTCTAATATGTTGGTCTGTTGTTTGCAAGTGTGCTAACTAAACTCGCATTTTTTGTATAGGTGCGTCCCTGGTCTCCCAGGGAAAGCCCACAGGGTACGTTTCATCGTTTCAATGTGTAGTGTAGGAGAGAATTTAAAAATTCATAATCAAATGTGTTTGCGCTGATGGCTCTTATTCAAAAATAGCATATACTTATTAACATTTACTTTTACTTACACTTGTGGCACACTTCTGTTTTGGTGCTGATAGCACTTTAATTATTTAAATTAAGGTATTTTTTGGGATGAAATATGACTCAAAGTGGGTATGTTATAAAAGCTAATTGTAATGTTAATTGTGTGCCATATTTTTTAATTCTGTTACCTGAGAATAAAAATTTTTTTTTTTCCATAATTAAGTAAGAAAAAAAGGGGGGGGGAGCAAAGTTTGATTTTTTCCCTTTACCTCCCCTCCCCCCTTTAATTTCGTTGAGCACTGAGGGTGCAAACCTGAAAGAAAGGTGGTCGTTATTAGTGCATATTCTAGGGGGCCCTTAGTACCATAGTCCAGTCGGATTTCTGGTAAAAGCAGGGCTCCCCTCTTGTGCCTTCTTGGTAGTCAGCTTCTCCCCGACCTGAAACAGACTGTCAAGTCGGTGCGTCATTGTGCGTACATGATAATATAAGTATTTTATGGGGTTTTTGAATTTATGCATATTTTTTTGTGATTTTTTATATTTATATTTATATTTTTTTAAATTTTTTTGTTGTATAAATATGGTTTTGTATTTTTTTATTTTATACATATATATACATACAATTTTTTTTATATTTTTAAAATGATTTTCAATAATTTTAGTTATTGATTACCTATCCCGGTATGTCCAGTGTTGAAAGCTAGCTAATTGATATATACAGTGATGGTAATGATTATTGCGAAGTTACCCCATATGAACACTAAGCATGGGTGTGAATTTAAGTTAGGTTATAAGTTAGTCTGCAAACCGCCCCCTGCTAAGCCTTCAAGCATAAAACTAGGGGACTTTAAAAAGCCCTTTACAATACAACAATCAATTGTTACCCAAATTTTGGAGATAACTTAATATAACTCTGATAAAATGCCCAGTTAGAAAATCGGAGTGAAATAACAAGATAATAATAAAAATACGCATACAAAGTATATGAATTAACATGACGCAATTGTAAAAGGACATATACTGACTGTGAAATTGCTTAGCAAAACAGTACAAAATGTACAGAAATTATGTGATTACAATTATAGTGAATCTGTGTTTTTATATTTTGTTAGTGAGAAAATACACATTCTCAGAGGTGAAATTACAATTGTGATGTCCGTGTAAATTCCGTTACTGTGGAGCGAAAATACACAAATGTTGGAGTTTATTTTCTGCTACATAGTAATAGTCATTTAACACTGTTCTATGTAAAGGTAGTTGTACAAAGAATATGTTATTTTATTCATTCGTAGGCTAAATTTTCATGGACACGGAGTAAAAAAAAAAAATTGACACATGTAGCTGTAAAATTACACTGACACCAGTCAAGACACTGCTGCCACATATATTTAGTGTAAAATAACACAATTTTTTTTACAGTGTAGGGTACGAGAAACTTGCCCTTCTCGAACCATAGATAATTTTTCGATTAATTTCTCTGTGTTTGTTTTGTGTTTTACGACTCTGCACGACCGCAGAAAACACTTGCAAACGTCACAATGACAAATGAAACTCGCATAGAGCGAAATTCTACAGAATAAAACTCGAGATGGAAACAAGCACAGGCGTCTGAATTCACTAACGAATGGAAGAGAACAAGGGCTCGTGAAACGGGAAGGGATCAAGGGTAAGGGATCAAGGGTACATTGCACTGAAATCGAACACAGCCAGGTTCTCATCTCGGAACATATAACTTTTTTCCCTTGTTACCTTGGGCAATAGCAGGGTTATAGTGGCGCCGGAGCACTGTCCTGCGAAAATTGTGATTATGTCGCCCGAACATAAGAGATTTCCTACCAATGACCGAAAATGAGTGAAGATATTTGGGCAGCTCGTAGCAGCGAGATCTTTAGAGCCAATGAGGGTGATTGAAGTGAATATGGAGCTGCGCCGGAAGGAAGGGGGGGGGGGGGTACGGGAGATCCCCGAGAAAACCCACCGACCAATCGTCCGGCACGATTCCTACTTGCGAAAATCCGGTGACCCGGCCGGGAATTGAACCCGGTTTGCCTTGGTGGGAGGCGAGCGTGCTAATCGCTCAGCCACCGCGGCCTCGAATGAACGAAGATGTATGATGTTTCAAGGTAGTGCACGTTTTGTTCAGACGCAAGGACACATTATACAGGCCGATTCTGAACTTCAGATGAAAACTTCGTGAGATTATTTGCTATAGAAAATGGAGTATAGAACATATATAAAAATCTTATACCTAATGTGATTACTAAGGCTGAAATACGACATTGAAAAGTGAGAACCAAAATAAGTTATTCAAACTGTCAGAAACTATGTGCGGTAAAACACCAAATTCATCAGAAGTGTTTGACTGATTTGTGAACCCATAACGTACACATGATTGTTATGTCAAAACAATTGATAAACAGCCACGGGTAACAAATTTCTGTTGGTTAATAACATGGCGTCCCCTTTATTTCTTAATTACGGGCCATGTTATCCCCCGCCGAACGTTAGCAGATGGCAGACATAGTTTATTAAATGTTACTTCCAACTTTTCTGAAGTCCTCTTAAAGTTCTATTTCCAGGATATTCCTCCGCCTCATGCAAACAAAGCTTAACCGAATCTAGAAAATCGAACCAAACTGATGACAGCGCACCGCATTTTTGCAGCCTGTGAAATAATATCTTGTATAAGAACTATTTATTACTAGGCTTTACCGACATACTTATTTTCTACCAGTTTTTATTCATATTAACCATGAATAAATATTATAATTTATGAATAAAATATATGTAAAAGTTTAATATAATAAATTAAATTTTTTTTTTTTATGTTAACAGGGGTATAAAAGGCTTGTGATACATGTAGGCATATTTAGGAAACAACCAAACACGTCATACAGGGAGTGATTTTTTAGAAGTTTGATGTTTAAAAAATAGGGAGAAACTGCGACCAGGCTATATAAAATCATCCTAACACTACTCACGAATGTGTTGTTTGATTTCACGTAGTCCGACATTTTGCAACTAAATACTTTTAAATCCCAATTTTTTACGTTGAGTTTCTCACTTAAAAATCATGTCCGGTCACAGGTTTTATACTTAATTTTCCATAGCGAAACATCACATAAAGTTACTACCTGGAGTTCAGGATCATCGTTCTATATTTTATAATCATGCGGTATTAATTTACGAAATGAAACATTTGTTTGCTAAGTTACCATCATGGGATGATGGTACGTACGCATCTTGTCGCAGTTGATATTATAGACACGTAGAACTTCCTTCTCCACCCCTATCACCCTCTTTCACCCCCCCCCCCCCCTCACTAAATCCCCTCACGACTCACTATTCCGGCGCCTTTCTGCACACAAGTTAAAAAGTGAGTATCTTTATTCGTTAGTTTTCCGGTTCTACTGCTAAGATATTAAGAGGGGTGTGCAGCTGCGCGTCCAAGGTCAAGAAGCGAGGGAGCGATACGGGCGACACTAAAACGCACGCCTAGCGCCTCGTCGCTCCTACGCGCAAGGCGTGCAGTGTTTCCGTCATGATACTGCACTGTGCAAAGTAGATCTGTGTCAGTGGGACTTGATTACACGCGATGAAAGATCCACAGATCAAACTACGCCCGGATAGTCATTTTCTCTTGCCACTTAAGGAAACTGCATAGACAAGCTTTCACAATGCAATATTTAACCATTTGCAATTCTTTTCTACATGAATACACATAATATGATAAAAGTAAAAATAAAAAGAAATAGGGATGCAGATAAGTTTTTTATACCCTTTCTGGCAAAAATTCGTATTTCCAGAACATTTATTTACCGAGATAGGCGTATTCGCGCGAACAACGATTTCACAGGAAATATTTCAGTACGTACTAATATTTTGTATATTAATTGTAAATTTTTATGAAAGATAAAAGCGGTACAATATATTTATCTTGTTATTTTATTGTACTCACTTGAATTGCGAAACTAATGCCAGTATATTTTTTTGTTCACACCACCGCCTAGGCCAAATCGTTTCGGGAATGTCAAATTTACGACTTGTACAAAAGCAGCGAATCGTAATCTGGAACGAGGATGTACGAAGAATTATTCGCATGCCGTAACCTGAATGTGAAATTTCCTTTGCCAGTTTTGAGATTCACGACACGTACACCTTTACGTACAACGTAAATAAATTAATTACGTAGGTCACTTATTGAAACACTGCACTTTTATACAACGCAAAACATGTAAAATACTTATCGTATTGCGTTGCCAACACTAAAGAAAGCGCTTTACTTACTTTGAAATACATACTGTAGGCTGTGTACAGTTACAACATATATTTTTTTTTTCATAAGTGATTGGAATTATTCGAATAAACAAAAATCGCATTTCATTTTAGTAAGAAATTTCCCTAAGAAATCAACAGAGACATACAGGTCTTAGTAGTGGCATTACAAAGCAAGTTCGTAACTACTTCGCGTTGACTGTCAGAATAGTACGAAGGTATACAAAAAAAATAGTTGCTGTATTTAGTCGTGCGTTTTATGTACTTCTGTGCACTGTACACAAGTGTCTCAAGTACTGAATTACAGTATTAAGACCTATTATTAATAAGTTTACACTTTATACAACATATGTGCTGGGAATTGTCAGTTGTTAAGTAATAGCACATACGGAATATATACATTATAAATACATCTAAAAATCAAAACAGATCACACAAACAAAAAAAAAAACTTACTGGGAACAGTGTCAGAGCAGATTTTTTTTCGTTAGAATATAAAAATTCAATAACTTGTCACAGTGAAAATACTTGCAGTACATTTTACATATCCGCAGAATTATAGCACATTGCAGTCATCTAAAATATTCATCTACACTGTAATAAATAAGCATTTAGAATTAATAAATATTTATAGTAGTTTCTTGAAAACCGAAAACTAGTTAGCTTTTAAAGGCTGTATAAGTGTTGTACGCTGCATATTTATAAGAGAGCAACTTTCTTTACGCCGAGTAGCTGAAAACTTGTAGTTTACCTTACAAAGTAAA